>OY787677.1:9504374-10104374 GCA_963678985.1 Spisula subtruncata | reverse complement strand
AGCAGTAGTTAAATCATCATTACATTCTATATTGTTACACCATTCTGAACCAAATACTCGTTTAAAATACTTCCAATATTCAGCTTACCGCCTGGCTTCAATAATAATATCTTTTCCCATTGTATTTATTTTCAATAATATCAATATTCAATGGTTTTGATAAAACTCTATTTTAATAATATTTACAGCCAGTATGCATGCTAGATGCATCCATAAAGTTGTTGACAACTTTATAAAATAAAATTTTATATTATATATTTCACACCAATATCACACATAATTAAGTAAATAAAGCATAATATCATACATAACTAACTACATAAAACACATCAAGACTATAATTTTATATACAAACCATGACTGAATATTTAAATGACGAAACCTCTATTTCTAACGTCATCATAATGTATGACAGAATTTTGTAAATTGAAATTTCCATATGTCAATTGCCTGTGCAATGCATTATTTGTAAACGTAGTAGCTCTTTCAATTATTTGTTTTGGATCACTTTGATAAACACTGTCTTTACAAATATTACAATAAAAACTATGATTTATACTATAACTAAAACAACTTTCGTGAACAGTGGAATAACAACAATATGTTATTTTAAAATAGCTATCAAATTCATCATAAAGGAATTCTTTTGATATATTGCATAAAAGGCATTTATCTATTACGCAATCGTTTGCCATTACATTTAATTGTTCTAATTTTTCTAAAAAATCTTCCATGACCGGTTCATGAAAATACTCTACCGGTCTACATAATTCAACTGGAAGTGCGTTTAAAAATACTTTGATGTATTTATCCATGAATGTTGAAGTTCCATAGAAAAAATGAATGCTTTTAAACACCATTAATTGCTTTTCTTGATCATGTTTTATTAAATGTATTAACTCATTTTCTAACAAACTAATTTGGTAGAACATGGTTATATCGACCACAAAGTCCAGCGGAATTGTTTTTAAAAGATTCTTTATTAAATAACCCTCAACATTCAAGGATTCATCAGTTGCACTATTAAACGTTTTAAAGAAACATTTTAAAAACTTTTCAGCCGTTTTCTTGTTGTAATCACCCCTGTAAACAACTGAAGTTGTTAGTTCTTCAAAAACAAAATACTGTTTATCACAATTTTGTAATAATAGGTTAAAATATTCTGAATATTCAGCCAATCGCCCGGCATCAATATATACTTTATTGTATCCCATTATGATAATAGTAATAAAGTATATTGTATTTTATAATAGAAATAACGATCGCACTCTAGCACAGATACTACGATCTTATATTCTAATCACTAAATAATAATAATTATAATAATAATATATACAGCCTGGATGCGTTATAATCTGGGATATTATATCACATCCATATTATATTTCAATAATATTATAACTTATACTCAATAAATGAATAACACATGTGACATAAACAATAATCAATGTTATAAAACAACGACTTAAGACAATAATAATTGACAAATCAGTCAGTATTACATGTATTACAATAATATATTACACAATTAAATGTCAATTTTTAATTTGCAACCCAATATATATTACACAATGTAGCAAAAGTTTTTATTAGCAATTAACAACATACTATTAACAATAATTCATGTTAAAAAACAACAACATTTAACACAGTAACAATTGACAAATCCATCAATATAATCACAATAATTTATTATAGAGTTAAATGTCAATTAACATTTGCAACGCAATATATGATACACGATGTATCAAATGTTTTCTAAAAATAATTTATGAAACAATATTCATTTAAATGCAAATGTGAATAATATTTGCAATAAACAACAATTTAAATGCCTTGTACTGTATAACATGAACTCGTGGTTTTGTTCTTCCCGTCGTACAATGGAATTTACCAATACATGTTTTATATTATAATGTTATGCCTTGACATTTAAATTTATTTATTGTTTTATTCCATTATGTTCTACTTCTATTTGCGTAAAATATGTAGTATTCAATATCTTTTTCACATGAAAATAATTCATTACGTTTAACTTCACTAGGTTTGGAATTGGCAGTTTTACTTTAGTTACATGGTTGGTTACCGACATTTGTGAAGAATCCAACTTCAATTTAGGTAACCAACGTCCTTCTCTTCCTTCGATTATCCTGGTTTTACTAGTTACCATGTTTCATTCAATTGAACATGATGGCAATGAAATCCATGGAATATTCAAACATTGTGTTCCATTGGATAAATGCACATTGATGTAAGTATGTGAACTGTGTCTATAACTATATACTCGTCTTAGGATCCAAATTCCAATTCCTAAATGCAATATAACTATTACCAGAATAATATGTTCATATTGTATATTGGTTTTTATATCGTCAAATAATGAATCATATGGATTTGGTGTAGTAGTGGTGACATATTTCAATTACATGCCATTTACCTGTCTTAACATAGTAGCTGTTAGAATTATTAAGTTTAATTTTCTATATATCAAAATTACACATATTGAGTTAATTATTGATATTATTATACTTCCTATCGTAAGCGCATTATAAAACGTAGTATCCGAAGTTCCTATATTCTCGTCCCATAACGATTCTGCTAAACTTGAATATGCAAGCTTATTTGTCTTAGCTTGCGTCGCCAAGTGTTTTAACGAAATTTCAACACGTTTCGTCTTTTTTATTATTTCTTTGGATTGGTGTTCGAATATTTTGTATTGAGGCAACTCAATATTGGCTGGCATTCCTAATCAAATCATTCAAAATTGAGTCATTGAAAACATATCTCAAATATTGCATATTAATAGGATGCTCAACCTCAATTGACCCGTTAAAATCTAACTCACATTTCGAAAAATACATGTTTGTACTATGGGATTGAGTAACAATTTTACACCCACACGGTACATTAAGAACGCAAAACTTACAATCTTTTATGATTGTACTATTTTGTCCTTTACATTCCAAGTTAATATCTCTTTGTTGAATAGCCAGAATTTTGTCTTTACTTAACCGTCTTAATTCTGGTTTAAGCTCATTTTTTATCATTTTATGAGTACACAACTCATTTACCCTTGTAATATTATCATATTTAAACAACTCATTTAAACAACTGTCCTTATCCGCCTTACTAAATATCACATCACTGTAGCATAACATAACACTTGCATATTGTACGCATTCCCTGAAAAAATGATTGTTTACTTTCGAAAACGATAGATCTTCATCGTTTATTATAAAATACCATGGATTTTCTATAAGCATGCTTGCATCTGAATTATTAAAATCATTGTTTAAAGGAATGGGAAACAATTGTACCTTATACATTCTTAGTTCCCTTTTCTGTACAATAGGCAGACTTATGCTAATATAGATAACATTTTCTTGGCGCCCGCATATGAATTTAGCATTTTGAACATAAAATGCAGCATCATTCGAAATTAGCTGATACGAATCGAAATCTTTGGCTAAAATATTGGTAATATTGTCCAAAGCTAATTGTAGACGTTCAGCTGGTATAATATACGATGACAGTTTCCCTGCATTCAACATTTGCACCCCTCTTATTAAATTATTGAAATGAGCCCTTACTTTCGCAAATTTGTCTGTATATTCTAAAATTACAGCTTCTGCTATCTCATGTTCTTTATCTTTTGATACGAACTTTTGTAATATATTCTGAATCATATCTTTTTCGTTTGCTACGAATTTATGAAACAACTCTAGTTCCTCATTTACATGATGTACGAAACTTGATAAACCATCCTCAGATTTACTAAAACTATGTGTTGCAGTGTTAACAACCTTTGTTAACTTATTTATATGACTGCGTAAGGCATTAAGCTGACTAGTAGTAGCTATTCCGAAAGTGATGATGAAAGACTTCCAATAAAAGGAAGTAGACCATCCCGCTTGACCTGTTTGTCAAACTTTATCGTGGGAATAATTCCCTCCAGTGTCTTGAATATCATGCTAGTCTCAGCCTGTAAGTGTTTAATAAGTACATTTATCTCAATTGATAAAGGACATCCTTTCCTGGAATAAAGTCCTGATCCACACAACGTTACACCTCCACTGAAACTTATTTGTTCTGGTAACTTAAATCTGACTGTATGTACCCATTCGTTGTTAACTAAATATAAGTCTTTAGTTTTACCAAATTGTATGCCTTGGTTTAATCTCAGTATGGCTTGCGATGCATCACATTCACCTATCAACAGGATACTTAGAATGAGTAAGGTCGTTGCCATCTTTTTTAAAATGTAAAATTAAAAAGTAAAATTATTTTTTTTTTAATTGAAAAATTAAATTAAAGTTAAAATTAAAATTAAAAAGTTAAATTAAAATTGAAGTTTACACTTTATTATCGTTTTGCATTTTAACTTTCTTAATGTTTTTTCTTTTTCACGGATTTATTAATATAGAATTGCCTAATTAAAGCTTCGCCTACATCATCTTGCGGAATCCATGAATTTCGATAACGTTTATTTGACCATTTTATTAAATACATCTTCATTTTATTTTCTGTTTTTGCTTTAAGTATCTTTACTGCTCTGTACCAATTCTTTTTCTTGGTATCGCCTACTATCTGAGGTGATTGATTATCACTCACTGATTTGTTGTTATTTCCTAATTGATTAGTACACCCCGTGTTACCCTTTTGCCTTACCGTAACTGGCTTTGGTACAATATTCTCATTTTTACCTGTACTCTGAGTATACGATGACCTATAGTCAATTGGATCGTAATACTTTCTCAACCTATTGTAATTCACGGGTGATTTGATCTCTTTATTCGTTTTTATATCTCTCAATACGTAAGTACTATTAGAGAGAATTTTTGTAATGTAATATTGATTGTCTGAAAAATTTCTATATAACTTGCGGTAAGCATTGGGTGGTATGTGATCTTGTTTAACTAAAACAATATCTCCCAACTTAAATTGTTTATCTTCTGTCTTTTTATCATATTGTTTTTTCATTCTTTTCTTTTTTTTTCTATATTCTGTTTAGTTATATCCCATATAATTTTCAACCTGTCCGTTAATTCCTGCGCATACAACTCTGGCTTAGTTTTGGGTTGGTTTTCTGTAATTAACTTATCTGTGAGCGGATTCACTTGTCTACCAAATAATATGTAATATGGCGCATACTGTGTTGAATCCGGACAGACCATTGAATTATAAGCTAAATGGACTGAGGATACTTTGGTTGGCCACTCATTCTCATTATTCAATATTGTATGCAAAACAGTAAATAGGGTACTGTAAATTCGCTCAATTTGCCCGTTTGAAATCGGGTGATAACTCGAGGTTCTGCAGCGGGTGATATTAAATGCCTCATATAATTTGTCCATTATTCCACTAAGAAAATTCATACCTCTGTCTGACATTAAAACCTTTGGTGGTCCAAAAATACTTATAACAGAATGATACAATTTTTCCGCTATTTCTTCCGCATTTTGAGTTTTTAATGGGAAAAATAATACAAATTTTGAAAAAGCGTATATGACACTTAAAACATATTTGTAACCTTGACTTTCTTTTCCACACGTTACTATATCAATGTGTACTGTTTCAAACGGTTTCGATGGTATATCCATGGATTGTAGTGGATATGGCTTATGTGAATAATTTCTTTTATTGATTTGGCATGTATCACATGAAATGACATAATCCTTAATTTCTTGAAACATTTTTGGAAAATAATAAAATTGTCTGATTGTCCAGAATAATTTTTCGGCTCCAAAATGTCCTGATTGATCATGATAAGTATGCAATACGTTATTCCTAAGAAGTTGTGGTAACGCAATCTGTTCTAATTGTCTCTGTTCTTTAGTTACATTTTTGTCCCCAGATTCGTAAAAATGGTATAAAATACCATCAATTATTTCATACTGTAAACTTGTGTATGGTATACTTCTTCGTTTATTTATGTCTGGCGGTAAAATACCATTCTCTAGATATTCAAATATGTGTTTAAAATCATTACATTCTCTTTGTAATTTTCCTATGTTTACTTCCTCCTTTGCAGTTTCGTTTTCAGGTTCTACTGCATCCTGTTTTGAACTACTTTCGTTAGTTGTAATTGAATTATCCTTATCTGGTACGTCGCTTGTAACTTTTGGAATACTATTTTGTCTCGCTTGTGCTCTTGTCATAGCATTAATATTTTCATGTTCCTTATTTGTATATAAAGATTGGCAATCTTCAAAAATATCTTCAATTTGTTCACTTTGGTTATCTGAACTATTGTGTTTAATTCTGCTTAAATAGTCACTCGGATTTAAACTTCCTTTTCTATATTCAATTTCATAATTAAAATTCTCCAGTTCAATCGCCCATTTGTATAATCTATTATTATTATGTTTTGCTGTGTGCAAGAATATTAAAGCTTTGTTATCAGTATATTTTTTAATAGGAACATTTATTACATAATTCTTACATTGTCTTAATGCATAAATTATTGATAATAATTCAAGTTCACAACTTGAATATCTGGATTCATTGGGCCTCAATGTCCGTCCCCCAAATTCAATGATGGAAACTAATTGTCCTCCCTCATTGGGTTGACCCAAAATATATCCTACCGATACAGAACTAGCATCTGTGTACAAATTAAACGGTTTGTTAAATTGAGGTAGCTTCAAAATGGGTTGTGCAATAAGAGCTTGTTTAATTTGATAAAAACTATTTTGATGTTCATTTGTCCACTTTTATAATGTATCTTTTTTCAACAGCGGAAATGCTATCTTAGAATATTACTCAATAAATTTGCGCAAAAACGAAGTCATGCCTAAAAATCCCTTTAATGATCTTTGGTTATTTGGTCTCGGAAAATTCCTGATTACTTCTAACTTTTTAGGCTCTATTTGCAATGTGTCTTTCTCAAATACCATACCCAGAAATGATATTTTATTTTGCGCGAACTCACATTTCGGTAATTGTAACTTTAAATTTGCTTTATTTAATAATTTTAAAACCTGTTGGATATGATCAACATGTTCTTCTATTGAATTTGAAAATATTAATATGTCATCCATATAATTCAATGCGAATTTATACAACACGGGTTTTAATAATTTGTTTAAATAAATAGACCAATATGCCGGTGAATTGACGTAACCGAAAGGAAGCTTTTCAAATTGATAGGATTCGCCAGTGTCTAAACAAAAGGCCGTGTATGGTTTCGAATCTTCTGATAACGGTAGTGTGTGAAACGCACTTTTAATATCTAGCTTAGAAAATAATGTTGGTTGTTTGTCAGCAAAAACATTTTTAATATCAACTAACGTTGGCAGTTGGAAAAACATCCGCTTTGCTATGTTATTTAAATGTCTGTAATCAACCACTAGTCTAAACTGAGGTTTGTCATTTACATTTACGCTTTTCTTTTTAACATATAATATAGGGCTACTTAATATGGATGTAGACGGTTTTATAATACCTGCGTCTAATAATTTATTTATTTCCTCTTCTTGAATTGTACGCATACTAGTTTGTAAGTGATATGGCCGACTTCTAATTGGAAGTGCGTTTTGCATTAATTCAATATTTCATTCGAAATCCGTTACTTTACCTATATCTGAACTATTTTTACTTAACACCTCTGTGTATTGATTCAACATATTTAATAACCCTGGATGATGTTTAAATTCGTCATTCGCATTAAATGCCAATGGTTCTTTTGCACTTGATAATTCATATAATTTTTCCTTGTTTAATTCATAAGGTACCGATGTTTTATTTTTATCTATTTTTTCTATACTGGCTATCACTTCATTTTTCTGAATAATTTTTATATCGGTCGTAAAATTATGAAACGGAATTAAAATTGTGTTTTTATACTGATTTTTACGACACACTATATCACAAATCAATTCACATTTTGACTCTAAAATAAAGCCGTTGGACCATTTTCCACTATTAATAACTACAGGTATTTTCTTCATTGAATGCGGCGGTAGTTTAATTGATTTACCAGTTATAATTTCAGTTTTTCCATATGATTCAATATTAGCTAAAATATGTTGATTTATTTTTAACGTATTATTTTTAAAATTTAAAAATACACTATACTTTTTGAAGAAATCCATTCCTATAATTACGGATCTAAACAAATTATCTATTACATAAAAATCATGCTTGAATGATTGACCCCCAATTTGAATTATACATTTAATAATTCCTATAATATCATTTGGTTTTCCATTCACGGCGGTTTTGAATTTTTACCGATGTCGGTATAATATTATGTTTTTCAATGCACTAGATTAAAAAAATCGTATTGAATGCAACTTATGGTACTACCTGTATCCAGTAATGCTTTAGACTCACAATGTCCTATTTTCACGGGAATGAAATTTTCCGTAATTTCGCTTATACAATTGATAGATTTTACTTTTTGCTTTTTCCTACTTGACAATATACGCGGACTACATGTATTGGTAAACCCACGTCACCTCTTAGCATTTTTACACATTAATCTATAATGACCGGTGCGTGAACATATGTGACACTTCCGGTTATACGCCAGACACGCTTTTCCTGATAAACAATAATTACCACCACATCTATTACAATATCAAATTTGGTCAAAAATGCAGAAAAACTCTCAAAATCTTTACCAGTAAATGGAGACAATTTTATAATGGGTAAATTTGACATTTTACCCTGAAATGTAGAATCTGGTCTAAACGCCTTCTTTGATGTCTGTTGAAAATCACAAATGTTAGTGTTTTTGGATAATTCGCTCTCCTCTTCTGATAACAAATCGTTGATTAACTTAGAGTTTTTATTGTCAATTATCCTTTCTCTTGAAGGTTCTTCGTCGGGATTTGTTTCTTGACACGTTAAAGTTGGATATAACGTTGGTTTTCCTGGTGATGATGGAGCGAGCCGTCCTAATGGTTCGATATCGTTGTCCCTTTCTTCTGATCTTCTAATGGTAAAACATTGGGTTTCATCGTAATTAGGGGGTTAACTGCCATTATTTGAAACTTCATCGTCATTCCGTCCCAATGAACTGTAAAACTGTTTACGGGCTAATTTGTTTCTTTCGGTCGTAGATTTTAGAAATTGTTTTAAATTTCTACCGGAATTTGGCGGTGTTAAGTATCCCGCACGTTCATCTTTACCTCTTAAATTGTATTCTGACATTTCCCATTTCGCCACAATTTCTCCAAATTATAACATGTCCATTATATTTTAATCAATCGATTAAAATTCGGATTCTCCACTAGCTATAGCACTCAACTTCTCTGTATTATTATTAATATTCGCATATTACGAATATGTATGTGTCCACTTTGAGGTAATAACATTTTAGACGAAATTACCTTGTTTTTACCGGGATCGTTAATTTATGTAGAAGTGCTATAATTCAATTCCCAACATCCTCGCTAATATTTGTCAGAACACAAATAAAATAAGACTGCTTGTTGTCCACTGTATTTTATTTTCTATACATGAAACTCTAACTTATCCACATATTTATTATATATAAAATATACGTATATATGCTAAAACGTCCAGAATAACAATGCCTCGGACTTCGGAACGCGCCCCCGAAATCAAGGATACCACGTGATTCAACAGACTAATCAGAATGACCATCGCCTAATATGAGAGACCATGTGATCCACGTGCTGATTATTATCGAAACCACGTGATTTTATCGATCATCATGTGACGCTATAACATATCGATTACAACCTCGATCGCCAAATACCACAGATCAAAGGTCATATATAATTACGATAACTGCGGCCTTCTGGTTAATCACTCAGGCCATATATTAATAATAAATATGTATATACTATCTTACACACAATACACATGTGTCATAATCAAGCAAAATACTATGCTTACATATGTACGAGGGTTGTCCCAGTAAATCGTGTACTTTGCTCATTACACAAAAATTAGCCTAAACATCCGTGTCAAATTTTCACTGATAATTAATGAATATGTTCTTAAAATGTATCTGGAATTTCATGAAAATAAATCTAGAAACAATTTGTCAGTTTACATTAATAATATGCATGGTATGCGAGTGCGGCGCACAGTGACGTCAAAGTAAGATCGTCATATCTCGGAACATTTTGGCTCTGTATCTTAAGTTATTTTCTCTTGTATTCAATATGCGTACGATGACATGGAACTTTTCTGATACGCATTTACGAACCAATCACAATCGAATGTACCACAGAAAAGCTCTCTGATCGAAACAACGCACCCTCATGGCGAGATAAAACCTAGCCTGAACATAATTTTTTATCCGTTCTACTGCGAAAGCAGTGAAAGCCTTGTGGTGCCTGGCACGATAGATAAGGTGGATTTACAACGCGCTGATGTCAAAATTTCATTCAAATTCATTGTCATTCATGCATACGTGTTCTAGAAACATAACTTTATATAGGCCAGTATAGTTAAGTGTCTTAAACATTTTTTTTCGACGGCATACCAACCAAAAATATAAAATGTACTGAGATTCCACGGGTGTTTTCTCTCCTGACGTCACAATTCTCGCACGCTTTTAATTTCAGTGTGGCTATTCAAACATGCGTATTTCTCGCACAAATAATGAATGAAACTGATTTGAAATTTACTGTGGTGACATTAAACAGACATCGCTTAATGCCGACATAAAACTAATGCGCAATAACTTATTGAAAATATGGGAAATTACAAATTTATTGAACATAAATTTTATAAATCGCAGCGCGTTTTATGGGTTGTGCCGCATTTGCGTACATGGGGTTGGTTAATCACCGATACTATGCATCATGTACATATCCGTTCACCTTTTCTATTTGTTTTAGTTCAACAATGGATTCATAAAGGTAACTACAAAAAATAATAATCATGCGACGTCAAGTAAGATAATTATTAGCAAAGTACACGATTTACTGGGACAACCCTCGTATTTACAATAAACAACAATAAATTGGTTGTAAAATTCGCAAACTTTTATTAAAAGGTAATTAAGACCCTTTTCGCTTTGTTTGTTCTCTGATTTCCGACGGTTTTCACCGTTTTTTTTGGTTAATTCACTGTAATAACATATTCCGTAAGTTTTATTTAAAACGTGTCCGTTTTATTGTCGATGTTAATTCTTTGTCGCATTTAACGAAAACAGAAACGAAAGTATAACATTGCTGATTGTGAACAAAATATATTCAGGTCTTTATCATAAATAGCGCAATGCTTTTATACTTTATACGTCAGAGACTCGTAGGGAAGATTGGACAAATGCCTAACTACGTTGCCTCTATAAATAAAGTCTTTATTATTATTATTATTATTATTATTATTATTATTATTATTATTATTATACTTTATGCTCAGTACATCTAGAAACGAAACGTCTTCACCCCTGTGTTTTTCTTACTTTCGTTGTTAATACATCTTTTAATTTTGTGTAATAATATTGTATAACCGTGTAGAAACTTGGCTATTGTACAAATTGTATTGACCGGGTTACGTCACTCCCGTGCGTCAAGAACATCACAAAACGCACGTACTCCACGTGCACCATTAACGCATGATAACTTTTGGTGTAAATTGCTTTGAATCACAAAAGAAATGTTCTAATCTTTGGAATAAACATGGTGGAATATTCCGAACATGAGTGAAATCAGGCGATTCGGATGCCTATGACAGGGACGTCAAGCGGGAGGTTTCACTTCGGCTAAATTATCATGAACCAACAATGTTTCTTCTGGTGACACTCTACTAGCAATTAGGCACCGTTTACAACCACCCATGTCCAGGTCATCAATGTGATACAACTCTCCGACATGACCAGTAACTCCACATGTACCATATCTAGGAAAACTTCGCAACTGATTTATACAATTGTAAACAACTTGTTGGACATCATGAATATGCAATCATTCAATAAGTAATCAATATTTAAATCTATCACTTATAACATCGATTCTGAAGAAGAAGGATTTTACCAATTTGTGTGTCGTTACTTTTTAGCCGCACTTAATACACAAGCACTGTTCAATCGCATCGATTCATGAAATAAAATATCATCAAGTAAAAACAGTTTGGTTGTCAATCATACAAACTTGTAAAAGTGTTGACAGAAACCCCAGTGTTGCGTTTCTAGATGTTCTCAGTATATATGGTACAATTAAGAAACGCGACTAGCGGCTTCAGTTTGCAATGAAAGCATGGAGAAAACAACATTCTGAGAAATTAAGCGTAACAAAAAGTCTTCAGTGGAACTCACAATGTATACATTTATACTAATATGTATCGGTAAATATTACAACATGAGCAACAATAACACGGCAAAATGTAAATTGTTTTGACCGCTGAGATACCAAGTTTCTGTAGCCAAAATGTCAAAATACCAAAATACTAAGCATAATAATCCAAATCACATGTCGTCATATCTGAGCATCATCTCGTGATGTAGCCACAATATGCAACACGATACCATCGAATATTATATGTCTATATTACCTACCTTCATTGTTTAGTGTCCGTCTGGATATCAGCTCCAATGTACCAATAACATTAGAAAATACTGTCTCGTTAGCTGAATAAGTTCCAACAACTGAGTGACAAAATAGCACCGCAAACATAAGGTAAACACTCTGAATTTGCTTAGAGACGAAGATACAATGCTATAAAAGACGGAAAATATATAATGCCCGGCGATTCCACAGTTGAGCTTTTTCAATACTAAACGTTTGATAACGATGTTAATTCTTCAACACAAATATGGAATATGGCGATTCCACTTGACTGCTCTTAGATAAATGTACAACATAAAGGTCTATATTTTATTCCAAACCGATCTTATATTTATGGTAACATATTCAAAATTGGTCTAACGAGTATATTTAAAGAAAATACTAGAACCTTAAGTACGTCAAATTAGCTAAAGTGTCGCACTTTATTCTCTCTTTAATAATCTGTTTAAATTGACGTGACAGATATGTTTCTGCTTTGAGTACTTAGTGTTTTGTAAAGCTAACGTAAAGTGTTCTCAAGATTAATTACTTTTGCCTCTAGTTGAGTTTATGAACACTATTGTAACGCTCTTGTGTACTCATTAAATGATAGAAAACTACATGCGGTAACATAAAAACTTCATATATCCAGACGTCCTAATACCAAAGGGCAAAATAAAATAATTAGTATTGGCTTATCATACGGTTGACTAATGAGTGCTATAATGTGTGGTTGTACACACATGACAATGTTTCACATGAATTGCCTCATCCAATGAATTAGTTTGATGTTTTGTTCCGAGTAAAACAAATCAAAAGCTACATGAATACATGAAAAAAGTCTCATTTATGCAGAGATGTATGACTTAATACCAAAATTATATACGCCGTATCTTTTTACTGGCTGTTTGAATACGAACTTGCACCGAACGCACAAATACATGCAAAAAGAATTAGAGGTAGCAATTGCTTGTTGATTCAATGATTTATTGTTCTAATTGTATGCATGTTATGCAAACCAAGCAACCTCACCATCTTAAATAACCTATATTGTTCTTGTATAAAAAGACATACGCAAAATATGCGATGATATCTATCTTGCCTAGTAACCGGATAAGGAATGTAATGCATCTGAACGCATAACATTTGTCTTGTGGTTCAGTTTGAACAGAACCACTATCGTCATGATGTGTTTTCACAGCGCTTAGTTCTAATGATCGTAAAAACGTATTTGGATAAGCCCGAAGATGAGCCGTTTGAATCTTGGAATATTATTTGTATACCTTAGTTGCGGTGGATTAAGTAAGTGATATTGTTTCCTATAGTTCTATATAAAATAAATGTAGCATTTACATGCATTATAAAGGCTGTATCAGAACGCGTCTTAAACAAACTTTATAACTGATTTGACCGCTTTATTATAATACTTGTCTTGGTATGGTTCAATTTTACTTTAACTCGTTACTGGACTATCGTACTGCTTAAGCTAACAGTCCAGGAATCGTTATAAAACTGTATTTTGTCATTCTCGATTTTTAATATATCGTTGATTGTTTTGTTACCTTAAAATTGTTGTATACTTCAATGATATACTCATGTTGATGTACATTGTACGACCATTTAATAATGAACATTCCATTGTTTTGTGTTCGTTTTTCTGACTTTAGTAAATGTTCAGAACGTTTATACTGGTGCATCATGATAGTTACAAGCCGTGTTAAATGTACTTTAACTGGACCAATTGTTTCGTTTCAAGTCCAATTGTGTGGATTTACGATTATTTAATAATAAATCAAAGCGCTGATAGCGTTATAAAAACAGGGTTTTATGGCTTCAAATATGTAGGATAATAATAATCTACACTATACAGCACATCCTTTATATATTGTACATAAAGTATTTCAACCATAAAAGAGAACTTTTCTATTACATAGTATAGAGTAAAGGATTTTACACCTACATCGATGAAATAATCGGACACGTATTAGTAAAATTGATAACATGTATATGTACAGAAGGTCATTCAATTAACAAGTGTTAATTAGATAATACATGTACAACACATTTTCATGCTTGGCTTGGTTACATTAATTTAACAATTAGGAGTTGCCATCGCCTTAGAAACCACCGGTCATAATCAGCCAATTGTGCTTTTGCAATTTAATTTGTTTTCCAAAATGTTGGGGGTGGTGATCGTTGCTCCTACTTGTACCGCCTCAGGCCCGACGCGCCGCTGCTTGAGTGTTATCAAACTGTCATGATTATACGAGTTGCCCCTTGAATTAAGAAAGAGACACTGTAGTTTAAACAAACGAGATACATTTTTAATAGTCTATCGTTTGCAATTACTTTTTCTCATGCATAACAATAAGCGACGGTAATAACATAAGCTGTGCCATAAATAGAACATGGAACTGGTGAAATAGCACAGTGTAGTTATATTTATAATTATAAGCATTTTTTTTGAATAACTGCAATAGATATTTTTAATCGTAATACAGGCATAGTTAATTTTAGTTTTATTTTTATTTCTCATCTGCAGGGAAGTGTGTAATGAAGCACTATCGCAGAACTTAAGCATGTATCTTGGTAGTCGTTTAACGATGAATGGCATTCGATACTATTTATCTGACATCCGATGTCTGAGTCGAACTGCCCATTACACTGAACTAGGGTTGTTAAGCAACCCTGTTCAAAAACATGTTTCGTGTTTGTTTCTGTGACATTTGTAAAGGTGGTCGTTTATTTCGTTAAATAGTATGGGATACATCAGACATCGTACTCGTTCTGGAATGAATACAAAAGTATCTAAAAGATCTGAAACAATTTAGACTAGTAATTAATTTCTCATAACCAACGTCTCCAAAATGATATTTATTATTCTACCCTTTTCATTGATACAAATAAACAATTCAAATGTTCAGGGTTACTCTATTGAAGTAGAATGATTATCAAAACGTGTGAAGAATACACAACAAATGAATATTAATTGTGATAATCACGATGTGTACACAAACGGAGCTAACAACAATTAACTATGACTTTTTAAAGATCTGAAATTTGCTCTGATGATCGCCTCGACCTAATGCAAGTAATCGACAATGAAATCAAAGTTGTTGAATGTTACTTGTACCCGAATGAGTTCGACACATTGCTACAAATTCATGTACAATATAGATCAAATTTGTTGGGACAAAGATTTATTCTAAGTTGACGTAAAACGATGACTACTAGAAAAGAACGTATTGTGCTTAATTATATTAATAAATCCAACATTATAATAAGAAATAATACTAAAGCTAACCAGTAAGTACAAAACACATTGTTCCGTCATCTCAAGTCCTTATGTTGAGTTTGCATTCAAAATTTTATTAGATGTAAGCATTGTTTGTATAGTTATATTTAAAAATCATATTCTTTTTTAGTTGTAACAGCAATAGAACCAGGATGTGAGAATTGTGGATGTTGTGTAGATAAGGTGTGCGACAGTAAAACTTTACAAGGCTATAATGTGAGCGATTACTGTACAAACGGGTGTATTAGTGGTATTGGGGGGAACAAATGCTACAACAAATGCTCTGATGATTGTGTCACATGTGCACAAACACAATTCAGAAATTGTGCAACATGTGAGGCAGGAAAGTATCTATCTAAAGTTAGTAGAACAACTGATGATGGTATAAAACAGTATAAGGGATGTGTGGACTGCCCCGCAACTTGTTTAAATTGCACATCAGCAACTAATTGTCTAGAGTGCGACGCTCGACACTACAATACTGAGAAAAATACAGACTGTTCTACGGAATGTCATAAACTTTGCAAGGCATGCACATCGTCATCAATATGCCAGGAATGTGAGGCTACGTTTTATAATCAAGGCGATATAACAAACTGTTCGTTGTCGTGTCCTGTTAATTGTGTGTGTTCGTCTCCGAGCGTTTGTGCATCATGGCAAAACGGTTTTTACAACGTTAGCCAACATTGTTTGAGTGTTTGTCCAGATTCGTGCAACGACTGCTTAGATCAGAACACTTGTCAGTCTTGCAAAGACGGATATTACAACGGAAAGGACATGTCGACCGATATCAACGTTAATGATTGTTCATTACGATGCAGAGAGACTTGCTCACAATGTAATTCGTATGATGTATGCACTACTTGCAAACAGGGATATTTTGGGCATTATTGTCATAATAATTGCTCTGTAGGGTGTACAAACGGTAAATGTTATTCGCATGATGGTGTATGTGAATGCAAATATGGTTTTGACGGTAGTCTTTGCAATAAATGTGAAACAGGTTTCTATGGAAACAAATGTGACACACCTTGTCCAACCTCATGTTATACTGACAGACTAGACACATATTGTCAAAAAGACAATGGAATATGTTTGACATGCCCAAACGGTTTCCATGGCGATTACTGCAACATGACTTGCAGTGAAAGGTGTTCTAACAATCTTTGTGATCAGGACGATGGACATTGTACCACTGGATGCGCTGGTGACTACCATGGTCCTACATGCGCACAAGGTAATACAAAACTTTAGATGTACACGCAAGTTTAATACATTCTTTTATGACTCAATTCAATAGTACACAAATGTTTGGATCATGAAATTGAAGTAATTTTAATTATGATTTAAGCATCAGGCTATAAGATTGTCGTGTTTTGAAGCAATTCAATATCGTGTGCTCTATTGTGTCTATTGAGTATTGTGTTCCTGTCCTATTTGTATTTCACTAAATTTACAGCTTACCGTCCATTCTTTGTTAAACACTGTAAATTAAGAAATATTTCAATTAAAAACGTTGTGAATGGCATGATGGTTATCATTCGATCTGTATCTTCCTGGTCCCAACGTTATTCCGGTTTTGAAGATTATGGAATGTATAAGATTTACATGTGAACAATCTTTGTTAACTAGAGTATGATATATAAACACTGATCACGCATCCTAAACATGTCAATAACATGAAAAGGTACAACACTGTATACCAATTATCATATTTCAGTTGATGACACTGCAGGAATTGTTGGTATTGCGGTTGGGGTTTCAGCTGCCACCATTGTGGTAGTGCTCGTTATATTGATATCAGCAGTGTGCTTCATCCTTCGAAGATGGTAAGATGACTCATTGTTATTATATATAATTATAATATTGTAAAAACAACTCTGCCTATATAAAATGATATGAAAGAATCGGACAGGGAAGACAGCATTCGACTTACAAGGCCAAGACAGAAAACAGTAACACTATAACACATCACAACTACATGTACACGGAGCAAGGAATTAAAATGAATTTACGATTTATGATAGGTAATGCTACTTAACTTATTTTCTAGCATGATATTCAGTAATCTATAAGTGCTGCGGTTGATTGCGAATAAAGTCAATGTATACACTTGTATACACTAACGCGCTTAAAGTTCTTACGCTTTGCAACAGTGGGACACACATAACCTTTTGTGCAGAACTAAAAAAAATCACAAGTTTGCACGACGATACCGAGTGATACGAGTTTTATGCATTAAAGTCTTCAGTAAATTTTCAGGAAACGAAGGAACGAGCAAGGGAAGGTGGTGGAAGCAAGTTATGCTAACACAGAATTCCAACCCGAAACTGATCAACAGGAGAACGTGCAAGCGCCTTACGGTATGTACATATAAAACAAGACTACTTATATGCACAATATTGATTTAGTGTTACATTTATAGTACTCAACTTTATTTTATCCCCATGAACACCCGAGGGAAAATACTTTACGGTTGTGAAATATCAATGATTCGTAGTTAATATTTGTGTCTGTTACAATAGCCTTTTCTTGTCTTTTTTGTATCGTTTGTGCAATATTTTGTCTGTTGAGAGACAATTACATGTCGTACCCAGTCTTACATGTATTTGTTTTTATCTTTTGACGTTTATCCTAACTTAATGTTCCTTTGTTACAGTAGCTCAGTGGTAAGTGCGATTGCCGTCTAAATTGGCGACCTAGTATAAATCAGGGTATATTCCTGCTATATTTCAGTAGAAATAAAGCAAATAAAGGCTAAGGCCTGTTGTTTTCATGTATATATGTATAGTTAAAGATATGGTTTGATTTTCGTTACTTTATTATTGAATGTATTGTTATTGAACATTCAGTTACATTAAATGAAATACGTAATTTTTATCTTTCAGAATATGAAGTATTGGACGAAACAGAATATGATGAGATCAAATAATTACAACAACCGATAACATACGTGCTTTATAACAACTACACATCCGATAACATCCCTGCTTAATACTCCATGATGAAATAAAAAACTACCCATCCGATAAGATACGTGCTTCATGATTACTTAAGAGCCGATAAGATACGTGCTTTATACTCAATAAGTGACGGATGGACTAGTTTATTATGTTGCAGTTGTAGCATTGAATAATTTAAACTTGCACATAAAACACTATATACACAGTCTATAACATAAAGTCCGGTTAGGGTATGAAGAGAGTGACCAATTACAAATGCCGATACGAACATGAGTAATATAATTCCAATGCAAATCTAAACTATTGTTCATGCTATGATTGCAGAAATCATATTGGTACAAAAAATCGGCAACGTCATTCGCAAAATATTCTTACTGGACTATACGTGGCTTATACTCAATAAGTGACAAATGAATTCGTTTATTTGGTTGCAGTTTTAGCATTGAATAATCTTGCACGTAAAACACTATATTGATTTTAGGGTAAAGTACGAGTATATATTGGAAACAATATTATGTAGTATTGAATTAATTAATATGTTTTATATTTATCATATCACATTACACATTTATGATTGTATTATATTGTAAACCGAAGGCCTTTCATATCATCATTAAACTTGAACGTGGCGCGTACCACATTTTCTTACAAGAACACAGTAATTACTTGTACATTGTATCCTATCAAGTGTCGATTAGACACTTGCTGATACTTTATAACCCAGTCACTATTGTTATAGTGTGTGTAAATTATTTTACAATACATCTATTTACATTAAGCACTTTGCCTGCTAAACTGACGTCTACCTTCTTTAATACCAATTAGTTACGACAGTCATGTTTGCAAAACCTCAATACTCGTATATAATGATTACACAAAGGTGTATTATATAATGTTTCTGAATGATAGCAGTTGGACGGCGATACATTCAGCTCCATGTCTTACGTCACAATATCATTATTGTCTTTATTTACTGTGCTTGACATTGCATTCTTCTGTTCGTAAATTTGATTTCGCATCACATTTCATTAAATACAAATAACCTGATTGCACATCGTTCCATTTTCACCTTGTAGTTGTAACTTATGTGTACATGTCTGCTGAAGATGATTATGTTGTGTTTTCTAATGATGTAAATTTTGTCTTTAGTTGATGCATTTTACAACATGTACAAGAACGTCAGAGACGTGCATAATTGCTACATTTTAGATGCGTACTAGTTTAGTGTATAGCGGGAAATGAAAGTAGAAAACTTTTTTTAGAAGTTCATCCATGATGAATTTTTTGATACATGTAAACAGATTGAGTAGTTTTTGTTCCATGTGTGGTTTTATGTTCTATCATGTCTTTTTCCAGACAAATTATATCCCGGTGCTATAATTTGTTGAAAAAAGTATTTGATAATAATTATTAGTGTAACATTTAAATACATCGTTGACACGTCGGTCAACAAAATATATGAATAACACGGATCAGAACTGAATGTTATTTGAGAATATGCTATGTGTAATTTGTTTGAATGGAAATTTCCACATATCGCTTTCTTAGAATGATAATGATACATGTTTATATTCTGCTGATGAGCCTATTTTCATGAAAACAAGAACTTGTCATATTGACCAAAGTAATGTTGGAACATCTTGTTTTGCCGTAAGCAAAAATAAATTTCCAAGCTGTTTTTGCTAGATTTCTCAAAATATTTATTTTGTACTTACAACCTTCTCATTCTATGCCAGCGATATGTCTATTTATTTTATTACATATTTGCATTATGTATATTATTTTTCAAAGTTCTTATTTGTATATTAATAGTATCAATAAATAAATATAAACACGTGTAATATTATTGTTTATTACACTTGTGGTGTGTTTCCCCTGTCTTCAACGTCTATAATTTAATCGTAGGTTATCGGCTGTGTACTTCAATATTCGGTTTCAATCTAAATTGAAATGTTGGCCTGCTAAAATACTAGTTTCGGAATTGTATACCACTTTTTTCACTTTCGTGCGTTTAGAATTAAGGTAATCAACTTTTTGTTTTGAAATCGGACAGGGAAGGCAGCACTCTACTCTACCAGCCGAGTACAGTAAAAGCATAACACAACATCAGTGAGCAATGCCGGCACAAAAGCCAAAGAACCGACAAAAACGTCCCCGCCCCCGCAAAAACGCAAAACGACAAATCCTACAAAAACAACAAAATAACTGTGATCCCAAGAGACCGAATGAAACACAGCCAATACCCTATCAAGTTTTCGTGTTTCTGTTGCTAGTGTATCTTGTTACAAAAATGTACTATGAGATGCAAATAAAATATACTTAAACGCAAGATTGTTAAGGTGCTGCAGCAGGCGACAGTCTTGCAAACATCGAGCGATTTCAGTTACTGACCCAACAAGCATAATTTGCTACACGTACGCCTTAATGTTTCCGTCGCATCGGTAATGCTTTATGTGTCCAAAGGAATAGTAGCTTGAGTTGCAGATACATGGCAAAGCGAGGCGAAACTATCGTTGGTGTAAGTTCAGTTCGACCAATTTACATTTATGAATTCAATACATGTATTGTGATGGTGCATAAATACCGCTTAGTATTCAGAAGCAGCAGCGAGTGACACCAACACTTCGTGTATCCAAGTTGAGTTTTAGATACACGGTAAAACGAGACAAAATGTCGTAGGCGCTTGCTCAGCATAAACAATATGCACAACGGTCAGTTTTTCCAACTTATATTAATTATGCATCATTCCTGATGTACTCCATCGCAACGAGAATATGACAGAAGAGAAGTCAGTTTCCCTTATATGCTGAGCGTCTAGCAAGATAATTTCTGGTACTATTTTTATTCTATCTTTAGTATGATTCGGCCTAGGGGCGAACCCTGGACACCTACACAAGGTTTCGATGAGAAGGTGGTTCAAAAGCTAACCTAACTTTGGATTTACAGCATCTTAGACCGAGGTTTGACTTTGCACTATCACGCAATGTGAAAATAAAAGTGAAAGAAAACAGGCCGATATAAACTCATAAAAACCAGACCATTATTATGTTCCAATACGGTATGTTGATACATGATCGGACAACACTCCGTATGGGGTCATGACAATGTAAACTTTCGTCATCCATCGAAACAATAGATATACTCCGGACTTCAATGCAATCTGGTTTCCCCCTCACTAATCCTGCGGTACAAACAATATTGAACTTTCCGAATTGTATCTATTATTTAACAAATCTGAAAGTGCGACAACAATATGTAGTGTGTGACGTTATTGTGCACCAGAGTGGTCATTTAGACGTTGAGTGTTGTCATATCTATAATAACGTAAAGGAATAGAGCAAATGTAAGGATCTTTTATGAAATTGAGGTAGACAGTTACACAAATATTACAATGACTAACTGAAACTACCATCAAGTGTATTGTAAAGAACATAACTCCCAACATTATTCAACCAAGCGTCAATAGGCCCATCCACGTCTTATCAAGGTAATGGAATAGAGATTTTTGTTTGGTGCGGCAGGTAAGAATTATATGATTATAGTTATTATTTGGCGTTGACAGAGAGTTGAAACTGTATATATCATGTACGTACATGTGTTTCAATAATATAGTTATACCAGGGTTTAAAATACTGCATCAATAAATAACTGCATATATTGTCGCGTAAGTTTACATTGTTATAAAATATGTATGCGTAAAATCAAGGACGTTCTAAACTTTCTCATCCGTGACATGCACATGAATACATTAGGACATTTTTCTGTAAAGCAGTGGCTTCCGATCATTGTATCCTTAAGTTTATAATATTTTATCGTTGCGTAATTTGTTTCAAGTTAAAATGTCCAATTAACTTTCATATTTTTGAAGGCATTTACGGATTAAACATAAATGTATAAGTAAAAGTAAATATTCGTAGAAGTTTGGAATAAGATTGTAGGTGTGAGGTAAGACATTTGAATGTATTAATACTGCTACAATATAGTATCCCATTAATTAGTGTTTATTTATGCATTAAGTCGATAATGAAATAATTAGAGGATCTATCACGAGTTGCCAATTGAAATAAATTTATATCAAACGAGTTTTGGAAATTTTATCAAGCGAGCCTCTGGTGAGCTTAATAATGTTTCTTGAACGAGTTAAATACAAATACATCAATTGAGAACGCGTGATAGATTTTTTATTTCATATGACACTAAAAACGCAAATACACATTGATTTATTTTATAATACACGTGTTACGTATAAGATTATACGTATTCGCTTTACTAACCTGGATATAAGGGAAGTCATGTGATGTTGTATTTTCCGACCTCTTTCGTCATTTTTAGGGATATTAAGGTAATTATGATTATTAACGATGTGAATCCAGTTGTCATTTTTAATACCGATCACCAACCAAAGGTTATGCAAGTACCGGATGTTTTGTAATAATTATGTTTTGCAACGTGTGGACTGGTGATACAAAGTGCGCTACATACGCGATACGTTCGATAATTAGAAATACAATGCACATTAGATGTACTGATTGCATTAATTGTAAAACACGTAGAGATACAAATCGGAGTATTACAATTATTCACATGTCAGAAAACCTGACATAACAACCAAAGCATTTATTGGTTAGGATTCCACAGGTGCTAAGTATGTAAATGTTAATATACAAATTGTATATTTCACACTTTACTCACGTTTTTTATTATTATAGCGTTATTATATGTCTTTCCAAATTCATCATATTAAGTAAATACAATTTAGAACTTCAGCTCATGAAAGCGTCCAATCAAATCCATGTAGGTTGGGGCGGTCCTACATAAAACAAATTAAAATCAGTACATTATACTCATTCACGATCAAGGCAGTTTAGAAAACTTTTATCTATACTAGTGATAGTTATAGTGGATGTAATTGATTTAATTTCGCAAGTTTATCATAAACATTATATGACCTCAACACTTGATGGAATACTGTATGTATTGCCGAAGAAATGCCGAACATAGCCTTTATACGGCAGACAGCTTTCTGCTGAAATATGGCAGGCATATGTATATGCCTCCACCGGAATTGCCGAAAATATACTATCTTGTAAATACCAATGGTACAGCACTAGTGACAATCGTCCCGGGTACATGTTTGTTAGCAAAGTCAGGATAATGGTATACATACAAACGTGTTATGGTAAATTCATTTAGATATTCTTAAACATAGTTATTCAATTTTTCAGTACAATATAATATATCAAGTTGTTTGATTTTTTCAGATGTTACAAGATACTCGTAAAATATTTCTCAGAATGAATGTCCTAAGTCAATTTCTACTGCTTGTATTGATGTGCTGTTGTGTCCTCTGTAAGTAATATAGGATCCACTATGAGTTGTCTTTGGAGATTAACATTGCATAAACGAGTCTAGAAAACACATACTATTTAGCGATCCTTTGATGAGCTTACGAATTTGTTTTCGTGACGAGTTTAAGAAATATTGATACCAGTGGTAACGAATGACGGAACCTTTTTATCACATTACCATAGTTTCCGAGTAAAAACATCAGAAATAACGGTTTTTAGCCGATGACGTTATGTTTTCGGACCAAAAAGCAGTTGGTGTCAAACATTTGTTATGACACACGTTGGAGAAGGTTGTTCCATAGTGTGTTCTCACATTAAATATCGCGCTTTTATTGTGAAACATTTGTATACTTGTATTAATACGTTACATTACGTAATGTTTCAAAATGTTGGTTACATGTAGTTGATTATTTATGCAAGTCCATCATTACATGTACAAATATAGTTGCAGAAGGACAAATAGTTTGCATACCCAATGCATTGCCAGTCATGAAACATATTCTATATTATTCCATATTGTATATCAATAACAAAGGTTAGATTCTATTTGACTTTGAAACAAAGTCTATTTCATCATTTTGTCAAAATATAGTACGTGTATTAACCATTAAGTAAATCCAATATCATAAAATTTGTAATGAAAATAAAGACATTGACTTCAGGCAGCGCATCATGCATAAGGCACTGTTATCAAGCATTGTTTCATTGAGATTAAGTTAAGAAGTTCATTATTCATATTTAGTTGTGACAGCACCCGAACCAGGTTGTGAGAATTGTGGATGTTGTATTGATAAGGTGTGTGCCCGTGCGTATGTCCAAGGTGGATGGAAGAATGATGTTTGCACACACGGATGCATTGATGGTATTGGAGGGAATAAATGTTACAACAAATGTCCTGATGATTGTGTCACATGTGAACAAACTATACAAAATAATTGCGCAACATGCGAGAACGGGAAATATCTCACTACTGTCATTAGGTATACTGATAATGGCCCGAATCCATATCAGGGTTGTGTGGACTGTCCAGAAACTTGCATAACGTGTACATCAGAAACTAGTTGCCAGGAATGCACCGATGGACACTACAATACTGTACAATATAACGACTGTTCCGAAGAATGTCCTACTAATTGTAAGACATGTACGTCATCTACCCACTGTCAGGAATGTTACACTCCATTCTACAATCAGGGAACCACAGACTGCTCTCTTTCGTGCCCAGGTAATTGCATTTGCGCATCTCCCGGTGTTTGCTCTTCATGCAAAGACGGTTTCTTCAACCTAAATCAACAGTGTGTCAGTTCTTGTCCATATTCATGCAAGTCATGCTTAGATAAAAATACGTGTCAGTCTTGCAAAGATGGATATTATAACGGAAAAAGTAGTGCATCTAGTCACGCCGTTACTAATTGCTCGCTTTCGTGCAGAGAGAGTTGCTTTCAATGTACGTCGTATGATGTATGCTCTACATGCAATCATGGACATTACGGATCGTACTGTCAGAACGATTGTTCCGCAGGGTGTACAAATGGTGAATGCAATTCAAATGATGGAACGTGTAACTGCAAACGTGGCTTCAAAGGAAATCTTTGCAATGAATGTGCGATTGGCAGACATGGTCAACAGTGTGACAAGCAATGCCCTACTATGTGCAAGGACAATGTCTGCACAAGAGACACGGGGGACTGCTTGGAATGTAAATCAACCAATATTACAGGTGTTAAATGCGACGTATGTATGCTTGATAATTGGGGTACAGCGTGTTCGAAAACCTGTCCAACGAAATGCCAAGGACAATGCGTAAGGGACAATGGGTACTGTATATCGTGCGTTGGCAATTTTCGAGGTAGTTTATGTGACAAGTGTTCAGCTGGGTACTATGGTGAAGTGTGCGACAAGGTTTGCCCTAAACAGTGTTTCAACTCTATTTGCTATCGCTCGAACGGAAATTGTAGATCATGCAACCAGAATTATGCCGGTCCAACGTGTGAGGATTGTATTGCCGGGTTACATGGACTTACCTGTGATGCCCCATGCCTATCAACGAAATGTTCTAACAACGTCTGTAATAGGCAAAGTGGCAAATGCGTATCATGCCCAAATGGATTACATGGATTTCAGTGTAACTTAAGCTGTTCACCGGGATGCAATGGTAATGTTTGCGATTATGCACCTGGCGCTTGCTTTGAATGTAAAAAGCCATATACAGGGGACAAATGTTGCCTTGCTGGTGGAAGTTGCCGTGCCTGTTCTTCTAACACACTGTGTGACACGTGTGAAAATGGTTTCTATGGAAACAAATGTGACACACCTTGCCCAACTGCATGTTATGCTGACGGACTAGACAAACATTGTCAAAAAGATAATGGAATATGTTTGACGTGCCCACACGGTTTCTATGACGACTACTGCAACATGACCTGCAATGAAAGATGTGCTAAACACCGTTGTGATATTGACGATGGACATTGTATTGATGGCTGCACAGGTGACTACGAGGGTCCTACATGCGCACTAGGTAATACAATAATAATTATTATTTCATGAATCTGTACACACTTTAAGTTGCAATACATTAAAATAGTATGTAATAGTGCGAAAATGTTTTGCTTATTTAGTCTTAATTAATATTAGACATGACTTACGAGGTGTGTTCCAAAAATAATGTCACTTGCATCGGTGCTCGTATAGCGGAAGTGTTTTTGTTTATTTTAATTTGCTATGCCCTTCAAATACTCTTCGCCAGCCAGAACACAACTTTTTAGCCGGTCAATCCATCTTTGGAAGCTTATTTCGTACTCTTCAATGGGGACACCCGTCAGACATTGATAAACAGCAGATCCAAGGGCATTTCTCGAATTGTATCTCCTTCCAGATAAATGACTTTTAAGTTTTGGAAAGAGAAAATAGTCGCAGGGTCCAAGTCTTGCGAATATGGAGGGTGCGGAAGGACGGTAACCTTCTCTGACTCCAAAAACGTCAGTCACAATACGTGTCTTTTGAGCGATTGCGTTACCATGCAAAAGTCAAACATTCTTAAGTCCAGTTTTGGGGCGGCGACTTTTGTAGTAGTTCTTAAGTTTTCTCAGAACAACGTTTGTATATAACTTGCCTGTGACCGTTCTACCTTTTGGCACCAGGATTTGAATAGCTGGACCCTTATTAGTGAAAATAAAAGCATACAAACCTTCTTTATCGTTCGTATTCGTTTGTCAATAGTTCGGCGTTTGGCATTTTTAGTGGCCCATATTCGGTTGGCAACCTTCCACTTTGGTTCAAAATAATACACACATGTCTCATCACCAGTGACTATATTATCAAAAGCCTTTTTACTATATTTTGGGTACATTTTGAGAAGTGTTTTGCCATTGTTTCACGCGTCTTCTTTTGCTCATCCATTAACAAATGGGGTATCCATCTTGCATTTATCTTTCTAACTTTAGGTGTTTCTTCAAAATTGCATGAACGGTTGCTAACGAATATTTGTCATTCGAGTCAATTGTCTTACATGTACAGTGAATCGAGCATCGGTTTTGAGGATATATCGGATTTTGTCATGATATTTGGTCGTCGCAGTTGTTGCAGGAAAACCTTGGGCGAGCAGCATCTTTCAGTTGCTACTGCCCAGTACAAAATTTAGCTACCTACCTACAAACAGTCATGTGAGACATTTGGCCCTCCCCATAAATATCACACACCTCGCGGTGAATATCTACAGCCTTTCTGCCGAGTAATGACCTACCTTTTACACTTCAACGAATTTCTAATTGGCCACCCTTAAAATATTAATATCATCTGATATATTATATCATAAATCTTAGGCTGTGTTTTTCGTTCATTCATGCACTAATACGTCGATTTCCGGAATGAAATGGCGTATTGAGGTACAAAATCATCCATGATTAACGGTTGGTGCGAAATTGCTTTTTTGCACGTTGGCCTAGTGCACAGCTTGGAATAGTATCGTATTTGGTTTGAATTTATTCCCTGTTGATTCACTTTTCTTAAAACACTATAATTTGTGAGAATGAGCAATTTTGAACACGTTCAAGACGTCATATGCATGCAAACATTGAACAAATTTCTGATAGGCCACGTGTTTAAATAAATAAGCTTTAAAAATGCTTTTAGAAGAATACAAATAATCGAAAGCCCGATACTGTTCAATTTTATTGATAGAAAATATGTTTCTCGGAGTAATTCGAGTTCAACCCCACGTTATTATAAATCTATTTTTTTTTCAAAATGACGTTTTGACGTACATGTCTGGATTTTGGTGCTGGTACTCGTCATTCTAACGGCCTCAGCGCGCCCAATATTACTTATTCTCTCGCCAGTATCAATGTTTTTCATTAAGCCAATTGACAGAGAAAACATTTTGACTAATTTCAAATTCAAACATGTCGGGCACGTGAACCACGTGCTCGTAAGCCATTTTGCACTAACTGTTCTGCATGGATGATTTTATACATGCATGCGGAATTTATTTCTTGAAATCGATAGACAGGTGCAAGGAATGAAAATATCCACAATTTTAGAAAATAATATTGCATTGAGTGGCCAATTAGAAATTTGGTTAAGTGTATTTAGGCCCTAATAGTTGATACCCGGAACTCTGTGCATGGTGGTTTTCCCCTTAATTTGCATGTAGGTACAAACAATGCTTGCCTAGTTATACTGGTTTTGCATTCATACGCAAAAACAACCTACCCAAACTCTATTGTCCATGAATGAATATTCAATAGGCTCAAGTATTATAACTGTAAAACTATATTCGTACCTAGAGATTAGTGTAGATCCGGAGGAGGTCTATTTCAAGAACATTTTCATCTCGTTTTTCCTGTCATTTTGTGTATAGTCTCACGAATAGGCTATGAAATAATGTATACTGTACTGAGACAAGTGAACGTGTTGACATGATATTTAACTGTGTCACGAGCCAGTGATCACTCAATCGACATGAGGTGGTTTTGTGCATTAATTTCCACGAAATAAAGCGTATATGATATTATCTATGGAACACCACTCGTAAGCACCTTGCTATAAGGACGTCGTGGTTTATACAGTTTACCGTTTATTTTTTGTTAAATAATGCAAATCGTGAATTGTGTAAAGGCAAAACACCGTGGCTGTCCCAAAGGTATTTCGGTGTTGAAGGTTATGGAATGTATGAGAACGACACGTAAACAAACTATGTATATAGTATGTCCATTCAGTTCTTGAAATGCGTCAAACGTGTCTTTATAGTTTACCCTCCTTCTTTGTCCAATAAAAAGCCAGGGATTTTCAAATTTTGGGACCACTTATTCATTTATTTATGCAATGGGCATAATAACTATTTAGTTAATCTGTTTATTAGTACAATTTTGCTGATTCCAAATATGGAAAACTAGATCCGCCTTCTATCCTAATTTTACTGTTATTATATCAGAAAACATACAAGCAATTTTGTGTAACTCTTTGGCCCGTATTCACATGTCGTTCCTCCACTCCAACTCGACTCATCCTAACCTAAGGGAGCCTCAAGTGTAGCTGGAGTGACGGTCGAGTTAGTGAAGCTCGAGTGGAGATTTGGTATTCACATACATTTATCGACCTCCACTCTCTCGAGTGGGTGACCGTTATAATACATGGTAGGATAGTAATCTGTGTAAACAATCCATGATTAATTATTGAATAGGGATATAAACAAAGTCAAATTCTAATTTTGATGACGTTTATGTTATATGAGATGAATACTTATTTGAACTCACAAAAATAAGACCTTAGTTTGAATACACAATAATAATAATGATAATAAGATTATAAAAAAAAGTTGGACCCATTTACATTAAACTTAGATGTAATTACATGTAGCTTTAATTAAACGCATACTTATTAATATGTTTTCAATAATAAAATAAACATCAAATTAAATGTTAGACAATGCGCATCAGTTTTAAATGATACCGTGCCATAATCCAGCATTGTTGTGGAAGCAGGTCCAATAATATCATATCAATATGAATTCCACAGACCGATGGGCAGGAAGTTTCAGATTAATAATTTAGAAATCATATGAAATAAAATCGATTACTCTTTTTATCAGTAGCTCACTCTCCTGTGCCATTTGTTGAGCAACTTACTACAGATACAACACAACAATACAACAGGAAAACCAGGTCACTTGAACGCCATTACTTCCTAGAATGTCATTTTGAGAGCGACCATGGTGTATAAAAATAATTAAATACGTATTAAGTGTAAATCTAGCTTATGCATGTACTAATTTATTTAAAGTTGATTGCGAAACATTTTTTACAATTAATTCCAATCATTCTCGACACACAATTCTTAATTATATTCATCGTCTTAATTGTATCGATAAACAAAAAGAGAAGAGCTCCAAGTCTTTGCCTTTTATACCGAACGTCTTGTGAGGGCATATTCCTCATATTTGCATGTTTATGTGCATTGAGAAAGACTAAAAGAGATGTTCTGTCCGGCAAAATTTATGTTTAATCTTCGATGTGGCGTGATATGGGATCAAACCCGCATCCCAACACTCGACACGGGCACTCTACACTAGAATATCCAGGCGAAATACTTGTACATTAGTGATTGCAACGGAAACAACATACATGTTTGTGTTACAAGTGACCACGTTTTTATTTTAATGAAAATATTTTAGTTATCTTCACGGGATTAAAAGCAATAAAAGGCAAGATTAAATATATCAATCCATATATAAATGTACATGTATGCATTTTTGCATTCATATTCCTTATATTATACACATGAATACAGTACACCATGTTATTTATTAACATTGCACTAAAAGTACTAAATTTAAATTCCACATATTTCAGATATGTACCGCAACTTAACTTTAAATGGTTCCAAAATAAAATTCTGTAGGTTCACAAAATGTTACAAAATTTATATGACAAAATGTGTATTTAAGGTTCGTTGGTTTATTTATCTTGAAAATACAATAACTTTATTAGTCAAACATTCGTGTGCTAAATCGGTATTCACATAACCCTACTTGAGTGTAGCTGGAGTCACTGTCAAGTGACCGTTTTGCCCACTCGAGAAATCCCCACTCAGTCGAGTCAACTCCAGCGTCACTTACCGTTGTGAATACCAATGTCTAGTTAGGTAGGTTGCCCACTCAAGCGCACGGACGAAACGATCATTAAAATCGGATTATCTTAGTGAGTGAGAGTGGAGTGACTGTCGAGTAGAGGATGTGAATATGGCCCATAGAGTATAAACACAGATCACGCAACTTACACATTTCAATAACATGCAATGGTACAAGACTGTATATCCATGATCATATTTCAGTTGCTGACACTGTACGTATTGTTGGAATTGCGGTTGGAGTTTCAACTGCCGCCATTGTGGTTGTTATCATCATATTGCTAGGAGTATTTTGTTTCATCCTTCGGAGATGGTAAGCTGACTCATTTTCTTATTTGAGAACCCATTTTGGTAACCCCGTTTATTAGCAATTGTTCACATGGTAATAATATTGTACAAAATATAATCATCATAAAAAGTATTTAACTGTATAACAATTCTTTGGTTTCCCAAATGTGACACTTTTTGTGAAATTTTATAGTATTAAAACTCAAATTGTCGAAACTGTTTTTTATTAAAAGTTTCCATTATTGTTTGTTGTTTTTTGTTTTACGATTGTGTGTTGTATGTGATTATGTATATCTTGTAGGTATAGAGATGATGAGATACGGTAAAAAGTTAAAAGAAAATGATAGAATTAGGATAGAGTGGGAGAGAGGGACATTTGGTTCCTGATCATTCATGTTGTATTGTTGTCTATACGTATAAAACATTATAACTGATTTATTTTTTATTAATTTAAATTTTTGCACTCTTTCAAACAAACTTAACTCGATTTATATTGCAATAAAATAGCTCAAACGTATGTTTCTGCTTTCACAATCATATTATTACTGATGGACGCACTTGACATATAAATCGCTAGTGTATGATTAAAACGATGATTAAACAGGCTACCGCACGGAGCGATTAATAGAACAGGGAAGTTTGCTTACATATGTGAATATTTGAAGAGCTAGCGACGATTTCAAGTCAATTTTGTCAAAAAATATAATGTTTTATTATGAATGTTTCACAATTTTACACAAATGCGTTATATATGCATTAAATATGAAATACGAACAAGCCCTCAATATACGACAATTACACACGATTGACAGGTACACGTACCGAGAAGCGTTCGAACTTATACGTATACAGTGCATATAATATACTCGTACACTCGATGCCTCGAAACGGTAGATGGCTCGAACTATTTTCCCGGTCCGAAGGTAGTTCGAGGCATCGAAGTTCGACTGTATCCTATTTAGTGTCCTAAGATAGTAGGATTAGACAATTGCTGATCCTTGATAACCTAGTCACAATTGCTGTATTTTGTGTAAATTAATTTACTATATGCATATTTGTATATCGAGTGGTGTTGCCTACAAGACCAGCGTACATGTCCTTCTTTGATAGCAGGCAGTTACGACAGTCTTATTTGCAAAACTTCAATGTATACATGTACGAGGGGTGTTCCAGAAATAATAGGACCTTTCTCATAACTTATTACTTAACAATTACAATTTAATGAAATTTTTACATATATGCATAGCAATGTACGTATGCTCTATATACTGGTAGCAACATAATTTCGTTTTTGCTGATGATGTTCATACAGAGCGTCGTAATAGAAACCATGTTACGCCAAGGCGGGTCACACTATTATTTGTCATTACCAGCCTTATTAAAATGTGAATATTTCAATAACCTCTTGATAAATATTAATGCCTAATTGTATGGCATTACGTCGATGACTTGGAAATTCGCATGCAAAGGTTCGAAGAAATCGCTCTGTGTTTGTTATCGTAAGTCAGTAATCAAGTGTATGTAACCACGCGCGTCATGGATGAAAATGACGTCAACGGCGATAAACAGAAACCGCGCGATTGTCATAAAATGGTATACATTGGGAAAACCAACAGTGCTAACCAATGAAAGGATAAAATACGTAGAATGTAGTGTCATTAAGCAGCCACTGGTGTTCTGTTGACTCAAATTGTTTACAGATCGCAGATTTATGAACTTACAAATAAGCACAGGTGAGGTAATAGAACTTTAAGTTGACGTTAATAAACACTGTTAATAAACTGATAGACGCTCCAAGGTTTAAGCCAGTTCCTAACATCATTGCAACACAGTTTTGTGAACAGTGGTACGGAAACATATTTAAACAGTCGGAACAGTGGTATTAGATACGTTCAGAAAGTCAAAATGACTATAAACAAAAATATTAAATGTTTCTTTATGCTATAAAATACTGTGCTTGAAATGTGACGTCATAATAACGTCACGGTGCGACCCGCCTCCCTGGTACAAAGTATACTTAATGTTTTCTTATTTCTTATTTTTCAACCAATTACTTTGATATTTCGCATATGTGTCAGTGAAAGATCAAAATTTAATTATTAAGATGATTATTTGTGTTTTCTGATTTTGTAATTTCGTCTTCGGTTTGAGGTTAGAAACCACCAAATAGATTTGCTCTATAGCTTAATGTAAATTGGCCATAGTAGGCCCCAATTTTCAACTTTTTTTAGTCTATGGCCACCTGGACCACATATATCATTGTAAAGAGGGGCAGTTAAGCTTCAAAATAATGCAATAAAAAAGGGGCAATTTGACAATTTGTGCATGAATTCTAGAAAAAATGGCAAACACGCATATGCGCCTTTAAGCAGAAATTTGGCCAGCGCCTGCAAAATATTATGAATAGTGATTTTAAATTGGGTTTTATTTGTGAAAAACTGTTTCACTGAACACTAATAATGCTTTAGATGCCTAATAATGTGTCTATTCTTCATATTTAATCACAATTGCCCCTGTCTGACACTAAAATAAGGTCAATTTTGGCATAAAAATGTCACTTTTAGAAGAAAAAAATCTGAAATTTTCTAGATTTTCATGATAAAAATCCAAATTTTCACTTTTTTAGACAATTTAAACAGATAAAAGTGGTCAAAACCCTATCTGGGATGCATTTCCATACATTTAAATGCAAAAAAAAGAAAACATGAATTTAGTAGAATTTTGCCCTTCTTTAGGTTAGAAACCACCAAATAGATTTGCTCTATAGCTCAATGTAAATTGGCCATAGTAGGCCCCAATTTTCAACTTTTTTTAGTCTATGGCCACCTGGACCACATATATCATTGTAAAGAGGGGCAGTTAAGCTTCAAAATAATGCAATAAAAAAGGGGGGTCATGTATCTTCTAAGAAAGTTTTTGTCCTTCAAACATGATGTATCTGTTTTTACGCATGTCCGGATTCATAAGTTCTGGGTTTTACACTAGTCTACTTTCACTTTGGTATCAAGAACAAAATAGCGGACTAATGCAAATATTACAGTTTTACTACACCACATGCATATTTACCAACCATTTAAACTCAATTTCATCATTCAACTCCACATTTGTCAAGAAATATCTCCATTTACAGGCAAACCAAAGTTTTTTTAAGGACTACTTGAGTGTATCACCACTTGGTCCGCGGAGGCATTTAGTGGTTCTTTACCTTAAGACAGTCTAGTTTTACTTATTAAAGTGATTTTTGCACTTTTTTCAATACTACTATGTATATGCAGCACACAAAAATCAATTTTAGACAATTTGTGCATGAATTCTAGAAAAAATGGCAAACACGCATATGCGCCTTTAAGCAGAAATTTGGCCAGCGCCTGCAAAATATTATGAATAGTGATTTTAAATTGGGTTTTATTTGTGAAAAACTGTTTCACTGAACACTAATAATGCTTTAGATGCCTAATAATGTGTCTATTCTTCATATTTAATCACAATTGCCCCTGTCTGACACTAAAATAAGGTCAATTTTGGCATAAAAATGTCACTTTTAGAAGAAAAAAATCTGAAATTTTCTAGATTTTCATGATAAAAATCCAAATTTTCACTTTTTTAGACAATTTAAACAGATAAAAGTGGTCAAAACCCTATCTGGGATGCATTTCCATACATTTAAATGCAAAAAAAAGAAAACATGAATTTAGTAGAATTTTGCCCTTCTTTAGGTTAGAAACCACCAAATAGATTTGCTCTATAGCTCAATGTAAATTGGCCATAGTAGGCCCCAATTTTCAACTTTTTTTAGTCTATGGCCACCTGGACCACATATATCATTGTAAAGAGGGGCAGTTAAGCTTCAAAATAATGCAATAAAAAAGGGGGGTCATGTATCTTCTAAGAAAGTTTTTGTCCTTCAAACATGATGTATCTGTTTTTACGCATGTCCGGATTCATAAGTTCTGGGTTTTACACTAGTCTACTTTCACTTTGGTATCAAGAACAAAATAGCGGACTAATGCAAATATTACAGTTTTACTACACCACATGCATATTTACCAACCATTTAAACTCAATTTCATCATTCAACTCCACATTTGTCAAGAAATATCTCCATTTACAGGCAAACCAAAGTTTTTTTAAGGACTACTTGAGTGTATCACCACTTGGTCCGCGGAGGCATTTAGTGGTTCTTTACCTTAAGACAGTCTAGTTTTACTTATTAAAGTGATTTTTGCACTTTTTTCAATACTACTATGTATATGCAGCACACAAAAATCAATTTTAGACAATTTGTGCATGAATTCTAGAAAAAATGGCAAACACGCATATGCGCCTTTAAGCAGAAATTTGGCCAGCGCCTGCAAAATATTATGAATAGTGATTTTAAATTGGGTTTTATTTGTGAAAAACTGTTTCACTGAACACTAATAATGCTTTAGATGCCTAATAATGTGTCTATTCTTCATATTTAATCACAATTGCCCCTGTCTGACACTAAAATAAGGTCAATTTTGGCATAAAAATGTCACTTTTAGAAGAAAAAAATCTGAAATTTTCTAGATTTTCATGATAAAAATCCAAATTTTCACTTTTTTAGACAATTTAAACAGATAAAAGTGGTCAAAACCCTATCTGGGATGCATTTCCATACATTTAAATGCAAAAAAAAGAAAACATGAATTTAGTAGAATTTTGCCCTTCTTTAGGTTAGAAACCACCAAATAGATTTGCTCTATAGCTCAATGTAAATTGGCCATAGTAGGCCCCAATTTTCAACTTTTTTTAGTCTATGGCCACCTGGACCACATATATCATTGTAAAGAGGGGCAGTTAAGCTTCAAAATAATGCAATAAAAAAGGGGGGTCATGTATCTTCTAAGAAAGTTTTTGTCCTTCAAACATGATGTATCTGTTTTTACGCATGTCCGGATTCATAAGTTCTGGGTTTTACACTAGTCTACTTTCACTTTGGTATCAAGAACAAAATAGCGGACTAATGCAAATATTACAGTTTTACTACACCACATGCATATTTACCAACCATTTAAACTCAATTTCATCATTCAACTCCACATTTGTCAAGAAATATCTCCATTTACAGGCAAACCAAAGTTTTTTTAAGGACTACTTGAGTGTATCACCACTTGGTCCGCGGAGGCATTTAGTGGTTCTTTACCTTGATGCATTTTACAGCATGTACGAGTAAGGTATGTGTTAATTTACATTGTAGGTGTGTACTCGTTTATTCTAACACTGTCTGTATTTTTCGTCTTGTAACAATATAGGACTGTGCCGTGATTAAAGTTCCGATATATAACGGTTCAAACCCGTTCTTCTTTCGATTGTTCTTACTTCTGTTATTACCTTCTCGTATTATAAGCACTTTTTATGAATGGAATTTACGTTTTGTTTATCCTATGACGTCATGAATCATATGTCGTTTATTTGGCGTCAACGTAAACGAGACGTTGTGCGAACTTTTTGTAGCGTTCTTTCTTAATTCATTTAGTTATATCCGTATTCTTGCAACAGCAATTGCATTTATCGATTCATTTCTGTTTTTATGAAATGCATAGTTTGAATTGAGCTCTGGTTATGCGTTAGATTAAATGAAATGAGCAAATACGACATTCCAGGGGTGGAGGTTTCATACTTTAATCAGCGAAAGTTGTCTATAGCAACACGGCAAACGTATCTCGCAGCAATAAAAATGGGTTCGTATGAAATTGCACTTATTACACGTGTTAGAATGCAAATATATGTTAGTTTTCCGTCATATACCGGTCAATACACTAGTCGAATGTACTAAGTACACACTTTTTTCTGCAGAAGTATAACACCGATAAGTGACTCAAATATACCATTGGAATCATGGACCTTATTTTCTATCCTGTGCAGTAAATTATTAAACTATTAAATATAATAACAATGTTTTACAAAAAGACCACTTATTTCATAGCTGAAAACAATATAGTCGCACACCAATATCTGACATGACCATCATATGCGGAATGACATCCTGACATATCCGATGCATTGGAATGATACTGTTGTTCGGGAATAGTTGCCGGAGTGTCATTTTAGTACAAAGTCGGTAATAATGTACAGTATGATACCTCGTTTGGCGTACACGTGGGGGATAACATGGGAAAAGAATATTGCCCGGAGTTGTTGGCTAAATGCCCGGCAAGCCTGACATTATAAATAAATTAATCAAAATCAAAGTCTGTGTGATAACAGTGTGTTCGTATCATTCAAAATACATGATTCCCCGGACAAAAATTTTGTTGCTAATTTGAAGTTGTAATTTGGATGTCAAATGCCAATTTGACGTCACTGTCATGCTAAATGTTAAGTTGCTCCACACAAAGAAATGGACATATCCTGTTTGATTTAACGATTAAACATTATTTCGAGACCCCTTAAAATATAACTATCAGTCGGAAATTGTAACAAACTTATTTTGACGCATTTAATGATTACAGATTTGAAACGTGTCACTAGAAACATTTTTTTCGTGAATTCAATGCAAATGACATAATGAAACAATAATGCATGGTTAAAAAACTCTAAATAGACAATTATTGAATATAATCTTACCAGGTTTATTGGCGTGGCATTTTCGAGCATTCTTATCACACGTGCACGGTGTTTAATAACATCCGCACTGTATATATTATGGAATATCTTTATGGCTTTATGTTTGGGTGTTGTTTATTAAACGCGTATGAAATAATTAAAACCAAAATTCACATATTTGAGTAGTCTGCTAGAGAAAAATAGGCATTTGTCATTTACGTCATGTACCAATGATTTCTCTGTAAATATAGATGTTTCATCTTCCGTGTTAAAGGCAATCGACCGAATATGGTATCTAAAAAGTTCTACTGAGTTTAGATGATTTATTCTGGTTCTAAAAGTATGAACTTAGAACATTCGTCAAGTGTATATCCTGGTTTATAGCTCACAAGCATAGTTATTAATCGTTCAGGCCTTCGGCCTTAATGATTAATTTGCATGCATATGAACTGCAAACCGTGATATATTGGCCGCTATATCATTTTCAGTGCATATTCATGGCACATTTTTACAAAAAAATTCTCATTTGCACCCTGACAAAAACTTTAAGGCCATGAACACCTATACTAACTGTATTCAAACATTTATGTGTGATATCTGGAACCGCGTGCTAACTCATTTAAATTAATTTTAAAAACCCATACTTTTTCATTTTTTAGAAAAACAGATTTGAGATAAGGGGTCACAACAAAAAGAGTACAAAAAAATACTCGATCGACTTGGATCATATCTTTTACAGTAAAACAGTTCTACAATAGTATATGTAACATAATTTATAAAATAATAGGGTGTTTGATGGCCATTTGTGTCTCGTGAAAAATGGCAACAATCGAATTTCCTCTGTTGCCATAGCAACGGTATGAAAAATAAAGTTTTGAGCCCTGAAATCGTTTTTATGGGTGAATACCAAAAAAGTGGCCAAATGTTTTCAAAATCTGAGACTATGCGTGGACAACCATGTCTGAATTTGCCTGGTTTGAATATAGAATTACAATTAACTGTTTTTATTGTCGCACAAGTTGGCTTTGTTATAAAGTATGTATACGTTAAATCAAAGAAGTAATTAAAGATCTCCTCCGTGACATGCTCGTGATATCATTTACAATAAGACTATTGTCTGTAGCGTTTAACGTAGTGGTGTCCATTCATTGTATCCTGTATCGATGATATTATACAAATGTAAGGTTGTGTAATTATTTAAACTTAAAAGGTACAATTAACTTCCATATACTTTTGAAGGCATTTCTCGGATCGAACATAAATTGATAAGACGGCTAAATGTAAATACTTGTAGAAGTTTGGAATAAGATTGTAGGTGTGAAATAAGATATTTGAATGTATTAATACTGTTACAATGTAGTACAGGTATCCCATTAATTAGTGTTAATTTATGCATTAAATCGATCATGAAATGATACACTTCTCGACGTCTTTCATCACTTTTAGAGATATTAACGTCATAATGATTATTAGCCGTATGAACCCAGTTGCCATTTTGTTACCGATAACCGATCAATGGAATACAAGAACAGGATGTTTTGTAACTATAATTCAACTTGTGGACTGGTGATACCTATTGTGCTATATACGGGTATACGTCCGATCAATATGATACAATGTACATAGATGTACTGATTGCATTTATTGTAATACACGTAGAGATACAAATCGGAATATTTCAAATATCCACATGTCTGAAAACCCGACATTACAACCGAAGCCTGTATTGGTAAGGCTTCCACATATGCTAAGTATGTAAATGTCAATATACGTTAATTTCAAATTTTGCGCACGTTTATTATTATTAAAACGTTAATAGCTGTCTTTCCAAATTAAGTATTAGTAAATACCATTTAGATCTTCCACTTATAAATGCGTCCAAACAAATCAATGTAGGTGGGATGGTCCTCCATAAACAAATTAAAACCAGTACATGGTAATTATTCACGATCAAGGAATTTTAGAAAACTTTCATTTATTTTGGTCTCGATGTGGTTATGCCTCATGTGGTCACCGTTTGGGCATGGTCTTGTGCGGTTCGGTAGCATGACATCGGGGCCTCGGGGAACTTGGTCGATTCTTTGCTGTGTTTCATTCGGTCTCATGCAATAACCGCTTTTCTATAATTTTTTGGGGAAATTGGGATACCCTGCATTCTTTTCGACTGGGACTTGGATCTTTTATTGTTTCTTTGTTGAATTTGTGGACATTGATCAGTATGGTTTTGTCGTTACCTTTCCTGTCTGATTTCCTCATGCCTTGTTTTTTATAGAGGGTATAAAAAGAAACCTTCACAGTTGATATTTGATTTAATTACGCGAGTTTATCAGAATAATTCGAACACTAGATGGAATACTTTACAGATTGCCGGAAACGTTATATTTTATAAACACCAAAGTCTGGATAAATGATTGACACACATACCTGGTATGGTAAATGTATGTAGAAATTATCTTTATATATTATATAGTTATTGCATTTTTCAGTACAATACAATAATAGTCGTTTGATTTTTTCAGATAGAACCAGATGCTTGTAATATAGTACTCAGAATGAATGATCTAAACCATGTTTTACTACTTTTGTTGATGTGCCGTTGTCTCCTCCGTAAGTAATATAGGATCCATCATGAGTTGTCATTGGGGATCAACATCTTTAAACGATTCTAGAAAACACGTGACGAGTTTAAGAAAATATTGATATCAGTGGCAACGAATGAGGGGTCATTTCTATCACATTACCATAGTTTTCGGGTCAAAACATCAGAAATAACAATTAAAAACCGGTGGCTTTACGTTTTTGGACCAAAAAAGCTGTTGGCGTCAAGAATTTGTTATCACACTCATTGGAGAAGGATGTTCCATAATTTGTTTTCACATGGAATATCGCGTTATTTATTTGATAATTTTGTATACTTGTATTACATACGTTACAATAGGAAAGGTTTCAAAATGTTGGTTTGTTGACTATTTATGCATGTCCATTATGTGTACATGTAGTTGTCAGTCATAAAGCGTAAGTCACAATGCGCTCTTGTAAATCTGTAACAAAGGTGCATTGACGTTAACCAACGAATACTATTGATGCCAAATATAGTATGTGTATTAACTATTATGTAAATCCAATACCATAAAGTATATGTTGGAAATAAATACATTGATTTCAAAGCACTTAACATTACGTTAAAGTTAAAACAGTTATCTACTATCTAGGTCTCTTTTCAGCTATCGTATTTAAACTCCCAACGTAATTATTTACGTCTAAAGTCCATATGTTGATGTTGCAGTCCAAAGTTCATTTTTATAAGCATCGTTTCACTGAGACTCCGTTTTTTAAGAAGTTCTATATTCGTATTTTAGTTGTAACAGCAATAGAACCAGGATGTGAGAATTGTGAATGTTGTGTAGATAAGGTGTGTGCCCGTGCATATGTCCAAGGTGGATGGAGGGATGATTTCTGTACATACGGATGTATTGATGGTATTGGAGGGAACAAATGCTACAAAAAATGTCCAGATGATTGCGTTACATGTGAGCAAACGATACACAACAACTGTGCAAAATGTGAGATCGGGAAGTATCTGTCAACTATAAATAGAAATATCAACGGTCAAAATAAGCAATATACGGGCTGTGTAGATTGTCCACAAACTTGCGAGACATGTGATTCAGAAACTAATTGCCAAGAGTGCGGAAATCACTACTACAATACAGAACAACATAGCGATTGTTCTCAACAATGTCCTGCGAATTGTAAGACATGTACATCATCCACTAACTGTCAGGAATGTTACACTCCGTTCTACAATGACGGTTTTACCGCAGACTGCTCTCTGTCATGCGTAGGGAATTGCGTCTGCTCATCGCCCGGTATTTGCTCAACATGCAAGGACGGTTTCTTCAACATAAACCAACAGTGCATGAGTCCCTGTCCGGATTCATGCACTAGCTGCTTGGACATGAAAACGTGTCAGTCTTGCAAAGACGGATACTACAACCAAAGGGACTTGTTTACCAGTAGCGAAGTCACTGATTGCTCACTTTCTTGCAGAGGCGCATGCTCCAAGAGCACGTCATATGATGTATGCACATCTTGTAAACATGGCTATTACGGCTCGTACTGTCAGAAAGATTGTTCAGTTGGATGTACGAATGGTGAATGCAATGCATTCGATGGATCGTGTGAGTGCAAGGATAGATTTGCTGGCAGTCTTTGCGATGAATGTGCGCCTGGTAGACATGGTGAACTGTGTGACCTTCAGTGTGTTGGTGCATGTAAGGGTATGTTATGTGACACAATAACAGGACATTGTGTTAGTTGTAAAGCGGTGAATATAACAGGCGATTTATGTGAAAAATGCATAAATGGTATGTGGGATACATCCTGTTCTTCAATATGTTCAAGCCATTGTGACGGACAGTGTTTGAGAAATTCTGGTCACTGTGAATCATGTGAAGGGAATTTCCAAGGCAATACGTGCAACCAATGTTCAGCTGGGTATTATGGCGAATTATGTGATGAAGAATGTCCCGTACAGTGTTATGGCTCCTTTTGTTATCGATATAATGGAACTTGTGGATCATGCAACCACAATTATGCCGGTCCAACGTGTGAAGACTGTATTGCCGGATTTCATGGACGGCTCTGTGATGTCCCATGTCTATCAACGAAATGTTCTAACAACGTTTGTAATAGGGAAACTGGCAATTGCGTATCATGTCCAAACGGATTTTATGGATTTCAGTGTACATTAAGCTGTTCACCGGGATGTAATGGTAATGTTTGCGATTATGCATCGGGCGCTTGCATTGAATGTAGAAAGCCATATACTGGGGACAAATGTTGTCTTTCTGGTGGAAATTGCCGTGAATGTTCTTCACATTCAGTATGTGAAATGTGTGAAAATGGTTTGTATGGAGACAAATGCGACACACCTTGCCCAACTTCATGTTATATCGACGATAAAGACACACAGTGTCAAAAAGATAATGGAATATGTATAACATGCCCAAACGGTTTCCACGGCGATTACTGCAACATGAGATGCAGTGAAAGATGCGTTAACAATCGTTGTGATAAGGATGGTGGACATTGTACTGATGGATGCACTGGTGACTATGAGGGTCCAACATGCGCACAAGGTACAATGTAATATAAAAGTGATTTATTTACGACTTATGTACATACATATTTACACATATACAATTGTAATAATTGTAGACATAACGTAATAGTGCAGCCTTGTTTAAATCTTTACAATGTTTAAATGATATATTGTTATATATCCTTTAATGTATTAACTTAACAGGCAGCTTTCCGTGCATTGTTAGATAAACAATGCAAATCGTGATTTGTTTAAAGTTAAACATCGTTTATGTTATGCTAGTTGTAATTCGATCTCTATCTTCCTTGTCCAAAAGGTATTTCGATTTTCAAGGTCGTGGACTGTACTAAGATTTACATGTAAACAAACTTTGTTTACTAGCGTATAATATATAAACACTGGTCACGCATCTTACACACGTCAATAGCATGCAATGGTACAACACTGTATATCCATGATCATATTTCAGTTGATGACACTGCACGTATTGTTGGTATTGCGGTTGGAGTTTCAGCTGCCTCCATTGTGGTTGTTATCATCATATTGCTAGCAGTATTTTGTTTCATCCTTCGGAGATGGTAAGCTGACTCATTGTGCTTTATATATAATAATGGATTCATGTATAAACAACACTGCATATATAAAATGATATGAAGAAATTGGACAGGGAAGACAGCATTCGACTTACCAGGCCAAGACAGAAACTATAACACTATAACAACTACACGGAGCAAGGCATTTAAAGTAATCAATTTACGTTTTATGATAGGTATTTTGTAACATAATATTCAGTAATCAATAACGTTGTTGCGAATAAAGTTAAAATATACCCATGTATACACTAACGCGCTTAAAGATCTTACGCGTTGCAACATTAGACACACATAACGTTTTGTCCAGAACTCAAAAATTGCAGAAATGTGCACGACAATACCGAGTGATACGAATTTTATGCATTAAAGTCGTCAATGAAATTTCAGGAAACGAAAGAACAAGCAGGATAAGGTGGTGGAAACAAATTATGTTAACACAGAATTCCAACCAGAAACTCCTGATCTACAAGAGGACGCACAGACGCCTAACGGTATGTATATATAAAACAAAACTAAATATATAAACAATAATCATGAAGTGGTGTACTCAATTCTGAACTTTAACTGTTCACAATGGAAACGCGATAAGGGAAACACAGTGTACATGTACTGTGAATAAGTGTAGCTGTGAATTATCAATGCTTTATTGTTAATGTTTGTGTGTGCTGCACGGCGAAACGTGTCTTACAAATATACATGTATTTATTTTTTTATATGTTACCGTTTTTCCTAACAAAATGTAACTGTGTAACAGAAGCTCAGTACAAATGCTGTCTAAACTAGCGAACAGGTTCAAATCCGGGTGCACATATATGACTGCTATATTTCAGGAAAAATGAAGCAAATAAAGGCTAGGCCTCGTTGTTGTCATGTAGAGTTGCATAACTAAAGGTATGTTTTTTTCTACTGCATTATTGTATTTAAGTGAACATTCAGCTAAATTAAGTGAAATGCGGATTTTTATATTCCAGAATATGAAGTATTGGGTGCAAGAATTCAAATGGACGAAACAGAGTATGATGCGATCAAATAACAACACAACCGATAACATTATAATAACTACCCAGCGGATAGTACCTTACACCCAATAAGTGACAGATGAATTTATAGTATAAATGTATTTTGTTGTCGTTAAATAAAATTGTAAATGAAACACTACATTTGTATATTGATTTTAGGGTAAGGTATATTTTTGAAACAATAGTATGTAGCATTGACTTAAGTAATATGTTATATATTTTATCATATCACATTTTCCATTAATTTTATGATTGTATTGTATTGTTGACCGGAGACATTTCATGAAATTGAATATATCTTTAATCTTGAAACTTAAACGCGGTATATACCACCTTTTCTTCAAAGAACACACTAATTACATTCCATGTATCCTGTCTAGTATCCTAAGATAGCAGGATTATACAATTCGCTGGCTTAGAATGAGAAGGTCGTAACTACTATTTACGACCTTTTCAGACGGATACATATTTTAATTCAGCATCACAAGACGTTTCGTATGAGTCTAATTTCATGCAAATCTGAACTTGTCATGTTGACCAAACTGAAGTTGAAACTGCTTTTTTACCATAGGTAAAGAGTAATTTTCCGACTGTGTTTTCTTGTTTTCTCAAAAAATTGATTTTGTAGTTACGACCTTCTCATTCTAAGCCATCGAATTGATAACCGGGTCACACTTGCTATAGTGGGTGTAAATCAATTTACTATATACATATTTGCATATCGAGTGTTGTCTGCAAGACTTGCGTATGTCCTTTTTTTATATCAAACAGTAACGACAGTCTAGTTTACAAAAACAAATGTGCATTATATAATGTTTCTGAATGATAGCAGTTGAACGGTGATACATTCCGTAAAGTTTCTTACGTCAATATATCATTATTGTCTTTATATCATGTGCTTGTTATTGTGTACTTCTGTTCGTATTTTTGGTTTCGCATGAAAAATCAAATTTCATCAAATACATTTACAAATAACCTGTTTTTTACATTGTTCAATTTTCACTGTGCATTTATAACATTTGTGAACATGTCTGATGAAGATGATTATTTTTGTTTTCTGAATTTGTAATTTCGTCTTTTGCTTTTATGCATTTTACAACATGTACGAGTAATCAGGGACGTGTGTTATTGTTACATTGTAGATGTGTACTCGTTTATTTCATAGCGAGAAATGAAAATTGAAAACATTTTTGAGTGGATTATTTATGAACAATTTGGCCTGTGAATGTAACCATAATAATTTGATAAACAGATTGAGTAGTTTATGTTTTCCTTTTTTATATTTAGTTTTACAATGTTTTGTACCAGTAAAATCATATCCAGTTAATTAACTTAATTTTTTAAATATTTGATCACAATGCGTTTTTTAATATTTGGTTCCAAAAGTAACCGACATACTGTGTATTGTCCTCCAAGCATGCAAGTTTTCGGAATAAAAAAGTAACCAATTTTCTAGAGCTCTATTCAGCTGTTAGGCCGCTGAAGCACCCTTTGACATTTAAACTTTCACTGGCCATTGGGCTACATATGGAAACCTACACTCGTGTCTCCCTTTCGAGACTATTTTTCTCCTGTGGGTGTGGCAGTCAACATCGATCTGCGGCGCCCAGGAATAGACACTGCCCTCACAGGTACCATTTTACACCATGGTGGAGTGGGGCATTTGTGTCTTGCTCAGAGAAATTAATCAGTGGTCCAGAGGGGGATCGAACCCGGGACCTCTCGATCCCGAAGCCCGCGTTTTACCTCTAGGTCACCGCTTCCCACAACCTTATATGTTACCAAATATCTAGGGCTCTTTTTAGCTTAAACACCCGTTGACATTTTAACTTCCCCTGGTGATTCGGCTACCAATGGAAACATGCGTTCTTGTCCCTGGGGAGACTGTTTTTCTTCTGTGGGTGTGGCAGCCTCCATCGATCCACGGTACACAGAAATAGTTACTGCCCTCTAAGGTACCAATTGACACATTGGTGTAATGGAGTATGTAGGTTTTGCTCAGAGAAATTGACCAGAGGTCCAGACGGGGGTAGAACCCGGAAACTCTCGATCCGGGTGCGCACGTGTTATAGCATTTCTTGTTGCCATATATACAAGAACTCAAAATTGTGTAGTCACAGCAGCAGGTTCCAGACAGACCAACCAAATGCATAATAAAATTACTAACGCAACATGGATAATCAGTTAATAAGACTTACAAGCATTATGTGTTGTGCATGCCCTACATTATTTCCTGACTTTGCACTATCATACAACGTGAAAATGAAATTGCAAAAGAGGCTGATAAAATATCATCAAGAACCAGCCTATCACCGAGCTACATTAATGTACGCTGACATATGATCTGACGACACTCCGTATGGAGTCATGTAGATGTGAACTAAAGTAATCCAACCAAAACGTCTTATCAATGTAATAGAATGGAACTCTTCGTTTGTTGCGGTAGGTAAGACTTTTTTAATTATAGTTATTATTTGGCGTTGGCAGAGAGTTGAAACTGTATATATCATGTGCGTACATGTGTTTCAATGATATCGTTATACCAGGGCTTAAAATACTGCTTCAATAATTAACTGCATATATGGTCGCGCAAGTTAACATTGTTATAAAATATGTATACGTTAAATCAAGGAAGTTCTAAAATTTCTCATCCGTAACATGCACACGAGTACATTAAAACGGCTTTCGGGTTTAAATCAGTGACGTCCGATCATTGTATCCTTAAGAGTCGATGACTTTATATCGTTGTGTAATTATTTCAACTTGAAGATTACAATTATCTTCCATATTTTTGAAGGCATTTCAAGGATCGAACATCAATTGATAACAACATGTAAACATTTGTAGAAGTTTGGAATAAGATTGTAGGTGTGAGGTAAGACATTTGAATGTATTAATACTGTTATGATGTAGTGTCCCATTAATTAATGTTTGTTTATTCATGAAATGATATATTTCTCAACCTCTCTTGTCACTTTTAGGGATAGCTACGCAATAATGATTATTAACCGTATGAACCAAGTTGCCATTTTTAATACCGATAACCGACCAAACATACAAGTACCGGAAGTTTTTTAAAAATATGCTTTTCAAGGTGTGGACTAGTGTTACATATTGTGCTATATACGGGTATTCGTTAAATAATTAGGAACACAATCCACATAGATATACCGATTGCATTAATTTTAAAATACATAGAGATACAAATCTAAATGTTCGAAATATTCCCATGTCAGAAATCCTGACATTACAACCAAAGTATGTATTGGTTAGGCTGCCACATGTAACACGTAAGTAAATATTACTATTTAAATTATACAATTCAAATTTTGCGCACGTTTATTATCATCAGAACGGTATCATCTGTCTTTCCAAATTCATCATTAGTAAATACAATTTAGAATTTCCACTCATGAATGTGTCCAATCAAATCATTGTTGATGGGGGCGGTCCTCCATAAAACAAATCAATGTAGGTGGGGGCGGTCCTCCATAAAACAAATCAATGTAGGTGGGGGCGGTCCTCCATAACACAAATCATTGTAGGTGGGGGCGGTGGTCATCCATAAAACAAATCAACGTAGGTGGGGGCGGTGGTCATCCATCAAATAAATCAATGTAGGTGGGGGCGGTCCTCCATAAAACAAATCATTGTAGATGGGGGCGGTCCTTCTTAAAACAAATCAATATAGGTGGGGCAATGCGCCATAAAACAAATTAATGTAGGTGGGACAGTGCCCCATAAAATAAATCATTGTAGGTGGGGCGGTCCTTCATAAAACAAATCAATGTAGGTGGGGCGGTGCGCCATAAAACAAATCAATGTAGGTGGGGCGTTGCGCCATAAAACAAATCAATGTAGGTGGGGCGGTGCGCCATAAAACAAATCAATGTAGGTGAAGCGGTCCTCCATTAAACAAATAAATGTATGTGGGGGCGGTCCGTCATAAAACAAATCAATATAGGTGGGGCGATGTGCAATAAAACAAATCAATGTCGTTGGGGCGGTGCGCCATCAAACAAATCATTGTAGGTGGGGGCGGTCCTTCATAAAACAAATCAATGTAGGTGGGGTGGTGCGCCATAAAACAAATCAATGTAGGTTGGGGCGGTCCTCCATCAAACAAATTGAGATCTGTAAATTATACCCATTTACGATCAAGGAAGTTTAGAACACATTTATCTGTAATAGTAGTTGTTAATAGTGGGTATAAAATGAAACATTAACAGTTGATATGTGATTTAATTACGCGAGTTTATCATTAGATTATATGAACTCAACACTAGATGGAATACTTTACAGATTGCCGAAAACGTTATATTTTATAAACATCAATGATGCAGCACTGGGGACTAATGACATGAAAAGGCCTGGATAAAACATTGACACACAAACATATTTATTTCATTTTTCAGTACAATATAAATTTTTTTTTTTTTTTTTTCAGATGCCACCAGATACTTTTAGCATACTACGCAGAATGAGAATGAATGCCATAAAGCATGGTTTACTACTTTCATTGATGTGTCGTTGTCTCCTCCGTAAGTTATATAGGATCCATCATGACTTGTCATTGGAGGTCAATCTTTCTTAAACAAGTCTAGAAAACACAAAATATTTAATACTTTGTTTTCGTGACGAGTTTAAAAATTGTTCACATCAGTGGCAACGAATGACGGGTCCTTTTTATCACATTATCATAGTTTCCGGGTCAAAAAGTCAGAAATAATCATTTTAAGCCGGTGACGTTACGTTTTCGGACAGACAAGCTGTTGTTATCAATATCAATATGTTGTTATCATACAGGTTGGAAAAGGTTGTTCCATAGTTTGTATATTTATGTGATACATTTGTATGTTTGAATTAAATACGTTACAATACGTATTGTTACAAAATATTGGTTTGTTGATTATTTATGAAAGTCCTGCATTACGTGTTCAAATGTAGTTGCAGAAGGACAAATTTTATATTATTATATTATTCGCTCTTGTACATGCATAGCATTAACAAAGGTTCATTTTGAGTTGACGTAAAACAAATACTACTATTTATGCCAAAATATAATACGTGTATTAACTATTATATAAATCCAATATCATAAAGTATCTTATGAAAATGAAGACATTGAATTCAGGCAGCTATTTGCTATGTCTCTTTTCGGCTATCAAACCGCTCATGCACCCTTTGGCATTTTAACTTCCCACGTAATTATTTACGACTTGGTTTCATATCTTGTGGTAATATTCGTATATAAGGCACTGTTAACAAGCATTGTTTTATCGAGATTTAGTTATATTAAGAAGGATTTTATTCATATTTTAGCTGTAACAGCAATAGAACCAGGATGTGAGAATTGTGGATGTTGTGTAGATAAGGTGTGTGCCCGTACGTATGTTCAAGGTGAATGGAAGGCTGCTTTTTGTACACACGGATGCATTGATGGTATTGGAGGTAACAAATGTTACAACAAATGTCCTGATGATTGTGTCACATGTGAACAAACTACCCACAACGATTGTGCAACATGCGAGACCGGAATGTATCTTACAACTGTCACTAGGGATACTAAAAATGGTCTAAAGACATTTCAGGGTTGCGTGGAATGCCCAGACACTTGTACAACGTGTACATCAGAAACTAGTTGCCAGAAATGCACTGATCGATTCTACAATACTGGACAATATGGCGACTGTTCCGAAGAGTGTCCTTCGAATTGTAAGACATGCACATCATCCACCAACTGTCAGGAATGTGACAGTCCATTCTACAACCAAGGAACCACAACAGACTGCTCTCTGTCATGTCCAGGGAATTGTGTTTGCTCATTGCCCGGTATTTGCTCATCATGTCAAGATGGTTTCTTCAACGTAAACCAACTGTGTGTCAGTCTTTGTCCAGATACATGCAAGTCCTGCCTCGACCAAAACACGTGTCAGTCTTGCAAAGATGGATATTACAACCGAATAGGTAATTCATCAAGTACCGCTGTCAGTAATTGCTCGCTATCGTGCAGAGGGACTTGCCTCCAATGTACGTCGTATGATGTATGCACATCTTGTAAACATGGACATTACGGCTCGTACTGTCAGAACGATTGTTCTATTGGGTGTACAAATGGTGAATGTGCTACAACCGATGGGTCTTGTGAGTGCAAGGAGGGATTTGCTGACAGGCTTTGTGATGAATGTGCGCCTGGCAGACATGGTGAACTTTGTGAACTTCAGTGTTTTGGGGCATGTAAGGGCATGGTATGTGACAGAATAACAGGACATTGTGTTAGTTGTAAAGCGGTTAATATAACAGGCGATTTATGTGATAAATGCATAAATGGTATGTGGGGTACTGATTGTTCTTCTATATGTTCAAACAATTGTGACGGACAGTGTCTGAGAAGCTCTGGCCACTGTGAATCATGCAAAGGGAATTTTCAAGGCAATACATGCAACCAATGTTCAGTTGGTTATTATGGCGAAATATGTGATGAGGAATGTCCAGAACAGTGTTACCACTCGCTTTGTTATCGTTCTAATGGAACATGTGGATCATGCAACCAGAATTATGCCGGTTCTACTTGTGAAGACTGTGTTTCTGGTTTCTATAGAACAACCTGTGACGTTCCTTGTCCCTCAACTAGATGCAAAGACAACAGGTGCACTCGGGAAACTGGCGTTTGCATATCGTGTCAAGATGGATTCTTTGGACTAGAATGTGAATTTAACTGTTCACAGGGTTGCGATGGCAATGTTTGCGATTTTGAGTCTGGCTCATGTGTGTGTAAGGAACTTTATTCTGGGGACAAATGTTGTCTCGATGGTGGACATTGTCATGACTGCTCTTCCAATACAGCTTGTGAAACATGTAAAACTGGTTTCTTCGGGTCAAAATGCGATAGACTTTGTTCAAGTACATGTGCTGCCGAAGGACAAGACCCACAATGTGAAAAGACCGAAGGGAAATGTTTGGCATGTTCGGATGGTTTCCATGGTAATCATTGTAATAACACGTGTAATGATAGATGTGCCAACAATCGATGTGACCAGGATAACGGGCACTGTGTCGATGGGTGTGCTGGTGATTTCGAAGGTCCTACTTGCGCCCAAGGTGAATGTTACTTCTTTATATCATATTATATATATATATATATATATATCTTTATATTTTTGAACGATAAATTCGAGGGTTTTACCAGAATTACGTATACTTTTTCATACGTTCCATACCATTCACCATACAAACAAATAAGTTTGTAGTGCAAATATTATTTACTGCGTAAGTACGTGAAATGTCAAAGCCGTATCTTATTTGGATCAAATTCTGCAGCTTCCGGGGATAGATAAGGGAACGGTATGCGGGGCGAGTCAACGAAACGTGACGATGTCTGTGAAACTTCCAGGATAGGTGAAGCTCCTTACTGGTACATTGTAGCTATAATGATAACGGTACACAAAAATTACGAATGTTTATTTCCTACCTTAAAGGTAATACAATTTCCAATTTATTACCAGTAATATCGCATATAACCCTTATAAAAGAACGTCGATCCAGGTCGATGTAGTCCTAGACAACACTTGGTGACGTCGCATTCGCCGTGGATTTTCGCCGTCGGTCCATGTCGTTTTATTCGGTCTCGACCACGATTGGTGCGTTTGTGTCGTTTGGAAATAATTTAACTCGATACAAGAGATTTAGAGTTAGCAGGTTCCAACATTTAAAGCGATTATTTTGGTGTTTTATCGAGGTTCACACAAAACTTTGTTGATGCAATTTCCAATGTATTTTCGAACGTCATATTGTCACTGGTGACGCGCAGCAGCTGTTGTATTGTGTATGTACATAAATAATGCCAAAAAGAATTAAATTCGCTGCCCCGTCTATCCAACTTTTGGTTACTATGGTGACTGATCAAATGGCTTTCTAATATTCTATTAGACAATATTTTTACCGATTCTCTTGACAAAGGTTTGAAGTTTTTCTACGGCAAATTTGGTGATAATACCCGCCCAAATAAAAATGTTATGACAAAAGTCTACGTAAGTCTGGTGCACCCCTCGTAAACATTGATACTAGGCGAATTAAGCAATGGTGAGAACATAATTATAAAGCAACTCATTTTTGATTAAAAATATGGAGCCAAGAAGCAAACCACTTGTATTTGTTAAACACCTTAGGTATTATTTGAGCACAGTTTAAAACATGTACTTTGTAATGCGATGGCTTGAGTCCGAAAATGTGTTATTTGCAGCGACACATACAGTGTATTTAACAATTAAAACTCAACTTTAGAATGGACTATTTGTGCAGTATCTATGTACAGCCAACATCGATGACTTTCAAAACTTCCTGATTCACAATAATTTGATTCTGTATGTCCTATTGATCGTTAAATAATAACCTGGACTGTTTATAAATGTAACAATACAAAAAAAATGTTTGCAAACCATGTAGTTGAATATTTTTTAAACATGCGCTTTATGAAATAAATACTTAAACACGTCTAGATAGCATGCAACCATTGTGTAATTAATATGAAATGACAAAGCAATTTTCAAAAGCATAAAACCGACAAGGAAGGTAATAGTACATTGTATAAAACAGACAGACCATATTTAGATATTTTGAAAACGAAGACTCTTAGGTGTAAGTACGTTTAATGAACAGTTAAGGAAATCAACCAGTCCAGATGTCAATGAGGTTAACGTAACTTTGGAGAACGCAAACAATCAATGTGTTGATACTAATATATCCAGGACGATGTCCTATCCTCCGTCAGAACTTGAACGTCAGAAGCTTTGAATCACATTATGTGCGTACTCCATAGATAGTGCTGGTATAAAATGCATTGCGTACACTGGGATGATAATATATAACTTATAAAACTTAAGCAAGTTTCAATATTGTATCATTTTATGTTCAAAACAAGCAGGAAACCCGCTATATTTGTGTAATTACTATGCGAAACAAGTTCTGTATAAATAACATTCAAATCACATATAGCGTTGCTTTGGTGACCAATACGGAAATGAACTCTATAGTATGTGTGTAGACGTTTTATCAACAATTATTTTTTATATGCTTCTGATAGCCTTAATCCAAATGTAAAACAATATTGATACTTCAGCTTTGATTGAGTCTAAGTCAATTGTTCCGGCAGTTGCTGGAGGTGTATCAGCCGCTGTCGTCATTATAGCCATTGTTATCGTGGTGTTGATCGTCATTCGTAGAAGGTGAGTTACATGTACATACATTAATTATCATTTGATTGGCTCAGCACCTTTAAGTTTAATCTTAGCCTGATATACAAATTTTAATAGTTATACCACAATCAATCGATTCATATTTGTTATGTTTTGGACATCATTTCTGAGGGATATTGGTCTGTTGAATCGTGTATTGCGCCCATTTCGGTTTCAAACGGATGGGACTATTTGTTTGCCATCAATCCGTCCGCCAGTCGGTCCGTCAATCTGTCAAGACAATCTGGCCTCTGCCATAACGCACACAGTCTTCAAGCTAGGTTTAAAAAATCTTTGTATGGAGATTGAGACAACTAAGGAGATTTTTTCTAACCTAATTCGTTTAAACCTTTTAATGATTTACATATTTGAACTTTGTACGGATGTCCTATTATTTTGATATTTGACATTGTGTTGTATGTTTCATAAAAGGCGAAGATATACGGATAATCGTAAAGAAGATTCAACAGATAAACAAAACAATGCGCCAAAACTTCCGGGTAAGTCAATGCATTATCATCTAGTCAGTATATTTATGATAAATATTGTCACATGCTATATCGCTAACTTAGAAGTATAAGGTCGTAAGTCGTCCCTTTGGTGCAACAAGGTTGTATCTCCCGATAAAGTACATAGTAAGATACAACCTTGTTGCACCAAAGGGATGAAATGTTACTAACTACCCTGTACTATCCATGCCCATTCTAGATATACACCTCTAGAATCCCATCATGAGTTTATCTCCATCAAATTGGAAGAGTTCATGTTGCCCATACTGTATTTCAAATTAGTGTTTAGACTGTTGCGTCTTGTTTCTTAAAAGACAGTTGTATATTGATTATGACCCTATTCTTCTGAGCAAGAACATTGTACTTTTACTAACTGTTTCATATGTTTTTGTCGTAAAATCATTTAAGAGTCACTCAATACCGCTATAAATTCAACGTTTACGAAATGAACGAAGAACGATTATTCTTATCGATGTTGATATATGTTTGTTTGTTGTTTAAGATCATAATCAACCAATAAAGAGATCATTATGGTAGCGGACTAATCGACCTGGTATGGATTTGAAGTGAACGCGAATGCGGCACCGAAATAACTCTAAAGAAGTTGCCCAAATTACGTCGATATGGCCGTTGTCACTACTGTACACGCTTTTTAAGGCGCGACATATTGTATTGTTACTGATGATTTAACTACATATTTTCCTCGCAGACACACCCGTCGCTTGGCTTTTATGAATGCTTGGGAAAATCTATATGCATGTACATAAATATTATTACGGACTCTTTAATTCAATATCCAATACTCTCCATAACACGAATTACCACCACATGACGGTCATATTTCTTCTTATGTCTTAGGTCTTCCACAAAAACCGGCTTAATGACAATAATCGATTCTATCTGGAAATGGTGACCATTAATCACCTTACTTGAAAACAATACATACAATAAGAATTTTATTTAACGCTAATGTCCTTGGTAAATACGTCATGATGTAAACCAAACAAATTCCTGCTCTGAAGTAGCTCAATAGGAACAACATAGTCAACGTGACTTTCGTATTATTTAAGGTCTTTCAAAGAGACGACAGAATGACAAAACAGCAAATACTGAACCTGCAATAGCCGAGCTAGAACCTGACATTGATCGTGTAGATGATGATGAGATAGTAGTTAATATACCAGAAAGACAGAATGCTGTGTATGAGAATGTTCCTACATCACATGTAGATGGACTTGATGCTTTTGTTAGAATCAAGTCTGAAGATGACTATAAAGAGGAATTTGAGGTATGTACTCATACTTCTGGCACTAATCTACAACTGAGTAGGTTTATTGATTACACTAATATGATGATGAAATAAGAAATCAAACTTGATTTTTTTTTGTAATTTCTTCGTGCAATTCGGTCTCTTGCATTTTAGGCTGGGTCTTCGTCTTCAATCATAAGCTGTGTGTGGGCATTGCTTCTTCGTGTTGTGTTTTGTTGACACTATTTCTGTACTCGACTGGTTATGTTGATGGATGCCGTTCCTGTTCGATTTCTTCATATCTGTTTTTATTCTTAACGAAATACTAGTATATGCTACTATTGTGATGAATCGAACACGGATAAGATAGTCATGGCTGAAACGGTTCCATTTGCAATGCTCAATTTCAAGCGGATCGAAGTAATATGAATATTGAAAAAACCTTACAAAAAGCTAAAATCAAATCTACAAACAAAATATAAGTAAAACCTCAAGTAATCTGTATTTCAAAAGATTCCTTCTTTGCTAACGTTATGGGATATTTATGTTACGTTGGGATATGTATGTAACGTTGTAGCGTATGTATTTTGTACATTCGGCTTATGTATGGTTCTAAACTTGATGTGCCTTAGAACATTTAAGTTCAATTGTACATTTATTGTGATGGCGAAATGAATGTTAGCGAGCAATTAGCAAACATTTTTGTAGAGGCCCCTATGTTTATGAGCGATACAATTTTATTCGATGGTTTCCGAGTGACTTCCTATGAATATAAGACAAGGTTTCCCGTATGTTTTCCTTTTCATATTTAGAATAAATTCACTATGTCTTTACGCATTTAACACATACGTATTGTTTATACACCATTTATCTTTCCAGCAACTACCAAAGGGTCTTACACAGAGCCACAGTGATGCAAGGAAACCAGAAAATTTGGTTAAGAACAGATACAATGGCATATATCCTTGTAAGTCCGTAATAAATATGTTTTTATTTTCAAATTATTTACCTGAAGTTACAAACTGGCCTATTGTTTAAGATTTGTTTATGTATTGCAAGGCTTCAATCGCTCTAGTGTTCTCTGTCTAAAGCCAATCTCTTTCCTCGTTAATTCTAAATTGTAAGTTAAACCGTCCATTTCTACATAAAAAGTAAAACAGTGCTTATACACTATGGAATTCTTGTTTTCTAGTTTTCTTGTTGGTATAACAAACTAACACACACATTATATACAGTATATGACATTATATTTGTATTACAGATGATCACTCCAGGGTCAAATTAAAGGGTGATCCAAAGTTCTTCATCAATGCCTGTTTCATAGATGCAAGTATTATATTTTGTTTACTACTGTCATACAAGTACTTTAACAATTGTATAATACATTTAAAACAGTAACATCTACTAGAAATTTAATTGTTCGTTTTTTATAGTATTTATTTAGATAGTCCTCTGTGGTATCATATACTAAGCATGTAATTTGTAACAGAAGAAAAGTAAACCAATATTAAACCAAAAACGTAACTTATAGTCCTACAAGTACATGTATTTAAAACATCATGGACATACCAGCTTAAACACTACGGAGGCATTGCGTTATCGTCAACATGCCGGAAATTATTGTAGAATAAAAACCAAACCAAGCCCGAGCGGTAATTATGTTCATTTATATAGTTGTTTGTGAAAACCTGTCAGTAAAATAATACGATTAAAAGTTCGAATTTGAAATTTACTTTTGCCCAAAATGTATGATTCGCTGGCTTAGAATGATAAGGTAGTGCTTTTAAGACTAATACAGATTTGATACATTGTATATTGATGAAAAGCGGAACTTGTCGTTTTGACCAAACTGAAGTCAAAAACGAGTTTTACCGTAAGTAAAGATTAGTTATCAGACAGAGTGTTATTGTTTTCTCAAAATATCGATGTTGTACTTACGCCCTTCTTATTCTAAGCCAGGCAACTGTCCTGTACAATTATATAAACAGATAATTGTGTGTATTTCGTTGTACATGCTTATATGTGTCATGATATTCATTGTAGGGCTATCAACAGAAGAATAAATACATTGCATCACTAGGTAGGTTTTGCATGTGTTTGCTTTCTGAGAATCCATAACACGTAATTTACTATTTCACTGTCTAGTGAAAATAGCTCATGTCTTTTTGGAAACTTGTGTCGTGTCCTTGCTTAGAATACGACGCCTTGTTTTCTTATGTAGGTGTTCATTTCATTACTTTTCCCGCTAATTAGTATGAACATATACATGTATTTCAAAACATCATACGCGAAGGAAAATTATCATACATTAACAAATTGTGTAGGTGATAAATTATTGATTGAAAGGCTGAACATTAAAAAACAATTCAGGTCCTACAGCAAAAGCTACTCTGCAGTTTCATACATTCTGGACAATGGTATGGCATATGGACACGGACGTGATAGTGATGCTAACCAATCTCATTGAACCGAGTGTAAGTAAGATTTAAATCAGACAATTATACTTCACTACTTTCCACTGATATAGGATCTGATTTAAATGTAATTGAATGCCATGGAACACCATATTACACTTTACCGTCAGCATTGATATATACGGACCAATTGATTTAGAACACTGCTCCCAATATTGCCGATACGCTCAATATTTTAGGAACACAAACAATTATGTTTCAGGGTAACAAATGTGAACAGTACTGGCCAGATCAAGACTGTACAAATGTACACCAAGATATAACAGTTTCATGTCAAAGCGAGGAGGTATTTGCCGAGTATACAGTCAGGACATTAACCGTTGAAAAGGTACGTATGATTCCCGTTTATCGTATGGTATGGCTATGTGGATGCTATATACGTGCAGCCATTGTTCTTAGTGTCACTGTATGATGAGATGGAAGTGATTGTTTAAAACTCACAAACGTTATTTTATGTTCCTTGATATTTATCTAACTCGAACACAATGATTTCAGATCAATATTAGTTACAGGATAGTCTTGTTTCAGTGCCCGTGTTCGTAGTGTCACTGTATGAATGAGATGGAATTGATTGATTATAACTCAGAATAGTTATTTATTGTCCTTGATAGTAATCGTACTCAAACACAATACATTTAGACGAATAGCAGTTCAAGGGTATCATTGGTATTACTGAAGGAAGGGACGAAACTGACTTTTCTTCCTTGGTATTAATCGTACTCGAACGCATTGATGTTAGATGAATATCAGTTAAACCTCACAAAAACGATGCTTACTTTCCTTGATATGATCTAACATGAGCACATTGATATCAGTTACATGATATACTAAGAGTACATAGTACATGGTAACGTCTCAATTGTTAGCGAACAGCATTGAATGCTTCCTCGTAAATGAAGCAAATTTGTTTTAATAGGAAACGAACTTAATGTAGCAATTTCCTCGAAATATCACTGAGGATATTGTCTTCATTTAGATGGGTTACGTCGTTTATCCGCTCAATGTACAATGTATTATAGATATCATAATATGTGCTTGTACGAGGGGCATTCAAAAAATACGTAGACAAATCAATTTGCTACCTTAATGTTTCAGATAAATCAATAATTATTTAGTTTTGTGTACCACCACATTCATACGCCCAAATCCTAAAGTTTCATAGAAATCGGACCGACGGTTAAGTGAGGATCTTGTTTTATGCATTGCGCCTATAGTGACCACGGGGCAAGTCTAGACGTCTTTGTTGACGTCATCGGTTTCGGTTACCCCACAACATATTCTAAATTCTCACAATACTACTCATTGTACAACTCCGTCACCAACCATTCTGGATAATGATCAATTTACAACGGCGGATAAAACTTACAAAAAGAACAAATATCATACATTATTTCATGTGTTGTTTCGAGTCCCATACTCACGTACTCAAATCGCACCAATATCAAAGTCTGGACGTCCAGAAAAGCGAAATTTGGACTGTAGGGGACATGTTTAAGGTGATTCAGTCAAGGGACATATACAACACCGGCACTGTATGTTATACATGATGTTCCGGCACTACCTCTAGGTGAAATCTCCAATTTACAGCCACGATTCAAGTAAATATGATTGTTTATATCAAGCAAAACACATAATTTCAGGATTACGCGTGGTCCGTAGTTTAACGTGACGTCGCGTTTTCTTTTTGCTATTAAGAGTGACTTTGTATGATAACCAATATCTATGTAACGGTGTTAAATATGACATCATAATTTAAAACACAGAACTACATAGTTTTAAACGATACACGCATTAATTCTCGAAAGGTTTCACAACCGTTAAAGGTAAGTGATGGTGCGAAGAAATCAACACCAATTTCTACGGGATAAATCGATGGGTTGCCCCGTGTGTTCAATTTTACGTTGCTATAACTACCATATTTTCGAATGTTACGTATATTTTTCGTGATAAAAATATGCACTGAATTCATAACTGGTAGAACCTGATTTCTACCAATTTAAATGAAAATCGGATGATAAATTGTTTCACAATCGAGGTTGTCTACGTATTTTTTGAATGACCCTCGTATGTATAGCTTGGCCAGATTTAGTAGGCACTCCGGACATAGTCTGTGCATATTTCGGACTAAGTCTGTGCAAAAATAAACAAATATTTTCGATAAGTACCGACTACGCTTACGGAAAATAATACACGCTTCCGAAGTTTAATGAGTGCCTACTAAATCTGGTCAAGCTATACCAAAAGTATCATTTTACCTTCCGGGTAAAGAACAATGGTATCAGGTTAGATACCAGTGTGGGCCAACTCTTGAATTGTATGTGTACGGTTATCCCATCATATTCACTGTACCCAGGTGTTTGAGTGGGTACATGCGCACACGCTCCTGAGATTACCAAAAGCTATTGCTTCGTTACTGTTGATGATGCATTCTGCAACAGCCGACTTAAGACATGAGGAGAATGTACCATCTGCCTAATGGACCCCTTCGATGTTGAATTTAAGGAAAAATATAAAGATTGGTCGATGGGATTTGAATACGTGGTTGAAGGTGAACCACGAAATCCACGACATTTAATCCACGATATTTATTCATTTTAGAGTGACTTTTAATATCGTCATGAACTAAATAGAGGATCTTGCATTCATGAGTGCTCATTACATACCAAAATGTACGAGTTTTATTAAACGAGTGGACAACACAATATGACACGAGGTTTAGCCGAGTGTCATATTGCTTTTAGTCGACGAGTTTAATAAAATCCGTATGTAGTTAGCACGAATGTAAGATTCTATTTATCCTATAACCTCAGAACGTCACACTGAACCAACCAACCAATCAACGTCAAGCTAACTAAAATGTTTAATGAATGGACTGGGAGTGCATTACGATATTTGCACTCCCTCACCACAGGTTATGTGATAAATAAGTGTTTACTTTGTGTTACCAGAAATCAAAGAAGAGAACAGTCGTACAGTTTCATTACACAGCCTGGCCAGATAAAAGCATTCCGGATGAAATAACAAGTTTGGTAGAGTTCCGTCAGAGGGTTAGAAGTGCTCCACGTGTACACCATGGTCCGGTCATCATACACTGCAGGTCAGTTAAAGTGTACCTTTAATATATTTTTTCCATTTGCAATGTGACTAACATGCATGATATAGAGCCTCAGCTCATAGCAAAGTTAAGTATAATCGGACATTGAAGGAAACATGAAATAAATACATAATTTGTAGAAATAGCATTAACGTTTAAACGACTAAAATACCTCATCGAAGCGGAAATCTATCACAGGATGCGTAATAGTCTAACCTGAAATTTTACCCAATTACATTAAACTCCAGACAAATGTTTTGGCGTGTTTCTGTTCTAAACAGTTATATGTGTCGTTAATCACTGACATGATACTCTTTACCATTTTTAATATTGATGCAAAGTCCACAAAGTATTTCAAATTACCAAAAAAAACCCATTTATTTGTTATATTATATCAGTCACTGTCCAGGAAAACCGGGCTTAGTGACATTCAATAGTAACTATGTATAAAAATCCAAATGTACGTATGTTCTGTCGTTGCTATGTTGACACTTTACTAAAATTACACATATTGCGAAAAACGAGGAGTTAGTAGTTAAACGCATTTGCTACTTTTCTCTCAAACAACGAATATAATTCTAACATGTGTAACAATTTTGAAAAGTTTACGTCAAAAATTCGAAATTTGTGACATCAGTTAACGTTACGTCTAACATCGTTTGAATGATGTTTCAGACGCCCCTCAAAAGTAGTCGTTAGAGGTTTGTTTTAGAGGTCTGTACTCTGAAATGTTATAATTTTTCAGAAATTGTTCATCAGAGATATGTCTTTCTAACGTTATTCCTCATGATTTTCATATGCTTTTGTCCCTTAGCCAAGTTTTCCTGGAGAACATGTCTTATAAATATATATATATACACGTGTGCATTGCTTTTTCATTTTCTCTAGTGCTGGAATTGGTCGTACAGGAACATACATTGCTCTGGACAGATTGACAGAGGCGGGGGAAGCTGGGGAGAGAATCAATGTATATGATTGTGTGTATGACATGCGACAACAACGTGTTAACATGGTACAGACACTGGTAAGTTAGTTGTTGTTTGGAAAAGAACGAGAGGAGTAAATTGGCCAGGGGAGGCAGCACTCAAATAAACCAGCTGAGCACAAAAAACAGTAATAACACAACATAAGAACAATACCCGAACATAAGACAACGAAATAATAAAGTGACCGAATGAAACAGAGCTAATACTCGACGTAGTTTCCCACGTCCCCGATGCAAAAAAATAGTATGACCTAGTTTCATACATACGAGCCCTGTGCCAAAACGGTGACCCCAAGTAACCAAATGAAGCGTATACCAGTAAAATACCTAAATTGCGTATTTTTTATTCGAGAAGACTTTCGCCATTCTGTGACATAATAACATATTATATTGAAACACATATTACAAGTACAATCGACAATGGACATGGTGATGATTGCTTAGTTTCTACAAAACAAATTTATTTTTTGCAATGCCTAAGTAGCTATCAAATCAGACATTGGAAGCAATGTTCAATCAAACAACATATTTCTGAAACAAACACACTCACAAACAAAGGCAAAAGGGGTAGCTGAGCCCAACACGGCGCGCATATTCTATACATCCTCGCCGAATTTAGCGAGGATGTTAAAATGTCTTAGAGTTTACATAATCCAATAATCGAAAATAATTTAGGTAAGCATGTTGAAATATTCCCTTGGTGAAATCACAAAATTATTGGATAGGTTAATTACTATTTTACCTTTGTGTAGTTACAGCAGTTTGTTACTACATTACCTGATATAGACGTTTGATCGCATAACTATAACAGTGGTGAGCTTGGATATACTTGCATCAATTGCTTATGATTTCAGGAACAATACAAATTTCTACATAAGGCTTTAGTACACACACTGACCTTTCAAAGCGGACCTATTCGGTCGGATGAGTTTGGAGCTTACATACGAGCTACAAGTGATTCAGAGGTCAACACACATTTTGAAGTAAGTGGTATAGAGCCTACTAGGTTAAAGTTGAAATATGATACGTGTAATACATATTCGCCCAAATGATAAGTACATGCAAGTAAATAAAAAATGTAAATAAGTAAACTAAGTAAGTAATTTGACAAGTCGAAAACATTTACAATAATCCAATCTTCCATGTGGGCCTTGATATAGATGTATATCGGTTCAAATACTGAATATTGCATGTTTAATTGGCTGTATCGAGTTGTACTGTATGTATCATTGTTTTAGTTACTGAAGACTGTAATTGAAGATGAAGCCATTGAAGAAACTCAGGCAAGGAATAAAAACGGTCGTCATAGAGACAAGAACAGAAAACATAGTGACATTCCAGGTAATAAAAGTTTTCAATACAAAGGCAATGGTACTTACGACCTTATTATACTTATATACATTTAAATTCTGCATCACAAGGCGCTTCGTAAGAGCCTATTGTCATGAAAATCTTTCCAACGGTTTTATGCTCTCACTCATAATTCTCATATTTTTATTTGTATATATTTACAAACTGCCCAATATATTAATGGTGCAGCCTGATAGGTTTTTCATAGGTGTAAAGCGAATTAATTACTGATTAAATCATGTAGCTGTTAGAACATGTATGACACAATGTATACTTTACACAGGTGACAGACATAGGCCAAGGATTCACATTTGTCGAACATTCAACTCGTCTGACTACATCAATGCCATTTATGTCAATGTAAGTAACACATTCAATAAGTAAAATTCTGCCAATTAATGTATTTATTCACTGGGTAAAATTGATGCACATACGTCTTTCTAATGCCCTTGTAGCAGTAGTTGACCTCCGTTCCAATCATGTACACGTCATCTGGAAACTTATCCAAACCTGTCTGCGTAAAATATAAAATATTGATTATCGTAATGGAAGGAAGGTGCATTCTCGAAACACATGTGATATTCAACTGTTGTGGTCATTGTAATATGATATATTTAATTTGTTTTGCCAAACATATATCGTTTGATTACACTAGGAGTATTGTACAGGTTGCTAATGACATCTCGCACCCTGACCCGGTAGTCGATATAAGCATCTGAAAGGGTACATAAGAATGATAGTATTATTGCATAATGTTTACTAAAATGGTTCTCATATACTGCGTGCTTACCTTTCAGGGCTTTTATAAAAAGGATCAGTACGTCATTGCTCAATCTCCATTTCTAGACACTGTCTTGGACTTTCTTTGTTTGATATTCCAAGAGAATAGTTACTGTGTGGTATCAATGGAGGATGCAGAGCTTATTGGGACGGTAAGGTTTATTTGTATTGATAATGATAAGGATACAGGAACACATACCCATTATACTAGTTTGTCTGTACCTAGTTAGTCAACAAACCCTATGTTTGCAGGCGTCAACGCATCATATTATATTATTTTCCTCAGTACATTCTATTTGACACTTGATCATCACCCATAATCAAACCAAAAATATAATCTAGCAAAAATTGAAAAAAGTTACGATGTTTGAATGGTAAAATATATTAGCAATTAAATAACCGTGAATAATTATATAGGGAACGCGTTCTTACTTGCTCTAAATACTTGTACTTACATGTACGAGGGGGTATCAAAAAGTTCGTGGACTGTGCCTGCCATTCGTTTAGTTTTTGGCCGAATTCAGTAAAAATCACACATTCTTTAAAACTACGTATTTTGAATTGATTTGCCAATTTCCAGCTAATATAACTTTTATCCGAGTATGTGGTGGTTACTATGGTAACTTAAATTATGCTCCGCGGCACACTTTCAAAATATCACGCACTTGACTTCCGACGTATCCCTATAATTCTGTGAATCGTTATCCGATTTGAAATATAAAACCTTCGTCATAAACATTAAGACCGTAGCATCATATTGGTGTATATATTATAGCGATGTTGTCACGGATACTGATGTGACGTTATAAACATGTCGTTTTGTGTAGTCTGATTTTCGACGCATTTTATGACGTCGGCGCACTTTCGACATGACGTTAATACACTCGGAATATCGATCTTCCGTTGCATTTTGCCCGTTTACTCAATTATACACCAATACTGATCTCAGATTAGAGCATGTCTACCAAGTATATAAAAGTAAGATTGTCTTGCGAAAATTAATCTGTTTAAATGGTATAAAATATGTGGCGATGAGAGTTGAATGATGCTAATATTGGTAGGGTAGACTCCATGTACTGTGTGATTATCGGCGCTGGAATAAATTAATTTGTCAAATCTTTCATTAACTGACCGAACTTTTTTATGAATAAAATCATATTTAGTAAAAACTAAGTATTCTAGTAGGCAATAAAACAGTTCAATTCAGGTTTGTGAGTTTTGGATTCTTTAGACGATCAGAAGTTTTTACGTTTCAGGACGTCGTAACGTCATAAAAGTGCGCCGGGTGGCTGTTGGTCATCTTTTAAATCGTTAGAATATTTTATTGATATTATCACTTAATCAACTTTTTATTTGTTTCTCAGTACAGAATTGAATGTAGTTTAAGATGATAAAATAAATAATTTAATCGCATTACGCATATCGAAATGAACGGGTCAGTCCACGAACTTGTTGATACCCCCTCGTATATACAATGGAAAAATATGTTAAATATAAGGGAAAGCATCGCTTATAGACGTATTCAACAACCAACCACAGTTAATGTACGTGGAGAATAAAAACGGAACATACATAAACCACACCCAAAACAGAGGATTCATCGTTAACTCGTTATTTTTTGTCAACTAAAACGCAAAATGACAATTATCAATACAACCAGAAGTCACATAGCATCGTTGGTTGTGTTTACATATTGGCATTACATTTGTTAAAATTTATTACATGAGGGGAGAATTGTACCATAGCAATTAATAGTTAATATAATTTAAAATATACATACTTTCACGTAAAATGTTATTTAACAATATTGCAAGTTGGAATACACAAAGTAGGGAATTGAGAAATGTTTTACTATTATTTTTGTTAAAGTGCATATAGTAATATTGGAACTTATTTCACTCACACGATAATTGAGCATTTATCGTCTCGACAAAATGTGATACATCAAAACCACTACTTGTAGTTTCAATTTACAAGTATGGTTTGATATCACATCTTTTCGATAAGAGACATATGTTTAAATATATATGATTATTTAGGTTAATTATGTATTTCCATGTTCAGGAAATTGGTGATTATCTAGGAGCCGATAATCAAGTATTGCAGTTAGGAACTTTTACAGTGAAGACGTCAAGAGGTGAAATAGGACCAAACTATATAATGAGAAAACTGACGATCTCTAACAGTGATAAGGTAATCAAAATTGTAATCAGCTGAGAAATATCCAAATAAGTACGCGTATTAACACAATCAATATTAAAATACTATTACAAATCATACAGAAAGCTTACTACACATGGGATGTAGCCAAACACGAAAGGCACAACAAATAATAACGATCTACAACAGAGTGCAAAACAACATACAAAGAGTATTTGAGTGAGACAATTAAGCTTTAACACTACAAGTTTTAACGGCAGGTGTAAGATATCGGAAATGTTTAACAGTGATGTCACTTGATATAGCGCTACTAACGCAAAACTATAACTGATTATAGTTTTAGGTGACATTGTCGGCTGGTATGTACATGTATGCTACATTAAATTTGGGAATTCACTTCCACTCCTAAAAGATTTTAGTTACATAATAATGCGTTCTTCAACTGTTGCGAAGAAAAGTTTGTGAACATAACTGTATAATGTGCAACTATACGTTTAATAAGCTCTGTTCACCATCTTTCGTTTGAGCACTCTAATGGAGAAAAGGTAGTTTACCATTACCAATTAACTAATTGGAGAAGAGACGATCAGGTTCCTACTGATGTAGGGGAGTTTACACAATTTGTGAAAGATGTCAGTACCAAAGCTGGTGAAATGAAGAATGAGAATGCACCCGTTCTTGTACATTGTTTGTAAGTTTACATACATGTACTACTACTGTCATCATATTTAAACAAAAGCCATATCTATGAGACAGGTCTTGTAGTGTTTTGAGTAGAAGGCAGAAACTCAAGTTAAAGACTGCGGAACAAATTGATTGATAAGTCCTAAAAGTTAAGATAATGTGATGTACTGTAGAAGATCATAATACAATCAATAGTGAACACAACTTGTAATACGAAAGTGCATTGCATAAAAATTTACATGGGCGTACTGGTTAGACGCGATACGATTTGAAACGTATTTTAGAATAATTTGACATATGAGTGACTGTCGGTAGTGTATATAAGAATTGTCCTTCGGTCAAATAAGTCAGGCATATTAATTATGGGACGTAGGTACTAAATTTTTTCGTTAGGTTTTTTGTGGCTATTGTACCGCGTATAAGTGTTATGTGATGTTGTTTATGTTTTCTGTTCTCGGTTGGCTAAGTTATGTGCTGTATTCCTTGCCCGATACAATTATGGTGTTAACCGAATCATTTTAGGGACGGAGCTAAGCGCAGTGGTCTGTTCTGTGCGGTTGGTATACTGATAGAGAAGATAGAAGCTGAAGGCCAAGTAAGCGTGCCAAACACATTGAGACAACTTCGTACTCGAAGGAAAATGGCTATTCCAAATAAGGTTAGACATGTATCTTATATTTCTATGTAAATCATACATACTCGTATATTTGAATACTCATACGAGAGCTACTTTGTCTATGCTGTCTTTTTTCAGTAGCGTGTCACTCTATAAAATCAATTGTAACAATATAACATGCCTAGTCAATGATTCATGCAAGCGTTAGTTCGGGTTTGTGATAACGTAGTTACTGGCCACCGTATTAGAATAAATCTTTTGATTCCAAAAGCAAAGGTGTTTTACAAGCCCATCATAATTTAAGGAGGTATTGTACTTATGTAAGTGAAGTGTCACATAAGTCAAAATTGACTATCCTTTTCAACAGGGATGACACCTTAATCAACAAACTTTACCCTAACAACTGTTTGATTGTGAAGATAGAATAAACGTGTCACCTAGAAACCGAGTTAACTGTTTATCATGCATGTAGTGTACATGTTTGCATGGTTAGACTTAAGTATGTGCGATCAATTTTATGTACCATACGTGGTGTTTCGTCTTTTTCAGGAGCAGTTTGAATTTTGTTTCCGATGTGTAGATGCTCATATAAACTCTAACAACGTCTATTCCAATTTCGCTCGCTAGAGACTCGACAACAAGCTTCACCTTAACTTGCTTGTGTGCTTCGATAGCTCATTGATCAACGTGCTTCCAGTCTTAAATCTGTCGACTTGGGTTCAAATACTAATGGATGTACTCGTATGTCTGGCATAGTTCATCAGAAACTGACTGTTAAATAAAGGATTTGCCCAAATTAAAAACATGATTGTTCGGCATGTTTGTTAAAGAAGCTATTGATGCAATGAGGATGTACAGTTTTGTATCTATAACGGTGTGCCATTTTTTTACGGCTCATATGTTTTATATATCACATACTAGTATAACATTGTGTTTCGCTTGTTTAGCGTGTTATCTTTATTAAACGGAAAACATAGTACCTTCGCTATAAATGAACACTTGTTCTGCCCATTCATATACATGACAGTTATTGTATATATCCATATTTGGCTAAGGTAATCGTATTGTTTAACGAAAATTCGAAGTTGTCTACTAAACTAATTATGAATACGACCCAGATCTGTACGAAGTAGCATGAACAATAACAGCAATACTTCTTTTTATTTCTCTTGTATATTTATTTTCACCTTCAAAAATCTGATGCAACAATAAGGCATAAACGATGTCTCGGAACATTTTGATGCAATGAGTATGTGTTTATAATGGTATGCCATACTTCAACGTTAGAGATAGTTCACATGCAACTACTATATGATACTTGTTAATCTCGTTGACATTCATTGGAAACTCTTCATTTGAGGTTTCTTTTTCTTCAATTCATATTTAAGCCTTGTGCATTTACCAACCTCATCAAGAAAATTTTGCGGTGTTTATTCTGTGCCTTACAAAGCTAACTATTAAAGTAATCATCGAAAAATTCTGACATCAAATGTTCAGTGGTAAGATACGAAAAATCATTTCTATGGATTTATATGTTTTCAAATTGAAACATGTTGTTATCATTACTGACTATTTTTAATCAGATTTTTGTTTTTGTATATAAATGTTTAGTATCATACCAATATGTTAAACAGACCTGAGCTATGAATCTGTACAATTTTTGCTTGTGTGTCTTCCGTGTTCTGCTCTTTATGTTGAAGGCTTCCATCTCAGTCAATATTTATATTGTGTATCACAACATACGTATTTCAATTGCCATGCATCATATTTTTTGTAAAGTAATTTTAAATGACAAAACTGTTGCCTTAAATCACTACACAACCCACCGGAAACTTTCTGATTTAAATTAAACAGTTTTATTATGAGGGCTCTGCTTCAGAATAGCCTCTGTCAAATATTAATGAGTCTTAAAACCACGTCGGTAGACCTTCGCATTCTATACCAACGATATGACTCTGAGTTGGACTAGATCTTTACTAAAGATATATGTCGTACTGTAAAATAATTTGATTTTGGTAAAGAAGACCGCTTTTTTGGACGTTAATTCGTGGATTTACCTTTCAGGTAATGAATACAAGGGTCAAAATTATTGTTTGATGGGATGCAGTTTGTGGTGAACCACGAAATAAACAAAATTCAGTCCCCAACGAAAATTTATGATTTATCAGTTTACTATACCATATTTATATTTATTATCTTGTGCTGTAATACCAGGTACATGTGTGACAGATGAAAACAACATATGAGTCGTTCTCCAGGAAAACCGGGCTTAATGACATTATATTAGTAATTATGTAATACTAATTAGAAATTGGTCAAAATGAGAAAAAAAGTCATGTCCTCCGATTTTATTTTAAGTAGTTTGATAATATAGTACTATATTTAAGATTTAAAATTTATCATACATTATGTAAAAAGACTTCCGTCGTTGCTATGGAGACCAAATTTAAAAAACTACCCGTATTGAGAAAAATAAGGAGTAAGTGGTTTAAATAAGCAGCTACTTTTCTCTTTTTGCAAACACAATTTTGTCATGTTTTAGTGAAATAAGAATACTATTCTAAAGTTAACGTTACGTCAAATAACGTTCGAATGACGTTTGGCGGTAGTTGTTAGTTTTTAAGGTCTGTAACTTTAGTAATGTACGCAATAATTCCTTCAAATTTTCAGATACTGTTCATAAGAGTCTCGTCTTTCTAATGAATAATTATTATGATTTTCGATTATTTGTCATTAAGCCCGGTTTTCCTGGAGAACGGCTCATATGTTTTATATATCACATATAGCACTGTGTTTCGCTTGTGTAGCTTATTATCTTTATTAAACGGAAAACATAGTTCTTTCGCTATCAATGAACACTTGTTCTGCCCATTCATATACATGAAAATTATTGTATATATCCATATTTGCCTAAGGTAATCGTATTGTTTAACGAAAATTCGAAGTTGTCTTCTAAACTAATTATGAATACGACCCAGATCTGTACGAAGTAGCATGAACAATAACAGCAAAACGTCTTTTTATTTCTCTTGTATATTTATTTTCACCTTCAAAAAGCTAATGCTACAGAAGGCATAAACGATGTCTCTGAACATTTTCCATGCATATGTTAATCATACTACTAACGGTAAAATTACAAACAGTAAATAGTCTATATTAAGCAACATAACTCGATGATACAGCAATATTTTCACAAACGTTTTCTTAAAAACAGCAACTTAATGTTTATATGTTCTAAATCGATTTAGCACCCATTGTGTGACACATAGTCTAAATGTGATTTTTTGTTGACGTAATACGGACATTCCTTGTGATTTATTGACCCTTGTCAAAGTTTATTATTCAGGTTGAATAAAAATAAAATAGACTGTTTTAACACTTTGGTATACAATTTATTTTAAAAAGTACTTTCTGACAAGGCTCCCATACGTGTCAATATATATTCTATCGCTAATGCATACAGGCCAGACCTCACAAATGGTTCGTAAACGTAACGTTTACTATTATTCAGGAGTCAAAAGTATATAGAGGACCTATCATCAGTTCTGAATTGATATATTTTGTCACATTAATGGCAGATCACAAATGACAGTACAATGTGCTCCAACACCTATGTGTGATAAAACGGGATCTTATCAGCATTTCGGCGTAAATGTAATGTTAATTTCGTGATTTATGACGATATAATGACTCGACAAAAAGAATCAGCTGTTCATTGTCTTTGATATCAAGATGTCTTAAAGTGTATAGAGCTATATCGGACGATATTTTTTAAAACAGTTTCAAAAACTGAAAAACAATTATGCTTTCATATCCATTAGATCATTTTTTGCTTCAGCTTTAACAGAAACTCTCTCTTCGATTTTTTGGACATGCAAACTGTCCGTTTTCATACGAAAGTGTTCTAGAACACCCTATGAAATTATAAGAATCGTCTATTTTTCGACGATTAAATCACAGTACACGGAACCCATCCAAAGTTTTTAATTGCAATTACGAGGGCTGTTCATTTAATTCCCGGACGATCGCCATAGCGCTTGAATGGAACATGCCATTGTAGTAAAATTTCGTTTCATAAAACTTAGTCACCAACTTGATTATTTGACAAAACATGTAATAACATTATCCAACCGAACACAAACTATGGTTACTATAGTAACCACACAAACGCCTACCCGGCCCAACCCAATTTTGAAGTGGTATGTAGAGTGTTAATTAGGTAGGGGAAATGGTATCATCGCATTTTTAAAGCAGAAAACACCAGCAAACAATATGAATGTATCTAGATCGTGTTACATAACATTTGATTTCAATTCCGTGAAGCCTTTTGCGTTTAATGACGAAGGGGGTGCTTCTGTGAATATCGCGATGCGTTTAGAGAAAACAGGTAATAAAACGATTATATGAAAATATTGGCCGAACACATGTAAAACTTAAGACTCTCTTTAAGAAAAACCTTTTTAAACACTTATCGTAAATGCGGACCGTTGTTTATATATGAAATAAATCGTTTTACGATGACATAGCATCACCATGTGATGATCAATGGGTGGGCAAACCTACAGTCATCAACAGAAAATTTCATAGATTCAATGCCTGTTGGACGGTAGACTCTAATAGAATAATAACTGCTGTATAAATTGCAGCTACATGCAATTTTATCGTAGTTATAGCATATTACATCACTACGGAACAGCTTAACACGGCGAACATATGTGTCCGGGCAACTATTTGATCCTTAAATAATTATCAAATCATGCAAAAAGTAGCGTTTATGATGCGAAAACGGCGTAACGTCGACAATTTTGACGTCGACTTGGGCCGACTAACGTTACACGCGCTTTCTAAAACGCTAATATTATGAAAACACTTCATTGTACCAAGTTGAAATTTTGTATGTGAATCAAGGAATGATGAGGATGTGCAAGTGTGAGTTTTCATAAAAATCCGTCTACTAGTTTTTCAGCAATATTGATCGTCCGGGAATTAAATGAACAACCCTCGTAAGGTAATCAAGTATCATACTAAAAACGATGCAAGTATTCTTTTGATAGTAAATGACTGTTAGAATATAGCTCTATACACTTTAAACTCGATGCAAAAACAAATTCTAATCTTGCCGAAGTCTGGCCTAACAACCTTTGTTTTCTAGACTCGTTTAAGAAATATTGATCGCCAAAGACAACTCCTGACCGATCATTTATAATATATACTAAACGAGTTCTTGAAATTTTATGAAGCGATATTTCCTGTTAAAGTTGTTTATAGATATATCAATAAGCAAGGCATTATATATTCTTGATATGAAACAACTAAAGCAAACTACGCAATTTTCTATTGGAAAAACGCATCCATGTTATTGTACATGTAATATTATGTTACAGTCATCATGTGTAGTATAAGAATTATACGGACTCGTTATACTAACTTGAATTCCAAGGAAAGTCATGTGATGCAAGCCACCAAGATACATTATAGTAAGTTTGTAAGGTATGTAGACTTGTCCGCTTCACGAAAGTAGAAATCGTTGTTTTTCTCTGTACGTACGTAGCTATAGTATGTCGCTACGACCCTGAGACATGAACAACGTCCCCAAGATAGGTTAATAACAGTAAACGCGTTGTGACTTTCCAGACAATATTGTAAACAAACAGTCTTGTTGGCATACGGCAACGTTCCCAATAATTGAGTGTCAGCTATATAAACTGCATCGCTTGTTTTTAGCATACATTCGGTGGAGTTTGTTCCGTTCTGCATTGTGTAATTAACACATGTTCCTGTAAAAGATAAACAAGTATTTGGAGATTGGACAGGGAAGACAGCACATAACTTAACCAGCCGAACACGGAACATATAAACAGCATAACATAACACATGTACAATTGTCCCCATACATAACCTGACGAGTACAGGAAATGTCAAGAAATTGTTCGTCATTCACACGAATATGAATGTAGTAAGTGCAAAGATGATAGTTTGAGAAAAAAAATATGATATTCTTGTTTGCAGTTCCTATCGAAGCTAATTCATTTAAAGTCAGGAGTATCAAGGCATTATTGAAAATCAAGCGGTTTCAATATAATTTCCAATAATCATGAACATAGGTTCACTGGAAACGTCTTGTGGTGCAGATTTCACATATGTATCAGTCTTATCAGGTCGTTGGTAGAACTCACGACCTTCTCGTTCTTAGCCAGCGATATGTTCTAGGTGTATATCTACTGTCATTACTACAATATAAATATAATTCAATTCTAAGATATGCATAATAATTATGTGTGTATAAGGTAGAATTAATTTAGAATTTCAAAACTTTTAAACCTGTCATTCGTCAGTATAAAACCGAATAGAACCGGTTAATCGGCCGCCATATTGAAAATTGGGATTCTTTCCTGGCGACCATATCAAAGTACTTTCAACAATTCGTCGCCTGAGTGGAACGTTGCTCTATCTATCATTTTCACTATTTTGAGAAAATCGAGTTTAAAGTTTCAGTTTGTCATATTTCTATAAGCGTTCCACATATGGGGACAAACTCATATGTGGATAATCGGATTTAAGAATACATTTAAAATATCGAGTTAATTTGCTTTAAATCGTTGTATATTTCTATTTATTTAGTTTTTTGTGTTAGGAGCACTTTTGTCAAATATTTCATTTTTTCTTAGGGGTAACTGTTCTATCTCCTGCTACTGGATATATAGCAATTCTTTACTCAAAGTCGTGGAGATAGAGCAGTTCTTTACTCAATTTTATGGAGATAGAGCATTTCTTTAGTTCAGTTATGAAGATAGAGCAGTTCTTTATTAATCGCTAAGTAGATAGAGCAAATTATTACTGAAGCACTGGAGTCACATGAGTAAATTACTTAATTTGATTGGCCAAATATATTGTTTAGATGTAAAGTACTCCAACTCCTGGACTTAGAACAGAATAAGAATCAATGTTCGATTAATTTTATGGAGATAAAGCAAAACATTACCGGATATCTTCGTTTGTGTTGGGCGGATTTATTATTAGGCAATATATTATTGTAGAGTTCGACGAGACGATTTCAGTGAAATAAAAATCTCATTATTGTCAAAAATGGAGATAGAGCACTTCTTTACTCAGGCGACGAATTTTCAATTTTCTAATGTGACTTATTATCCGATGTAAAACATATAATTTTTAACATCTGTTAAAGACGACCACAAGCAAATTTATGTATCATATGTTATCCGCTCATCCAGCATTTGTACATGTTTGTATGTCGATAATCACATGCAAGTATGAAGCGTCAAAATACCATTTATACATGCAGTAATATATATTTTATTAACATTCCAGAATATGCATTGTTTTAGACAGATACTTTCCGTTTTCGCACGTGTCACAATTTCTAGGTAATTTATGCTCACATGTAGCGCAATCATCGGGGCATTTGTTGTGACACCTCAACCCTCCAGTACCAGGAATACATCCGTGTGTACAAAAATCGTTCGTCCATCCATACCATGGAAGTTCCGTATTGGCACAGACTTCTTCTACGCAACATCCACAGTTTTCACAACCTGGATACGTGGCTGCTATATCTGGAATCACATTAAATATAAAGTGTTCCGACAATGTCGTAAATATACTAACTAAATGAAGTAAAGCAAACACATAATGTTTCTGTTCAACTGGTCATTGGCCTAAACCAAGGTTGAAAACATATAATTGAACATACTGCGATAACCTAAATTTTATAATCTATTACTTCGGTTCTTGAGTTGTTGGAGAACATGTATAAACAGCGTTAACTTAACAATCAACACAACATGCACAGAATACCATTGTCCGAAAAATACAAGATATTTGCAGGGCTAGTTATGAAAGTGACTGCATTGTTTAGAAAACACAGGTACACACTATCATGTGTTTCCTATTTGTTAAAGAGAGTCAAAATGTGATAGTACCAGTTATTGATCAACCATGATGCATGTACGTTTTGTGCAAGCACCAATGAAATTCAACAAAAACAATACACGTATGAACTATAGTTTCATTTTCATTATTATGTTGATAACACTGATCATGTTAAATACTTATAGTCTGCCTATCAAAATTATCAATTATATATTCATGCTTTGTACCTATTCCAACTTATGCTATACATAAAGTGAGTCCGGTACACCTCCTCTGTCGAAATATTCTCTTCATTTAAAAATGAATGTGACTATATTCATGTGCTCGTGGATTCATGGCCATTCAGCTGACTTCGAACTGTCGTGCAGTACCAAACATGAAATTGAAGCATGTTAAGTCTTGATACTGTATGTAAAACTAGTTTCTAACACATGCTGCAATATTTGTATTTATAAGATACAAAACGATACAACTTACTTAACATCCAACTGATCTGGAATACAAACTATAATCCAATTCGCAAACGGTTTATCTTCGTCACGAGTATCAGTAGTCACACGATCTCTAGCAACCCCTCACATACACATGTAAATATTAGTCTACGAGCTGGTGAAAGAAATTTAAAATCTTAAACCTCATCTGGTAGAAAATGTCCATTGGTATGTTCGAATAATACATACATAGGTAGATGCCAGATCAGATAGGTGGGTGCCGATTGTTTTTACAAGGGCTGATCAGCTATCATTTTAATAACAAAATTTAGTTCCAAAGATACAGTATGATGTACGAAGAAAGAACAAAGTTGAAATATCAATTTTAGCTAGATTTCCCACTTTTATGTTGAAATGACTTTGACCCCAAACTGGTTAGTTATATATGTCCATTTGATACACAACATTAATTGAATGATATGCAACCGGATATATGGCAATATATACAAAATCAAAAATTTCAAACCATAATTAAAAATGTCATGTGTATTCGTAAATAAGCTCGGAAGCAAGAGTTGTTGCCCCTATTGTTGCACCACTTTCAGATCTGGCATCCACCTTTTTCTGTAGCCTGAATTTATGTATTATTCAAAAATACCAATCAACTTTTTCTATCAGATGGGGTTAATAAAAATGCATTTAAGGCCTTTTTGAAACCTGGTTCCTGGACTATATACATTCTAATTCAGAAACCGGTATTAGACACCGGTCGATAAAAAATACAATAAATCGAATACAGGAAACTCATTCTTTACGTAAATTTAAATTGTGTACATCCCTTCCGACTACTTAATCGTGTTTACCCTATTGTCTGCAAAGAATTTATGTTTGTATAATGTAAGCTTCTAACGTGTTCTATGGATACTTTTACACGACCAGTTCTTAAACAGTAACCAGATGTCGAGACAAGGTAATCAATGTGTCTATCACTACGTATGCAACCACACAGTTTAGTACAACTAGCAACACATTCTAAACATCTAATCAGATTGAAATAGCAATAAGTTTGAGCTTGAACAATTATATAAAGTATCAACATGTATTAGAAACCAATCGCAATAAGCCGCTATACATACATTTATTAACACTTGCAAACCAATCTGATTACATGATGTCCGTGTGTCACAAGTAATTCCCCAGTTAGTTACATTCTCCAACCATCGCGGACGGAAGACTTGAATATATTACACAACCTGCCATACTAAGCACAATGATTCCATAATGGTTGTGTACAAGCTGAATCCCATGTGAATAAATCATGCATGAAGAAGTATTAACTTAATCACCAGATTAGACCAGATGTTTATCCTACAATCCTATGTATTTTGTCCTACGAGGACAAAAGAAGTTTCAAAAGGTTAAACATGCACAGTAACATTTTTGAATGTCGTTACGAACAATCTACTGTTTAAAATCGTCCATATTGCATGTATGTATTGTTCCTTTACATTCATAATTTAAGCATTCAACACTAATAAAATATTTTGTCATTGAAAACTAATAAATTAGGTCTCAATCAAACCCATGCTCCAAAACTGCAAATTCGGTCGGTATTAAACGCGATCATTCAATATTCGCTAAGTTTTGCAATTAAGTCAACGGAAAATGCTTTGTTGCCTGGTGAGTGAACAAAAGTTGACATGCTCATAATTGCAATGAGGATTTATCAATTGCCTTCAAATTATCTAGACTTACATTGTACAATTGATCTATTGAGAAATCGCCAGTTGCCTGGCATGCCTATTTAACAGAAACATGCGTATTTTTTAAATTAAATTAACACTTAATCTAGTGACTATTGTTTATATATCAACTTTTAGGTGAGTGGTCTTCCATTTTGACATGATTTTCCAGTTTGGCACAGTCTTCCATTTTGACATGGTCTTCCATTTTGACATGGTCTTCCATTTTGTCATGGTATTCCATTTTGTCATGGTCTTCCATTTTGACATGGTCTTCCATTTAGACATGGTGTTCCATTTTGGACCGTTCTTACATTTTGTCATGGTCTTACATTTTTTCATGGTCTTCTATCTTGGCATGTTATTACGTTTTGTCATGTTCTTAAATTTTGTCATGGTCTTCCATGTTGACACTGTTCACCGTTTTTGTATGTTTTTTTTATTTTGTCACGGTCTTTTATAGTGTATTTGTCTTCCATTTTGCCGCGTTCTTCAATTTTGGAATGTCCTCCTTTTCGACATGTTCTTTTATCTTGACACAGTCCACCGTTTTGGTATGATCTTTCATTTTGTCATGGTCTCTCATTTTGCCATGTTGTTCCATTTTGACATGGCCTTTAATAATGGCAAGATCTTCCTTTTTGTCATGGTCTTCCATTTTGGAAAAATCTTTCATTTTGCCATTATACACCATTTGACGATGGTCTTCCATTTTCGCATGGTCGTATGTTTGGCATGGTCTACCATTTTGTCATGTTGTTTTATGCTTACTTTTGCTAATAATCGTGTTTGAAAGACTGAGGTGGTGCCATTTATGTTATAATTATAGCTCTTCATTATTTCATTCACGTTTGATTATTCTTCGTGATGCATTCCCTGTCCAATTATAAATATAATGTGGTCATTGGTGAAAAAAGCAAGTTAAAACTGGTTGGCAAATGTATCAAAAACCAAATGTATTATCAGGTACCTGGTGTCTAAGCAAAGCGCTTTGTCGCACATTCCACGGGAACCAACCAAAGCCTTCTATTTTCAATTTAATGGAATGTACCCGAATGATAACGCTCTTTAACGCTTTGTTTAGGCAATATACTACAGAGTGAACCTCATTTATTTGTTCCATTCTACCGTCGACTGTGTCATTCATAGTTGCGTCATAGCGCAGTTGTTCAATGTCATATTTCACAATGACTTCCGAGTACCGATGTAAAGATATTGACATAATCGACGGCTATCCTCAATACGGGTATTCTTTCAAATTATTCGATTTAGGTTGTAATAAAATTAACAATTTACACGCCTTGGTATACTATTTATTTGACTAAAAACTGTACGTATTATCAGACATGGCTCTCTAGCCCATTCTATTGGAAATTCATACAGGCCAAATCCCGACATGGCGCTAAATCACAATGCTTACCATGCTTTAGGGTATAACAAATTTCTTTTATGTAAAGCGTCTGATCTGGCTTTTTACAATATAGCTATATATTCCCAAAACCAAACACAGCAGAACTTAAATAACACTGCCTCGCTTGAATCCGTGTACACTTTATAGTTACATTTACACTCCAGAATGATAATACCAACCCAATGGGGTATTTCATATTTTGAACAGTTAGTAAATGCATTGTCAGCAACATTAAAGCTGATGTCAGTTAAGAAATGCAACTGAAACACAACAGTTGCTTTACCAGAACAAAATACCTCTCGAGCATAAAAAACGAACAAAATACAAACACAACAGATAAAAAAAACACTGCCTCACTAGGATCCGTATACATATTGTAGTTGCCTTTACAGATATAGCGCAACTAGTAAGTGCATGCTCGGCAACATTGATATCGGTGTCAGTAGTAAAATGCAACTGAAACACATCTTTACTAGAACAAAATATCCCCTAGAACATGAAAAACGTGACAATGTACTGTTTTTCAAGTGCATTTGCTTCGAAAAACGACGCTATGCCATTGAACATATAATACACATGTATGACTTGGTATATGCACCTCATCAATATACATTATAGCAAGTTCTTTATGTATGTAGCCTTGTCTTCTTCACGAAAGAAGAAATCGTTGTTGCGTTCATTACTCACGTAGCCATAGTATGTTGATAGGACTCTGAGACATGAACAAAATCTCCAGGTTCGGTTAATAACAGTGAACGCGTTGTGGCTTTCCAGACAATATTTTAAACAACTAGTCTTGTTTGCATAGGTCAACGTTCCTAATAATTGAGTGTCTGCTATATATATTGCATCGCTCGTCTTTAACATACATTCGGTTGAGTTGGTTTCGTTCGGCATAATGTAATCAACACAAGTTCCTGTAAAAGATACATGTTTGGGTAGTACCTGTTATGTACAATGACATTTGCTGAAAATCTTATAATGTGCACGTTTTTATTTTTGGTACAGGCAACAGGCATGTTAACACCATACAGTCGATTGATCGCTGTAGTATATATTGAAAGAGCGAAAATGCATCAATAGTAATTTGGTACCCAATCGAACACAAATGGACATGAGAAATACATTTTAATTAAGAAATAATGAATGTGTAGCTGTGACAGTGAGGACCTATTTCGCGATCCATTCCGACACTCATTTATTAAATTGGGAGCACGTCACCAAGGCAAAACAATCCAAATGCGACCAAGGTAGCACTTACTCTCTATACACATTTGTCTACCCTTCCATCTACCATCAGTATCACAGCGAATAAAGTCTGGTCCAAATCTTAGGAAACCTTCATTACATGTCAGGGATAATGTTGAGTTTATGGTTGTATTGTAGTTTTCCCCGTATGTACCACATTCTTCTACAGGTGGTTGGCCGCAATCTAGTGTAAAATATAGAGTAAATTATACTAAATTTGAATTCGTTTCATTTGTGTAGTTTATATATCAAATTAATTTCAGTTCGAATGTGAATGAAGTATATAACCAGTTAAACCCAAGCACCGCCTAAATCCGCATACATTTTTTGCTGGATATCCGCTAACTTTCACATTCGTTTTTTTTTCAATTTGAGTACTAAGTTAAATGTATTCTTACCAACTAAATGACACTGTGCATTGCCACCAACCCAGCCATTTTCACCGTCACATCGCAAGGAGCGTGCCCCATGTAGCATGTAATCTTGTTTACATCTTATCCTGATGTTAGAGCCATGGCGGTATGTTTTATTGGTACAATGTACCATATTCCAAACTGTTAGACACAGGAGGTGCTTGACAATCTACAAGTACAAAATATATTTCGGATTTTATTCTACTAAATCAAATTCTAAGCTACTTGTATACATTATTAGTGTACACATGCATCAGCGGTAGCACTCATCGAGGCTTGCACGATTCAACCAAAAAAAAGGATATTACAATGCAAATTGTACAAAGGAAGGCATTATACAGCCGAAACATATAACCTACAAAAATAGAAAACTTCGCATGAATGCTCTATCGATTAGGCTACGTGGACAATAGATTCACTTACCTGGTTTGCATGTGGGTAAACTACTTTATTTGCAATCAGTGTTTCACATACCATGTTTGCATGTGAGTAAACCACTCCGTTTTCTATCAGTGTTACACTTACCTTGTTTGCATGTAGGTAAACTACTCCATTTCTATTAGTGTTACTCTTGCTTTGTTTGCATGTAGGTAAACTAATCCATTTCCTATTAGTGTTACACTTACCTGGTTTGCATGTGAAAAAGCCACTCCACTGTCTATCAGTGTTACACTTACCTGGTTTGCATGTAGGTAAACTACTCCATTGTCTACCAGTGTTACTCTTAGCTGATTTGCATCTAGGTATACTACTCCATTGTCTATCAGTGTTACACTTACCTGGTTTGCATGTAGGTAAACTACTTCATTTTCTATTAGCATTACTCTTGCCTGGTTTGCATGTAGGTAAACTACTCCATTTCCTATCAGTGTTACACTTACCTGGTTTGCATGTAGGTAAGCTACTCCACTGTCTATCAGTGTTACAAGTGATTTCCTGATATCCACTACGACTATAACCCTCGTCGCACATAGCTTGTAGGACATCACGATAAAATGTTGATTTGCCTTCAAAATGTCCATGAAGTAATTCTGGCCATCCACAATCTGTAGACGAAATAGCAGATTTATATGTAGAAACACGTATCGCTATGTATAGTTACACAATCTATCTATAGTAACAAATATCTAAATATACGTGAGGTTATCCAAAAGTTCGTGGACTTTTGCTCTAAAACTTTTATTTTTAGTCAGATCAGTATGAAAATTACCATACAGTGACATTAATATATTACAAACAATTGCCTCAAAACATTTTTATAAAGTACCATTTGTATGAAGAGTAACACGTTGCCATAGTAACACAAAAATGCGTTAGCGGCGCACTGCTGATTTTTTCCAGTAAGATGCGTTACGTTATTGTCGATTGTTACAGTGTTTCTTCATTTAAAAATACAAAAACGCGTCCTCAAGTCAAGTAATGTCTTACAAATATTTTGGTATAATTTAAAGGTTGTATCGTATATATTCGTCATTTTATGAGCATTAGGGTTAATGTTGGCATATAAAATTCAACGTAAAATATGACGTCACAAGATATAATTTACAGTCGCAAAACAATTCAATTATATACACAGCTAGGGGAACCCGCAAGGAAGACAATAATTGTTTGGCAAATTAAGTATGAAACCTTCTGCATTGTATTCAATTGTTTTTAAATGACATAACTAGGTAACAGACAGTCAGGGTGGTGAGACAGACGATGCATGATAATAGGTACAAAACTGACGTTCAACGAATGAGCGTTACGTTGGTTAGAATCGACCATCCTAGGTATTAGAGAAAAAAAACCACTTGTAGAGATAGAAACGACACAATTTAGTACACATCGACACAACAAGTGTGTTTGCATTTTATAAGTACACATCTGATTACGGGAAACGAAGAGCAACTTATTTACAGTGTTTAAGAGCTTCATGAAATGATTAAATCGTCGAAAGGGCGACGTCGTACGTCATTTCTGAGCGTGCGCCGGATATGCCTACTACGCATGCTTACAAATGCTATATTTATGTTATTTTTAATTATATCCGTATGATATTTGGTATACGTGTTCAATATAAATCAATTTTACAGGGACCATAGGTTTGTTGCCTTAAATTAAATGTTTTTTTGAATAACAGCAAAAGTCCACGAACTTTTGGATAACCCCACGTATTTGTAGATACATGTATACATACGTGGGTGAATAAAAAAGTTCGTAGAATTTTGCCATAACTTTTTTATTTTCAGAGTTATTGTCGTCATATTTATGCTGAATTAATACATTGGTATTTTCTTCACATACACAGATTTGTAGCGACCTGGTGATAACAGTTTTAATAATATTTATAACTTAAATAAGGACGATTACGCAAACCGGAGCACAAGGATAATTTGAAACATATTTTATTAAATTAACTAAAATATCTCAAAAGTAGGACCTTCAGAAACCGTCAAAATGTTATGTTTGATTGCATGATGTCATTTATAAAGTCTTTTAAAATTGCAGACGTCATTTCCGATAAATAATGTTTAAGTGAACATTTACATAATTGCACTATATAGAAATAACGTCGTAAAACGGGTCTACCGGAATTTACGGAACCACGGGCTGCTATCAAAATCTGCGTGAAACTGGCATATGCGTACGGCATCACAGACAAAACATGGTTTGGAAATGTGCAGGTATATATCCTGAAATAAATAGACATCAATTTATAAATGGAATTAATGATTTCGTGAAGGCCGACGGATTTTGACAACCAAATGAATACACCCGATATTGGTGACATTGGTTCGCAACGTCGTCGAAAAGAACCAGCACTATATAATATAGCGGATATAGCAAAACACTTATATTAATCTTATGGACAGCGCACACGATATTAAACAAACAATTGGAAATGCAGAAACTATTATCACGATGGTTATCCAAAAAGTCACTCGAGAAGCGAAAGTGAGTGAAAACAATAACGTTAGTATTGAAAAACATGGCGTACGTTTGACGTTATTCATCAAATGACGCTGACGTGCTGTTAGAGCATGTGTATGTTTCAATGTAAAAATCATGTATTTTTGTCTAATTCAATGAAATTTGACAAATTGTTTTGTTATACTTATGTTCACGTTATATTAAAATTTGAATACATTTGAAGCTGTGGTTTGTGAGTTATGATATTTTTGTACGAACTTTTTGATTCACCCACGTACATGTAGTAACATATCTTATTATTTATAAATTATCTATTTTGATAAAAGCAGCAACGTAAGTTCACGTAATATCATTAGTGACACCTTTTATCCCGAAGGCAAAGACCTATGAGGCTTGGTATTGACTCCAATGTTAGTAATAGTTGTAGTTGTTATTGTACACTATTTTATTTGTTGTATACGATCATTAAAAATGTTCAAGGACTGTTGTGATATGGTTCCCCTAAACACCATCCTCGTTTGGTAGGACCATTCCGTTTGAAGCTTCTTTTTTACATTCGCGAAATCCTTAATCACTATCAGTGTTGTATACCAATGATTCGTTAATACAGAAACAACCAACTACATTCAAATTATCACTGTTGACTAATGACGCCAAATTTGAAAACGCAACAATCTATGCTCTACCCCTTTGATAACGTATGATGCAATACACTGCGACATTCATTCTCCAACGCATTCTTCAACTGCGATTGTCTGCAATATTTAATGCGATTTTGTATAATATTATAGTTTGCAGACAATCAACGTCTGGATAAATTTAAAAGTAAATACATACCGTACACACTTTCAAGTCTACCTACACTTTCCACCAACTTGTCCAATTTTTCTGAAATAAAAAATATAGTGTATAGTGTACATTTCAGTATGACAAAACCATTCGTATGTTAATTGTCATCCATGTTCCCTCAGAAAGGTATTGGCTGAATAAACAATACAAACATTCGTTATCTCGAGGAATCAACGGGACAAGAATGCTCGAGATAACCATGGTGCTCGACTTATCCGAATCTCAAAATGTGTAATGTAAGTGTGTTAACAATGCACAGATGTCTGATATTACGTTGTTATTACGTTGTTTATAGTATTCAAATACATATGAGCGGTTCTCCAGGAAAACCGGGCTTAGTGACAAAATTGTGAAATGTTAATAATATAGGGTTAGAACAAGGATACTCCCGTGAACAATTTCTAAAAATTTGAACAAATTATTTCATGCACTTACAAAGTTATAGACGTTTTAAACAAACCACTTTGTTTCCAAGTAAATTTTTGGTCTTAAATACAGTACAGCTCTCGCGACTTTTGCCAAAACCGCGATGCATATGTGGACGATTTTCTACTTGCGTGGACGATCGCCGCGATTTCAGCGCGATTGACCACTGTCAAACCAACGGCGAATCACGGCATTCGCGTAAATCTATTTTAATGTACGTATTTACAATAAACAACAATAAATTGGTTGTAGAATTAGCAAAATTTTAATTTAAGGTAATTTAGACCCTTTTGGCTTTGCGGGTTCTCTGATTTCCGACGCTTTTCGACGGTTTTCACCCTTTTTTGGGGTTAATTCACAGTAATAACATATTCCGTAAATTTGATTTAAAACGTGCCTGTTTCATTGTCGATGTTAATTTTTTGTCGCATTTAACGACGACGGAAACGAAAGCCAAACATTGCTGATTGTGAGAAAAATATATTTAGTTAATTATCATAAATAGTGCAATGCTTTTATATTTTCTGCCCAGTACATCTAGAAACGCAACGTCTTCACCCCTGTGTTTTTTACTTTCATTGTTGATACATCTTTTAATTTTGTGTAATACAATTGTATAACCGTGTAAAAAATTTGGCTATTGTACAAATTTTATTGATCGGGTTACGTAACTCCCGTGCGTCAAGAACATCACAAAACGCACGCACTCCACGTGCACCATTAACGCATGATAACTTTTGGTGTAAATTGCTTTGAATCACAAGAGAAAAGTTCTAATCTTTGGAATAAACATGGTAGAATATTCCGAACATGAGTGAAATCAGGCAATTCGAATGCATATGACGGGGACGTCAAACGGGAGATTTCACTTCGGCTAAATTATCATCAATCGGCAATGTTTCATCGGGAGACACTCTACTAGCAATTTGGCACCGTTTACAACCACCCGTGTTCAGGTCATCAATGTGATACAACTCTCCGACAGGACCAGTAACTCCACATGTACCATATCTATGCAAACTTCACAACTGATTTATGCACTTGTAAACATATTGTTGGACATCATGAATATGCAATCAATCAATAATTAATCAATATTCAAATTTATCACTTAGAACATCGATTCTGAAAAAAAAACGGATTTTACCAATTTGTGTGTCGTTACTTTTTAGCCGCACCTAATACACAAGCACTGTTCACTCGCACTGATTGCACTTTATGAAAACAATATTACAGTTGAATTGTCGTGAACTAAGATATCATCAAGTAAAAACAGTTTGGTTGTTTGTCAATCATACAAACTGGTGAAAGTGTTGAAAGTAACACCAGTGTTGCGTTTCTAGATGTTCTATATATATTGTACAATTAAGAAACTCGATTAGCGGCTTCAGTTTGTACTGAAAACATGGAGAAAACAAAATTCTGACAAATTAAGCGTAGTAAAAGTTTATATATTACCTTCATTGTTTAAGGTCCGCCTTGAAATTAGTTCCAATGTTCCAATAACATTAGCAAAAACTGTCTCGTTAGCTGAATAAGTTCCAACTGAGTAACAATGTAACACCGCGAATAAAAGGTAAATACACTTCATTCTAATGTTGCTTATGTACGAATATAAAAAATGCTATGAAACGGAAAATATATAATGCCCTGCGATTCCACGTTTGTGCTTATTCAACACTAAACTGTTGTTAGCGATGTTAACTCTCTAACACAAATATTAAATATGTCAGCAAATTCCACTTGTACGCTCTAAGATAAATGTACAACATAAAGGCCAATCTTATATTTAAAACTGCCGTAATACTTATGGTTAAATGTTCATAATTGGTCTAACGAGTAAGACACCGAGTATATTTAAAGACTAGAACCTTAAGTTAGTCCAGTTAGCATAAGTATCGCACTTGAATAATTAGTTTAAATTGACGTAACACATATGTTGCCCTTATAAGTAGTTATAAGTGTTTTGCAGAGATTGACTAAAGAATTCTTAAGATTAATAACTTTTGCATCCCGTGTCAAACTCTAGTTGAGTTTATGAGCACTATTGTAACGCTCATATGTACTCATTAAATGATAGAAAACTATATGTACTTGCGGTCACATAAAACATCTTATATTCAGAAGTCCAAATACAAACGATATAATAAAATATTTATGTAATTCCCTTAACCAACGGTTGTTCAAACTTATGAAAATGGTTCACATCCTTTGCCTAATCCAATGGATGCGCTTGATAATGTTCAACAAGGAACATTCGACGAGTATAAAACAATAATAGCGATACATGAAATAGGACCGATTTATCATGAATAATGCGGAGATGTGATGACTTATTATTTAGATTATATACGCCGTATCTGTTCACTGGCTGATTGAATTTGCACCGAGTATACAAATAAATGCGACAAAGAAGTTTGAAGTTGCCTATTCATCCATTGAATACCCTTTTCAAATTATGTGCATGTTATGCAAACAAGCAACCGACCATCTTAAATAACCTGTTGTGACCATGAATGGTAATGTATGCAGTCTAACCGGGTAAGGAAGTTCGAAATGCAATAACTTAATTATTGTGTGTCCGATTTCAATTCGGTTTTCACCATTGCGTTTCAAATGATCATAATTTTAAAATTATATCAACGCGTTGTTAGCATTTTCTGTCGCTTTAAACTGGTTGATTACAATTATCTTCAATATTTCAGGACGTATTTTGTTGATCAAACAGAAAGGATACGTAACTGTTCAGACTTGGTGATTTATAGAAGAATAATGTACTTGTATGGTAAGAAATTTGAATATATTGCTACTATCAGTATCCCATTAGTTAGTATTTACGAGGGTTGTACCAGAATTACGTAGACTTTTGTCATACATTCCAAACCATTTATCATAAAAAAACATACTTTTGTGTGGAATGCAAATGATATTTACTGCGTAAGTACATGAATTTCAAAGCCGTATCTTATTTGAATCAAATTCTGAAGCCTCCGGGGATAGGTAGGGGTACGGTATGCGGGGCACGTCAACGGAACGAAACGACGTCGGTGGAACTTATAGGATAAGTGAACTGTGTACATTGAAGCTATAAAGATGGACGTACAACCGTACAACACGAATGTTTATTTACTATATTTGATGTGATAAACAGTTCCAATATATTACCAGTAATGTCGCATATAACCCTTATAATAGAACGTCGATCCAGGTCGATGTGATCCTAGAAAACGCTTGGTGACGTCGCATTCGCCGTTGGTTTTGGCCGTCGGTCCATGTCATTTTATTTGGTATCGACCACGATTGATGAGCTTGTGTTGTTTGAAAATCAGGTAACTCGATAAAAGAAATTTAGTGTTAGCAGGTTCCACCATTTAAAGCGTTTGTTCTGACGTCTTCCTGAGTGTCACACAAAACTTCATGATGATGCGATTTTCAGCGTATTTCGCTGACATCACATTTTCACTGGACGCACAGCAGCTGTTGCTTGTTTTGTACCAAAAATCAACAACGGTGACCTTTATAAAGTCGAAATTTACGGCGTACGTTCCACAGATATTGCACTTGTATAACACGAAGTCGCGTTAAAATAAGACTTTGTATCTGTGAGGTATAAGCAGTTGAATAATGCCAAAACTGGTTTTAAATTTCGCTGCCCACCTATCCGACGTTTGGTTACTATGGCGACAGATTAAATGGCTTTCTAACATTCTGTTAGAAAATATTTTTACCGATTCCCTTGCAAAAGGTGTGACGTGTTTCTACGGCAAATTTGGTGAGAATACATGCCTAAATATATAAGTTATGACGAAAGTCTACGTAACTCTGGTACACCCCTCGTATTTCCAGCGGTTATAAATACATTAGGTCGATAATTAAATAGTATATTATTTCAACGCACATATGTTATAATATTCTATTATTATTATTATTTTAAGTATGTACATGTAACTAAACGTATATTTGAAATTTTGCCAACCTTTATTACGTTTATTATTATGAGAACATTATTATTGGTCTTTTCAAATTCATCAATAGTAAACACCATTTAGAAGTTCCACTTATGAATGCGTCCAAACAAATCAATGCAGATGGGGCGGTCCTCCATAAAACAAATTAAATTCAATACATCTTACTCATTCACGATCAAGGAAGTTACGACAACTTACATCTATAACAGTGGTTGTTATATGGCTCTGGATATAAAAAGTGAAAATTCTCTGTTGATATTTGATTACCGGTTAATGAAAGAGGCTTTCCCTTTAACTGCCATACTGTTCTCTACTATCACATTAAATGAATTGAATGTACAATCAATTATCATAATTTGTCTGAAGAAAGTGTGCGCAAATATGTCTCTATAATGTCAAAAATATATTCAACTAATCAATGATAATTTATCGCTTCCTGCGATTTATTATAATGTGGTCAAAAGGAAACAACTCTTGACTATTTTGGCTCGTTACGGAATTATATTTTCATTTTTTTCTGTGTAATTAGTGGGAGCTTGTTGTTGCAAATTTAAGGAGTTTAAGCAATAATGATTCTCATTTAATGTATAATATACCAGAATCAATTTAAAGGATCAAAGTTATGTGCAACGCCTCTTCTAGCGCCTCTTCTCAACGCCTCTTCATGTTATTTGAAAAATGATAGAAACTAGATCTTAGCTAGCTCTGAATGATTTTATGGCTCTTCCAAAAGGAGGTTTCCACCACTGGCGGAAGTGTATTTTTAGCATGGTAAAAACCAAAACAAACTTTGACTGGAAATAGCAAAAAAACGGCAGGTATGGGAGACACTTTTCTTGCTGAATTAAATTAGCTCAGGTATCCAATAAATGTAAAACGGAGCCAAACATAGGCTTGCATCGGGTTTAAAAAATCTGTGTGTGGGGTAAAAGCGGTCACTTTCGTGAAATTTTCACTGAAAATTCGGAGGGTGGGGGTAAAACCAAGGGCTATAATTTCACAACCCAATGTTCAAATCTTACGTCCTTGCATGTGGCCTAGCCTGTGGGACTGACACACAAATACTTTCTAGTCTCATTGACACTTTTCAAAAAATATGTTTTGCTACTTGCGGTCAGTCGGAACCTGAAAATTGGCCAATAATATATCCCCTGCCCCCTTAATACTAACTCGACAATAGATAGAATAGTATACATATTACTGAAAATATTACATTGTGTGAACACCAATGACACAGCACTGGTGCGCATTGACTAAGATAGCATGATAGTAAAGTATGGCTAATTGTTGGCAGACACTAGATGCATGTTACATGTAATTAGAAATTCTTGGACTTTCAATTTTCTGTACACTATATAAATAGTTGTTTAATTTTGATTATGATTGTATTTAAACACCATTTTTTGTCACCATTGCATCATTGCATGCTTTAACTTCATACATTTATATTGTTAATATATATTAATATCAATTTATGTAATCCAGCAAGCATATAACCAGGCATGATATCACTATTGAAACGCATTATCATCCCCAACCTAACCATTTTCATTAATTCCTCTATTGGTAACTTTGTAAAACAAATACTATTTTTCAGTGATTGCACTCGTGTGTGTCCGCTATGGTAGTCCATGAAAATAATAAGGTCGCTTTTCTGGATGGCATTGGTTGTAGAATCATCAGTACAATTCTTGTTCAATTGTCCTTATTTAGAACTTCATTTATAACTGGTTACGACGCATACTTCATAGAGGGTGACCAAAGAAGATCTCCAATCAGGAACTAGAGGTCAACAGATCCCAGACGCAAACGTATAAAACAGAAATAAGAATGTACGAGCTACACTTTGCAAGCCAACACCTTGCCTGGAATCCACAAGGTACAAGAAAATCCATGATTGATACAGGACACTGTATCTTGAAGGAAGAACGAAGATCCTATGGTCGAACAATATGGTGTGATAATGATATTATTTATCATAAGTTATTTAATAAACGTTGTATTTGTTTCAGATGCATCCAGTTACTTGTAATATACTACTCAGAATGAGATCACTAAACAATGTTCTACTACTTGTATTGCTTTGCCGTTATTACTTCAGTAAGTAATTTGTATACATTGTACTTATATAAAACATGTACAAATACAAATGTTTAATGTTGCGATATAAAGGGTTGTTGATTATTAATGCAAGTTCATCATTCAGTGTACTAACATATTGATCAATCTGATGAATAGCCTTACGAGTTGTCAATCATAAGCTATATTATTCGTGATATCAATGACAAGGGTACATTTTATTAAATCATTATGTAAATATAATAGAATATGCAATACCTAAGGAAACAAAAAAGACATTGAACTCAAAATGTTAAACATTAAATATTCCTGTCATTATTATATATAGGTTGGATTTATTTTCTCTAGCCGTTCAGTGCACTATGTACAGACATTGTTTGAATGAGTTATGATAAGAAGGTTTTATTCATATTTAAGTCGCAACAGCCATATAAGCAGGTTGTTAAGTTATATGATCGTATTTCAGTTGTAACAGCACCCGAACCAGGTTGTGAAAATTGTGGATGTTGTATAGATAAGGTGTGTGCCCGCACGTATGTCCAAGGTGGATGGAAGGATGATGTTTGCACATACGGATGCATTGATGGTATTGGAGGGAATAAATGCTACAACAAATGTCCAGATGATTGTGTCACATGTGAACAAACAATACATAAAAATTGTGCAACATGCGAGAGCGGAAAGTATCTTACTACCGTCACTAGGAATACTAACACATTTAAGGGTTGTGTAGATTGTCCAGACACTTGTGCAACGTGTACATCAGAAACTAGTTGTCAGGAATGCATAAATCGATACTACAATACTGGACAATATAACGACTGTTCCGAAGAATGTCCTACTAATTGTAAGACATGTACATCATCTACCAACTGTCAGGAATGTTACACTCCGTACTATAATGAAGGTTCTACCACAGACTGCTCCCTGTCGTGTCCAGGTAATTGCGTTTGCGCATCGCCCGGTATGTGCTCATCATGTCAAGATGGTTTCTTCAACACAAACGAACGGTGTCTGAGTGTTTGTCCAAGTTAATGTAACACATGTTCTGACCAGAGAATTTGTCAGTCTTGCAAAGACGGATATTACAACGGAAGAGACTTGTTGACCGATAACGAAGTTAATGATTGCGCACTGCAATGCAGAGAAACGTGCTCCAAGTGTAGTTCGCACGATGATTGCAATACTTGTAAACAGGGACATTATGGATCGTACTGTCAAAACAATTGTTCCGTTGGGTGTACAAATAATGTATGTAATACACATGATGGAATGTGTAACTGCAAAGAGGGTTTCACAGGCAGTCATTGCAATGAATGTGGGCCCGGCAGACATGGTCAACAGTGCGAAAAGCAATGCCCTACTACATGCAAGGGCAATGTCTGCAAACGAGACACGGGGAACTGCCTTGAATGTAAGTCAACCAATATTACAGGTGTTAAATGCGACATATGTATGCTTGATAATTGGGGTGCAGCGTGTTCGAAAATCTGTCCAACCACTTGTCAAGGCCAATGTGAAAGGAACACTGGGTACTGCGTAACGTGTACAGAGAATTTCCACGGCAATATATGTGACGAATGTTCAGCGGGATATTACGGTCTGGTGTGTGAAGAACTTTGTCCAGAACAGTGTTACAACTCACTTTGTTATCGCACGAATGGAACGTGTGGATCATGCATCCAGAATTATGCTGATCCAACGTGTGAGGACTGTATGGCCGGATTCCATGGACTGACCTGTGATGTCCTATGCCGATCAACGAAATGTTCTAACAACGTTTGTAATAGGCAAACTGGCAATTGCATATCTTGTCCAAACGGATTCTATGGATCTCATTGTAACTTAAGCTGTTCACCGGGATGCAATGGTAATGTTTGCGATTATGCAGCTGGCGCTTGCTTTGAATGTAGAAAGCCATATACAGGGGACAAATGTTGTCTTGCGGGTGGTCATTGTCGTTACTGTTCTTCCAATAAAGTTTGCGAAACGTGTGATAATGGCTACTATGGATTTAAATGTGACACACCTTGCAAAACGTCATGTTATGCTGATGGACTAAACACAGTGTGTCAAAAAAATAATGGAATATGTTTGACATGCCCAAACGGTTTCCATGGCGATTATTGCAACATGACTTGCAGTGAAAGGTGCGCTAACAATCGTTGTGATAAGGACGATAGACATTGTACTGATGGGTGCACTGGTAACTTCGAGGGACCTACATGCGCACATGGTAATACAATAATAATAAATTATTTCATGAATCTCTACACACTTTAAGTTCCAATATATTAAAACATTATACAAACGGACGAAAATGTTTTGTTTATTTAGTTTTAAGTAATTTTAGACATGACTTACGAGGGGTTTTCCAAATATAATGTCACTAGCATCGGTGCGCATATAGCGGAAGTTCATTTGTTCATTATATTTTGCTCTGCCCTTAAAAATACTCTCCACCAGCCAGAACACACCATTTTAGCCGGTCAATCCATTTTTGGAAGAATTTTTCATACACTGCACTGGGGACACCAATCAGACACTGATAAACAGCAGATACAAGGGTAGTCAAAGCTTCTTAGACGATGATTATTCCATTTCAGTGATTATTCCAATTCATCGTCTAGGACGTTTCGTCTTTAAACCTAACAGGTGTACGACTCAGATTGAGTCGCGTTCGTTTTATGACAAAACGCACGTTTTCAACAAAATAAACATCGTCCCCCTATGAATTGAACCATATTCTACCAACGTACACCAAAAACGAAATGTATCATAAAAAATACCATCAATTCCGTCGGTTGTTTCAACCCTGTTGCAAATTGCCATTATTTGAAAAGCGAAAATAAGAAAAGTGTTCCGAAGCAAACCACGTGATTCATTTTGGGAAATCCCGGGGTTTCCCGGTGTTACCATGGATTGTCGTCTGCGAAAATAGCATTATTTTTTAGTGCGAATTTAAGTTTAAATTTTGTTTTTGAAAATAACGTGTTTATTTATTATGTAGATGTCTATTTAGAGGTTTGTTTCAATAAAGACACATTTTCAACCATGTTTTATAAAAAATCTTATTTTCAAAACCGCACATGCGCGCACTTGCAACACATGTAAATATTTACAATGGCGGCTCTGTTAGTGTTAACACGGAAGTGAATTGAAACATCGGGTGTGGGATGGTTATAAGCAGGTGATATATTGATTTTGACAAAACATTTGATTTATATTACTTTTATACGAATGTGCTATTTTTTCGGCGAATTACGATCAGTGAACTTGCATTCCGAGCGTTTATCTTAAACAGTTGACTTTTAAAGAGGACAGTGCAATAACTAAAGATCGACGTCAGTCAATAAAAAGATCATTTAGTTATGGTACCCAGAACTAATCCAAGGGCATGTCTCGAATAGTTTCACCTTCCAGATAAATGACATTTAAGTTTTGGAAAGCGAACATAGCCACAGGGGTTCAAGTCTGTCGAATACGGAGGGTGCGGAAGGACGGTAACCTTCTCTGACTCCAAAAAGTCAGTCTCAATACGTGCCGTGTGAGCGATTGCATGATCATGCAGAAGTCGGACATACTTAATTCCTGGTTTGGGCAGGACTTTTGTAGTAGTTCTTTAATTTTCTCAGAATATCGTTTGATAGAATTTGCCTGTGACCGTTCTGCCTTTTGGCTACACGATTTGAATAGGTGGACCCTTATTAGTGAAAAGATAGCATACAAAACATTCTTTACCGTTCGAATTCGTTTTGAAATACTTGGGCGTCTGGCATTTTTAGTGGCCAATATTCGGTTGGCAACCTTCCGCTTTGGTTCAAAATAATACACGCAGGTCTCATCACCAGTGACTATATTTAAATATATATATATATTATCAAAAGCCTTTTTACTATATTTTGGGTACATTTTGAGAAGTTGTTTTGCCATTGTTACACACGTCTTATTTTGCTCATTCGTTAACAAATTGGGTATCCATCTTGCATTTATCTTTCTAACTTTTAGGTGTTTCTTCAAAAGTGCATGAACTCTTGCTAACGACAAGTTTGTCATCGAGCTAATTGTCTTACGGTGAATCGAGCATCAATTTTGAGGATATTTCGGATTTGTATGTTACCTTTGGTCGTAGTTGTTGCAGGACGAGATTTTTAACTGTGTCACGTGCCAGCGATCACACAATCGACACGAGGTGGTTGTGTGCATAAATTGCACGATTTCCACCAAATAAAGCATAGAGGACTTTATCTATGGATCACCACTCGTAAGAACCATACTATAAGGACGTCCTGGTTTATAAAGTTTGCCGTTTATTCTTTGTTAAATAATGCAAATCGTGAATTATGTAAACGTAAAACACCGTGTATGTCATGGCTGTTGTCATTCGATCTTTATCTTCCTGGTCCAAAAGTTATTTCGGTTTTGAAGGTTATGGAATGTATGAAAACGACATGTTAACAAACTGTGTATATATACAGTATAAACACGGACCATGCAACCTGCACATGTCAATAACATGCAATGGTACAACACTGTATATCCATGATCGTATTTCAGTTGATGACACCTCACGTATTGTTGGTATTACGGTTGGAGTTTCAGCTGCCACCATTGTGGTTGTTATCGTTATAGTGATATCAGCAGTTTGTTTCATCCTTCGAAGATGGTAAGCTGACTCATTGTTATTATACATATTAATGTATTCATGTAAAAACAACTCTGCCTATATGACATGCTATGAAGAAATCGGACAGGGAAGACAGCATTCGACTTACCTTGCCAAGACAGAAACTATAACACTATAACACATCACAACTACACGGAGCATGGCATTACAAGTAATCAATTTACGTTTTATGATAGGTCATTTTACTTAACTTATTTTCTAGCATTATATTCAATAATCAATAACGTTGATTGCGAATAAAGTGAATATATACACATGTATACACTAACGCGCTAAAAGTTCTTACGCGTTGCAACAGTTGGACACACATAACCTTTTGTCCTCAACTCAAAAATTTCAGACATGTGCACGACGATACCGAGTAATACGATTTTTATGCATTAAAGTTGTCAGTAAAATTTCAGGAAACGAAAGAACAAGCAGGATAAGGAGGTGGAAACAAATTATGTAAACACAGAATTCCAGCCAGAAACTCCTGATCTACAAGACGACGCACAGACGCCTAACGGTATGTATGTATAAAACAAAACTAAATGTATAAACAATAATCATGAAGTGGTGTCTCATTTCTGAACTTTAAGTGATCACAATGGAAATGCGATGAGGGAGACACAGTGTAGCTGTGAATAATGATTTGTTGTTAATGTTTGTGTCTGTTATAATAGACTTGACTGGTTCTTCGAGTGTGTTCATTTATGTACCGTTTGTGCCATGTTGTGTTTGTTGAGTGTTATCTACATTTTGTACCAAAAAAGGTATGAATAAATCAGACAGGGTAGTTAGCACTCAACCTTACCAGCTGAGCACAGACATCAGAAACACCACAACACAGCTAATTTATATAATATCGGTTATTGCATGAGATCAAATGAAACGCAGCCACGGCCCGACCAAGTTTCCCATGGCCCCGCTGCACGGCGCGAGTGTCTTACAAATATACATGTATTTGTTTTTTTATCTGTTATTGTTTTTCCTCACTCAATGTTAATGTGAAACAGAATCTCAGTACAAATGCTGTCTAAACCGGCGAACAGGTTCAAATCCGGGTGGAGGCACATATATGACTGCTATATTTCAGTATAAATGAAGCAAATAAAGGCCAGGCCTCGTTGTTGTCATGTACAATTGCATAATTAAAGGTATGTTTTTACTACTGCATTATTGTATTTGAGTGAACATTCAGTTAAATAAAATGAAATCCGGATTTTTATATTCCAGAATATGAAGTATTGGGTGCAAGAAATCAAATGGACGAAACAGAGTATGATGCGATCAAATAACGACACGACCGATAACATAATAATAACTACACAGCTGATAGTGCCTTACATCCAATAAGAGACATATGATTTTATAGTATAAATGTTTTTTGTTGTCGTTAAATAAAACACTACATTTGTATTTTGATTTTAGGGTAAGGTATATTTTGGAAACAATAGTATGTGGCATTGACTTAAGTAATATGTTACATATTTTATCATATCACATTTCCCATTTATGATTGTATTGTATTGTGGACCGGAGACATTTCATGAAATTGAATATATCTTAAATCTTGAAACTTGCGCCAGGTACATTGCACATTTTCTTCAAAGAACACACTAATTACATTCCATATATCCTATCTAGTGTCCTAAGATAGCAGGAGTTGACGATTGATAACCTAGTCACATTTTTGCTATAGTGCGTGTAAATTAATTTACAATATACACATATTTGCATATCAAGTGTTGTATGCATGACTAACGCATGCCCTTCTTTAATATCAAGCGGTTACGACAGTCTTGTGTGCAAAACTTCAATTTATATAACGATTACACAATGTGCATTATATAATGACATTGTATTCATTTGTTCGATTTTTTGTTTCGCATAAAATATCAGACATTATTAAACTAAAACTAACATGGTTTTTACATTGTACAGCTTTCACTGTGTATTTGTTATTTTTGTTTACATGTCTGCTTGATTATGTTTGTTTTCTAATGTTGCGTATTTAGTCTTAGGTTTAATGCATTTTATTTTACAACATGAACGAATACGACAGTGTCATGCGTAATTGCTACATAATATATGTGTACTCGTTTATGTATCGGGGCATGAAATTAGAAAACATTTTTGAGAATATATTATATTAATTGTCTCTCATAGGAAAGAAATGTTCGATGTATAACAAATGTTCGTTGATTTACGAGTCAGTTATTTGTTATACATTTTTGAGAAGTTTATTATTGTTCAGTTACGCATATAGATATATCAATTATTATAATTTGAGAAGCGGTTTCAGCAGCTTTTGTTCCGTTTGTGGTATTTAAAGGTAAATGTTACTTGTTTTATATAGCTCTTTTCTGTCGTCTGTGAAATTGTATGAGTTGAAAATATTATTTGATAATAATTATAAGTCTAGCATTTAAATACATCAGTGACACGACAAAATATGTATAACACTGTTCAGAACAGAATGTTTTTGGTGAACATACAATGTATTATATTTGTAGCAGTACTACATATCATTGCTTTAAATAAATGGATATTTTCTGATATGCATATGTCTTTTGTGACAGATGTATTTTTCTCGAGTTGCTTGTTAAACCTTTTATTTGTATACTAGTGTCAGCAATACATATACATAAATTATGATATGTTCTTGTTCATTACACTTGATGTCTGTTGTTTTCTTGTCTTCTTCGTTCTGTATTGGTTTACAATTTCAAAAATTAAAGTGTTTATTCTGGCACGAATACAATATGAGCTGTACAAATTAGTATTGTTCAATCGCACTAAGAGATTGCATCAACGCGTCATTTTACCAAAACTATGGTACTAGTAGCTACATTTTGAGATAAATTGCATAACGAGTCAAAAATGTTATTGGTATGGGCTATGTATCATCGAAATAAATATGTATAATTAAAATGTTGCTTTTGTTTCTCCGAATCCAAGAGTAATGAAATCAGGTTGTCGCTGAAGCATAAGTGGTCCCACCAGGCATGTTTTGCCCTGACAAAATAATCCTAATTTACAAAAAATGTAGATAAATTAGCTTCAGGAGGCATCGAGAGCTCGGATTTTGCAAATTATCTAATGATTTTCCTGAAGCTTCCCCTAGACCATGATGACCCTTATATCGATGCGTTCCGTTACTTATTTATCTTTTTTTGTAAAAATGCTCAATGGGACCTAGGCATTTGCTGTACTGTTGAGCATAATTATTATGACTACTGATAGGACATTTGATATACAGCATCACAGAACAAGGCATGACTTAGCAGTGGCACACTTGGATATGAGATAATATTACAAACACTATAATAGCACATTGTAACTGAATGTTGAGCTAACATGCATGTATGTATACCATTTCATTTTAATATTATACAACGACTAATCAGCATTAGATGTAATGTAGAAAACATGGCGCAATGGCGTTACAGATTCAACAAAGCCTCATTAATCTTATAACAGGACCTTTCAATCATATAATTATGTATGTAGATACATTTGCCCACTGTCACCCTCACAGAAGTTATATCATATCTAAGGGAGTACAAAGCATTTGTCAAAACGATAGAAAACACGAAGTATTCTAACATAAACAGGGGCCTTGGAGCCGATGGCTAGGGGACAAGTCCCCCAATGCCTGGACAGGGGCGGGGGCAACATATATTTTGGCCCCCTAATAATTCAGACGAAAATTATAAATTACGGTCTAATATAACTCATAATAGCTAATGTGCATTCATTTCTGGGTTAAAATGTTTTTTGCTCGCTTCGCTTGCAAATTGACTTACTGTTAGAAAGGTTTATCAACACACATTGTTCGCAAAACAATTACAATCTTGGAATACATTGTGATATAAACGTCCCCCACCTCCTATATGACATTGAGGGGTTGTCATTTATATATCAGAAAAGATAAAACAGAAGTCTTTACTTTAATTAGCAGTAACTGAAAACTTGTATTTCCTGTATTTACTATTTGGTTATAAAACATTCCATGTCCTTTGAAATTCCAAATAAGGTATCTCAAAATGTCCAAAATTGCACCAGATTAATCCATTGTTTCGAAATTTTTCACAGGGGAACATGCCGGATCCCCTTACTTGACTTGAACTCATTAGCCTCCAATAACTACGTAAGAACCTACTATCACGGATCGAATGAGACAAGGCTGTATTATGTATTGTTATCAACACATTAACTTTCCAGACCATGGAGTTTAGTTGTCATGTTGGAATAGAGAAAATATTTATGTCAGAAAATTTCGTGTTTTACTCCTTTAGATATAATATTTCTTATGTGCGAGTGTGAGCAAATTTATTTACATGTATACTTACTTATAAGAGTGTAAGGTCCTGTGATCTTATCATGGTAATGTAATGGAACCCTTTGTTTGTTGAGGTAGACATTTTTGTTGTTTCATGTGAGTATTACAACAACAGTGTTGCGGCTTATGATAAGTTGTTGTTATTACCTTAAGTTTGTTTTAAGCGTCGACCGAGATGATGCAACGTATCTACTGTTTACGCATTATACCAAGGTTTAAATGTTACTATAATTGACTGGTAGTATATTCGCATATGTTTACTGTATTGGACAGTATGTACAATTGTATACGTAAAATCAAGGAAGTAATTAAATTTCTCATCCGTGACATGCTCGTGACTTCATTTACAATTAAACTAGTTTTCGTTGTGTTTAAAGCAGTGGTGGTCGTCCGATTACTTATACCCGTATCTTAGATGATATTGTATTCTTTTGTACTTTTATAATTCATTCAATGAATGGTGTGCTTAAAGAGTTTAAGTAACTTTAATATGTCTACAGGTACTACAGTGACATAAAACAAATTTCCTGCGACATGTAAGAATGAGAACTTTTAGGACTGATTCATACCGGTATTTAAAATCAGGCGCTTCAAACTTGCATATTTTAGATCAATCGGAACGCGTATTATTGGCCTAAACTGAAGTTAAAACAGCTTGTTTTACCATAAGTCAAGACTAGTTTTTGAACAGTGTTTTTCTTGTTATTTCAAAATATCGATTTGTCACTTTCGATCTTCTCATTCTAACAATTTGAAAGCAATATGGACGTGAGAGTAAAGATTCATCTTGGAATACTTATGGCATTAGTTATATGGGAAACAGGCAAGTTTCTTATCGTCAGGTACATTTATGTTTTAGATTATTGTTTTACTGACACTTAAACTGTATGCTTATGAGGATTGTCTACTATATTTGGGTGTAATTGTGATTGCTTCACAATATATTGTATCATCATAGTCATACATGTATGAGCACAATATTTAAACAGAATATAGCTTTGTCTTTAACGATATGCTGATTAATTATACTCCGGTAATGCTACGAGGGTCATTCAATAAATCCGTTTACTGGACACATCATTTTAATACATATTGACACAGAGAAAAATTAAGCATATTGCACTAAACTACAGCTTTCTGACACGAGTGCAACACATTTTGTTTGAAATGACGCGACGCATTTTTAAAACAATTTTGCTAAACAAAACTATCACTTTACCACAACCACCACTCAGCGTAATGATATTCTGAATTCAGCGACTTTATGGGTATTTTTCTATTCCTCAAGTGGTGAACTCGAAATTAAATTATGTCATTCAAATGGAATTAAACGTAATTATTCCATTTGTATATAATTACACATATTTACCATGAAATTATATAGTTATACTTATGGATTAAACTAGACCCATTGATTGTATGTTAAATCACAACGCCTCGTATATTTTGACTGGCATTTCCTACAACTTCGCCACGTTTGCAAATTTTGTTCAATCCCTGTTTTGTTAATACCATGCTGCTCTTCAGAAATTTGATTTTGCCGCTAAATCACTAAATACTGCATGTTAACCGTTTGCTCTCATTAGCAGTCTATGTGTGTTTGTTTTGTATTTCCAAGACAAGTGTACACTTTTAGAATGGTTGCTTGAATTTCCTTGCGTACTTTCATTGGAATATCGACATTAATGAAAATTTGACAGGCATAGGTCAAATATTTTCTTAATTCAAACTCAAACGTCCAAATATGTTTATAATTTAAGGAAATATTATGATACTGCTTTGCGATAATCTGGCAAACATATGGGAATGTAAATTAATTTGTTCGGAATTGTAATACAGCGGCTGATGAGATGCTACTGTGTTTCATAATAAAATACTAGTATAAATATATGGTAGGTAATAGATAAATGTTAATAATGGTATAATAACTCATTATTTAAACATAAATGTACTAATATGAGAACGCTTGTCTTCGAAAATATTGAATGATACACGTTGTTTATTCTAATTAATCTCTCAAAAAGAAAAACGGTGTTATTGTCTTAAAGCTATGAAAATACGAATATATTTCCACGTCTTGTCCAAGGGATATATGCTTGTATTCTGGTAAGAAGACAGACAACACTACTATTCTTTGACCATGGGGACAATTTATTAATACTTGCCTATTAATACGAATGAGACATTATGTTCTACAGGTAAAGCAGCACCATACCCGGGATGTGAAGATTGTGGGTGTTGTGTAGATAAGATGTGTGCCCAAGCGTATTTCCAAGGCAGATTACAGAATGATATATGTACATACGGATGCATTGATGGTATAGGCGGGAACAAATGCTACAGCAAATGCCCTGATGATTGCTTCACATGCGAGCAAGCAATAAGTAAAAACTCTGCAACATGCGAGAACGGGAAGTATCTTACAACTGTAACTAGATATGTAAATAATGTGCCAAAGACATTTAAGGGTTGCGAGGATTGTCCAGAAACTTGCACAACCTGTACATCAGAAACTAGTTGTCAGGAGTGCGCTGATCGATACTACAATACTGAACAATATAACGACTGTTCCGAAGAATGCACTTCGAATTGTAAGAAATGTACATCATCTACTAACTGTCAGGAATGTTACACTCCGTTCTACAACCAAGGATCCACCACAAACTGTTCTCTGTCTTGTCCGGGTCATTGCGTTTGCTCATCGCCCGGTATTTGTTCATCATGTCAAGATGGTTTCTTCAACGTAAACCAACAGTGTATGAATCCTTGTCCGGATTCATGCAATGCCTGCACAGACCAGAACATTTGCCAATCATGCAAAGACGGTTACTTTAACAGAATAGAAATTTCGACCAATAACGAAGTCACTGATTGCTCACTTTCGTGCAGAGAGCGTTGCTTTCAATGTATTTCGGATGATGAATGCACTACGTGCAAGCAGGGACATTACGGATCTTACTGCCAACATAATTGTTCCGTTGGGTGTACAAATGACGAATGTAATACAAATGATGGAAGATGTAACTGCAAAGCTGGCTTCAAAGGAAATATTTGCAATGAATGTTCGACCGGCAGACATGGTCAACAGTGTAACAAGCAATGCCCTACAATGTGCAATGACAGTGTCTGCACAAGAGACACGGGGAACTGCCTGAAATGTGTATCAAACAATATAACAGGTGTTAAATGCGAAAGTTGTATGCTTGATTCTTGGGGTGCAGTGTGTTCGAAAACCTGTCCAACCAATTGTCAAGGACATTGCGTAAGGGACACTGGTTACTGTGAATCTTGCGTTGGGAATTATAAAGGTATTATATGTAACGAATGTTCAGCAGGGTTTTTCGGTGAAATGTGCGACAAGGTCTGCCCTGAACAGTGTCTCAACTCTCTTTGTGACCGCTCTGATGGAACCTGTGGATCCTGCAATCATAATTATGCCGGTTCTACTTGTGAACAATGTATTACCGGCTTCTATGGACAGGCGTGCGATGTTCATTGTCCCTCAACTAAATGCATAAACGACAGCTGCACTCGGGAAACTGGCGCTTGTATTTCGTGTCTAAACGGACTGTTTGGACTGGAATGTGAATTCAACTGTTCGCAAGGTTGCAATAGAAATGTTTGCAGTTTTGGTTCAGGCGCGTGCGAGTGTCAGGGTGCGTATACCGGGGACAAATGTTGTGTTGATGGTGGACATTGCCGTGGCTGTTCTTCAAATACAGCTTGTGAAACATGTGAAAATGGTTACTTTGGGAAAAACTGTGATAAACCGTGTCCTGATACATGTGCTCTTGATGAACAAGTCACACAGTGTGAAAAGACCGAGGGGAAATGTCTGAAATGTTGGGTTGGTTTTTATGGTGATCGTTGCAACAACACTTGTAATGATAAATGTGCAAACAACCGTTGTGATAAGGACGATGGACATTGCTTCGATGGTTGTACTGGTGACTTCGATGGACCAACATGCGCACAAGGTAATACAATGGTTATTTATTGACTACTAATGTACATGTATGTAAAAGCTTACACACATAGCTTTGTAAAAATGGTAAAATACAAGATTTCCCTAAGTTCTCAGAACTGGTTTAAGTCATATCTGTCTGAACGTTGCCAACAAGTGTCTATACAAGGAAACTTATCATCTTCACGTGAAATAACATCAGGCGTGCCCCAGGGCTCTGTTCTTGGGCCCATTCTATTCATTCTTTACATTAATGATTTGCCATTGCACTTACATAATTCCTCTGCAGACATGTTTGCAGATGATACTACTATCACTGCAGTTGGGTCATCGTTACATACTGTTTGTGAAACCCTTCAGACTAGTCTGAATACAGTACATGATTGGTGTCAAAGAAACTCAATGATACCAAATCCTCATAAGACTAAAGCAATGGTGATCTCACCATCAAACAATATTTACAGACTTGCCTTAAGTGATGAACATAAACTTCTACTCAATGATCATAGTATTGACTTCACAGAAGTTAAAAAATTATTAGGAGTCCATGTTGATCACAAGCTAAGTTGGAATTTTAAGAATCAGGCAATTTCTTTCTACACATATGAGAAAATTATTTTTCAATGCCTACATCTTGCCACACCTTGATTACTGCTGCACGATATGGGTTAACTGTAGTGATACATTGACTAATAAACTGTACAAATTTCAGAAAAGAGCAGCACGAATAATTCTTGACCAACCTTACGATGCACCTTCTCATAATTTATTTCAGGAACTGAAATGGATGAAATTCCATGACTGCATCATCTATAAAAAGGCAACTTGTATATAAATCTCTAAACAATATTTTTCCCGAATACATGTCAAACCTGTTTAAAGAATCAGACAACATATCTTTACGATCACACTCAAACCACGCTCTGTGTGTCCCAAAACCACGTCTGGAATTTTGTAGAAAATCACTAGCATATTCAGGACCAGTTATATGGAATAATATTCCATTGAATATTCGCCAGTCAAATTCTTTAATTGCTTTCAAAAGGTTATACCTATCATGGTTCTTCTGTGGTGGGCAAACTTAATTTAAATGTATCCGCTATTTTGTAAATAATGTGACTGTATTTCTAAATACATTTGATTTTGTATTGTATTGCCAATGTATAGTTGGAATTTTCTGACTTGTCGCATGTCACCTTTTAGACCATAAGTAAACATAACAGCATTACATGTATTGTGCCTGAAATAAATGGTTCAGTTGTAATCACTAGGAGAAAATTTACTGTTAATTGTTGAACTCCTATTATACCTCTTCATCTCATCCATCCAAATAGTATTCAATGGCAAAACACTTTGCAGCAAAATACTTTGCGACATGTTGAAAAATCCACCTATAATACTTTTATATTGTGTTGTTATACTTCAGACTGTTTATTACTTATATGTCATACTATCTTTGTAAATATGTTTTGCCATAGAGGCTCACAGGGAATAAAGTCGTTATTATTATTATTATTAATCATTATAAAATAACTTTATAGTACATTATTGTTTGAATTTGTTAAATGATGTATTGTTAGATATCCCTAAATATTTCACTTAACTAACCATCTTACCTTTCATTATTTGTGTAACACTGTAAATCGTGAAATGCTTAAATTTAAAACGCTGTTAATGGCATGGTGGTTATCATTCGATCTGTATCTTCCTGGTCCAAACATAAGTTCGGTTTTGAAGGTTATGGAATGTATAGAATTACATGTAAACAAACTTTGTTTACTAGCGTACAACTGATCACGCAACCTGCACATGTCAATAACATGCAAAGGTACAACACTGTACGTAATATCCATGATCATATTTCAGTTGATGATACTGCACGTATTGTTGGTATTACGGTTGGAGTTTCAACATCCACCATTGTGGTTGTGATTATTACATCGTTAGCAATAGTTTGTTTCATCTTTCGAAGATGGTAAGCTGACTCAAAAATATTATAAAAAAGTTCATGTAAAATACATTCTGCTTATATAATATATATATATGAAGGTAGCGGAAAACACATCACACCTACACAGAACAAAATAAATTAAGTCACTATCAATGACAGGTTTTGATAATTAATGTATTCTCTATCATTATGTTCAGTAATTAATAACGTGCAGTTGAACCTGACATCTTTTCAGAACTCAAAACTTTCAGCAGCATGCTCGACAATACCGTGTGATGAGATTTTTTATGCATTAAAGTCGTCATTAAAATTTAAGTAAACCGAAGAACAAGCAGGAGAAGGTGGTGGAAGCAAGTTATGTGAACACAGAATTTCAAGCTGAAATCCCTGATCAACAGGAGAATGCACATACTCAAAACGGTAGGTACCTACATATCACGACTACGTGAACGTACTTGTATATTGGTATGTACCATCTATAGTGTTACATGTAGCTAACTGTAATCGATTACAATCTTCACCTGAAGGAATGACTTTGTGGCTATTAAAATTCATCTGTTTCTAGTTCATGAATGTTTGTGACAATATGGCTAGTACTTGTTCTTATAGCGTGTTATAATGTTCTACTAAGTGTGATATGCAACCATTCCTACTTGATTTTTTTTAATATCTTTTGAATTTTTTCTACTTCAATGTAACATTGATTGAAACATACTCCATCTATTTGCAAAGTTGCTTGCATGGTTTGCCTCGTATTACTTAATTATTGTATTTTATTGAACATTCAGTTAAATCAAATGAAATTCGGAATTTATCTTCCAGAATATGAAGTATTGGGTGCAAGAATTCAAATGGACGAAACAGAGTATGATGAGATCAAATAACAACACAATCGATAGCTTACATGCTTTTTACTCAATAAGTGACAAATATATTAGTTTATTATGTTGCGGTTATTCAACGGAATAAACATGTGCATTTAACACTATAATTTCTTCAATGAACACACTAGATACGTACATTCCATGTATCCTATTTAGTGGCCTTGGATAGCAGGATCGGATTACTTCTGGTCATTGGTAACCACATTATTATTGCTACATGTATACTTGTGTATGAAATGTTTTACAATATACAGATATGCATATCAAGGGTTGCTTGCGAGACTGGCGTATGTCCTTCTTCAATATCAGTCATGTTTGCAAAACATCAATATATATACCGATAACACAAATCGTCGCCATTTTTGACTCCAATGAGATTTGTATATCACTGAAATCGTCTCGTCGAGCTCATCAATAATATATTATCTAATGATAAATCCGCCCAACACAAACGAAGATGTCCAGTAATTATATGCTCTATCACCATTAAATAAATCAATAATTGATTCTTATACTGTTCAAACTCCAGAAGTTGAAGCATTTTATATCTAAACAATATATACAGCCAATCAAATTGAATAATGTGCTCTATCTCCTAAACTATGAATAAAGAACTTTATTATCTCCAGGACTTTTGGTAAAGAACTGTTCTATCTCCAGAATCAGGAGATAGAGCAGTTTATCCCGAAGAAAAAATGAAATATTGTGACAAAATTGCTCCAAACACAAACCTAGAAATAAATAGAAATCTACAATGTTTTAAAAATGAATAACTCGTTATTATAAATCTATTCCCACAGCCGATTATCCACGTATACGTTTGTCCCCATTACATGGAGCGGTTACAGAAATAAGACATTCAAATAGATGGAAGATAAAGCAACGTTCCACTCAGGCAGCGAAATGTACATTATATAACGTTTCTGAATGATAGCAGTCGGACGGCGATACATTCAGCTAAGCTTCTTACGTCACTAAAGCATTATGATCTTTATCTACTGTGCTTGTTATTGTGTACTTCTGTTAGTATTTTTTGGTTTTCGCATAACATTAAATACAAATGACCTGTTTCTTTACATTGTTCCATTTTCACTGTGTATTTATAATTTATGGTTTACCTGTCTGTCTGCTGTTTTTATGTTCATATGTTGTAAAAGTCGCCTCGAATTTGATGCATTTTACAACATGTATGAGTAAGTCAGGGGCGTGTATTTTTGCTACTTTGTGTATATGTACTCGTTTACTTTATAGCGGGAAATGAAAACAGAAAACTTTTTTAGAAGTTCATCCATGATGAATTTTTGTATGAATGTAACCATAATTATTTGATACATGTAAACAGATTGAGAGGTTTTTGTTCCCTGTGTGGTTTTATGTTCTATCATGTCTTTTTCCAGACAAATTATATCCTGTTCCTATAATTTGTTGAAAACAGTATTTGATATAAATGTTTAGTGTAACATATAATTAAATCAGTGACACGTCGGTAAACAAAATATGAATGACACGAATCAGAACAGAATGACATCGGTTGAAAATGTGAAAGTTGTAGCAGTACTGCACACTGTACATTTGCTTTGTTTGATTAGATATTTCCCCATATCGATGGCTTAGAATGATACATTTTCAAATTCTGATATACAATGCGCTTCTGATGAGCCTATTTTCATGAAAACCAGAACTTGTCATATTGACCCAAGTGCAGTTGAAATATATAATATACCGTAATTTTCAGACAGTTTTTGCTAGTTTTCTCAAAATATTGACTTTGCACTTACAACCTTCTCATAATAGGCTATTGATATGTATTATAAATATTTTGTTACATAAGTTCATTATGTAAATTTTTAAAGTCCTTATTCGTATATCAATAAATAAATATATATAAATGTACTATTCTTGTTCATTACACTTGCTGTGTGCTTTCCTTGTCTTCAATATCCATAATTAATTAACATGATTATTTCAATATTAGATCACAGTGTTTTTGTTACTATTTGGTTCCAAAAGAAACTGACTTATTGGCCACCAAGAACGTCAGTTTCGGAATTATATGCAACTTTGATCATTTCCGTATATTTCCACAATTTATATAAGCTGCTAACTTAAAGTTGTATTACAGTGGTATAGAATATCGTGTTGCCAAAGTACGCGTAATTGTTTAGTCGCAACAGCAGGTTACAGAGAGACCAACCAAATACATAATAAAAGTACTGACGCTATATAAATAATCAGCTACAGTTTTATAGTATGTCTTGTTGTCGATGCACTACATAATTTCATATCTTTGCACTATCATACAATGTAAAAAATGAACGTGAAAAAGGCAGATACAATCTCATTACAAGCAGATCATTATTATGTTCCACTACGGTATGCTGATACTGATCTGACGACATTCCGTATAGGGTCATGTCGATGAGAACTTACGTCATCCAATCAAAACCATTATTTAACGAATCTGAAAGTGCGACAACAACATGCGGTGTGTGACGTTATTGTGCACTAGAGAGGTCATTTGAACGTTGAGTGTTGTCATATCTCTCATAACGTAAAGGAATGAAGCAAATGTTAGGATATTTTATGAAGATGGGGCTAACAGAAACACACATACACATACAAACACTCATGTCTAAACATACTAACTTAAGCTACCATAGGGTGCATTGTACAAAACATAACTCACGACATGATTCAACCAAGTACCATTAGGCGTGATTCAACCGAGTTCAATGAGGCCGATTCACGTCTTATGAAGGTTATGTAGTGGAATGTTTTGTTTGATGCCATACGGAAGTGGTAGGTTTTTGGTAGGTGAGAATTACTATATTGTTATTATTTTTAGCGTTGACTGAGAGATGCAATTTTATGTATCCTGGCACTGTTTTCTTGATAAGTATTACAGCTCCATTTATCACGCGTTATACTAGTAAAAGTTAATAAATAATTAAAATTTGATCGTAAGTTTAAGATTTGCGTAAATGCGTTGATAAAACAGTACCCCTGTGCGTACACGTATTAAAATTATATCGTTGCAACTCATTTTACCAGGGTTTAAACTATGCTGCAGTTATTGACTGTTCATATTGTCGCATAAGTTTACTTTGTTATTAAAGTATGTATACGTTAAATCAAAGAAGTAAAGAAGTTCTCACCCGTGACATGCTCGGGAATACATTTACAATAAGACTATTGTCTATCGTGTTAAAAGCAGTGGTGACCATCCGATTAATACTACCTGGATTTTAGATTATATTATATCATTGTGTAAGTATAACAACTTTAAACTTATTGAAATCAGTTAACTTTCTTAGTTTTTAAGGCATTCCACGGATCGAACATAAATTGATAAGACGGCTAAATGTAAATATGTGTAGAACTTTGGAATAAAATTTTACGTGTGAGGTAAGAAATTTCAATTTATTAATACTGTTACAATGTAGTATCCCATTAATTAGTGTTTATTTATGCATTAAGTCGATCATGAAATGATATACTTCCCGACTTCTTTGTCACTTTTGGGGATAATAACGCCATAATGATTATTAACCGTTTGAACCCAGTTGTCATTTTTAATACCGATAACCGACTAAAGGAAATACAAGTAGCGGATGTTTTGTAACAATAAGTCAGCTTGTGGACTGGTGATGCATATTGTGCTATTTACGGATATTCGTCCGATCAACAGGAATACAATACACATAGATTTACTGATTGCATTGATTGTAAAACACGTAGAGATACAAATCTATATATGTTCGAAATATTCACATGTCAGAAAAACTGACATTACAATTACAACCGAAGCCTGTATTGGTTAGGCTTCCACAGGTGCTAAGTATGTAAATGTCACTATACGTTAATTTCAAATTTTGCGCACATTTATTATTATAAGAACGTTATTATCTGTCTTTCCAAATTCATTATTAGTAAATACCATTTTGATTTTCCACACAAATCAATGTAGGTGGGATGGTCCTCCATAAAACAAATTAAACCAGTACATGGTACTCATTCACGATCAAAGAAATTTAGAAAAATTTCATTTAGTTTGGTATCGAGGTGGTTATGCCTCATTTGGTCGCCGTTTTGGCATGTGTTTTTGCCGTACATCGGGACCTAGAGGAGCGCGGTCGAGTATTGGCGGTGTTTCATTCGGTCTCATGCAATAACCGCTATTCTATAATTTCTTTTTGAAATTGGGTTATCCTGCATTTTTTTCGGCTGGGGCTTGGATTTTTTATTGTTTCTTTGACATATGAGCGTGCATTGCTTAATGTGGTTGTGTTTTAATTTTTCTGATTTCTGTGCTAATCTGGTAAGGTTGAGTGCTACCTTACCTGTCTGATTTCCTCATACTTTTTTGTTATAGAGGGTATAAAAAGAAACCTTCACAGTTGATATTTGATTTAATTACGCACGGTAATCAGAATAATTCGAACACTAGATGGAATAATTTACAGATTGCCGGAAACGTTATATTTTATAAACACCAACGTCTGGATAAATGATTGACACAGAAACCTGGTATGGTAAATGTATGTAGAAAATATATACATATATATTTATTGCATTTTTCAGTACAATACAATAAAAGTCGTTTGATTTTTTCAGATAGAACCAGATGCTTGTAATATAATACTCAGAATGAATGCTCTAAGCCATGTTCTACTACTTGTTTTGATGTGTCGTTGTTTCCTCCGTAAGTAATATAGGATCCATCATGAGTTGTCTTTGGAGTTCAACATTTTTTAAACGAGTGAAGTAAACACCAAACAATTGTTCTCGAAACGAGTTTAAGTAATATTGATATCAGTGGCAACGAATGACGGATCAGTTTTATCACATTACTATAGTTTTCGAGTCAAAACGTCAGAAATAACAATTTTAAGCCGTTGACGTTACGTGTTCTGTCCAAAAATATGTTGGCATGAAGAATTTGTCATCACACACATTGGAGAAGGTTGTTCCATAGTTTGTTCTCACATGGAATATCGCGTTAATAATGTGATAAATCTGTATACCCTGTATTAAATACGTTATAAATTATCATACGTAATGTTTCGAAATGTTTCTTTTTTATTTATGTAAGGCCATCATTGCGTGTAGTTGCAGAAGAATAAGTCGTTGCGTCCCAATGCGTTGCCAGTCATACATCATAATTCGCTCTGGTATATCAATAACAAAGGTACATTTTATATTGACATGAAACAAAGACTACTATTAATGCCAAAATATAGTACATGGATTAACTATTATATAAATCCAGTATGTAAATGTTCGCTATATACAAGCATTGTTTCAATGAGACTCAGATATATTAAGAAGTTTGTGTTAATATTTTAGTTATAACTGCAATAGAACCAGGATGTGAAAATTGTGGATGCTGTGTAGAAACAGTGTGTGCCCCTAAGGGATTTTGTACAAACGGATGTATTGATGGTATTGGAGGGAACAAATGTTACAACAAATGTCCGGATGATTGTGTCACATGTGAACAAAAAATACCTAAAAACTGTGCAACATGCGAGACTGGCAAGTATCTTACTAACGTCACTAGGGATACTAATATTGGTCCAAAGACATTTAAGGGTTGTGAGGATTGCCCAGAAACTTGCTCAATGTGCACAACAGAAAGTAGTTGCCAGGAATGCAATAATCGGTACTACAGTACTGGACAATTGAACGACTGTTCCCAAGAATGCCCTTCGAACTGTAAGAAATGTACATCATCTACCAAATGTCAGGAATGTTATGACCCGTTCTACATTGAAGGTTATACCACTGACTGTTCTTTGTCTTGTCCGGGTCATTGCGTTTGCTCATCGCCTGGTATTTGTTCATCATGTCAAGATGGTTTCTTCAACGTAAACCAACAGTGTATCAGTCCTTGTCCAGATTCATGCAAGGTCTGCTCAGATCAGAACACATGCCAATCATGCAAAGACGGCTATTATAACAGAATAAAATTGTTGAGCAATAACGCCGTTACTAATTGTTCGCTTTCGTGCAGAGAGACTTGCTTCCAATGTACGTCGTATGATGTATGCATTAACTGTAAACAGGGACACTATGGTTCACACTGTCAACACAATTGTTCCATTGGGTAAAACAATGGTGAATGTGCTACAACCGATGGGTCGTGTGAGTGCAAGGAGGGATTTGCTGGCAGTCTTTGTGATGATTGTGTGCCTGGCAGGCATGGTGAACTGTGTGACACTCAGTGTGTTGATGCATGTAAGGACATGGTATGTGACAGAATAACAGGACATTGTTTTAATTGTAAAGCGATTAATGTAACTGGGAACCTGTGTGAAAAATGCAAACATGGCATGTGGGGTACTTATTGTGCATCAATATGTCCAGAGCATTGTAACGGACAGTGTTTCAGAAATTCTGGTAGCTGTGAATCATGTGAAGGGAATTTTCAAGGCAATATATGCAACGAATGTTCAGCTGGGTATTATGGTGAATTATGTGATGAGGAATGTCCAGAACAGTGTTACCACTCGCTTTGTTATCGTTCCAATGGAACGTGTGGATCATGCAACGAGAACTATGCCGGTTCTACTTGTGACGACTGTGTTGTCGGCTCACATGGAGAGACGTGCGACGTTCCTTGTCTCTCAACGAAATGTGCCAACAACATATGCTATCGGGAAACTGGGGCTTGCATATCGTGTGAAACTGGATTTTATGGAGTAGAATGCCAATTTAACTGTTCGCGTGGCTGCAATGGTAATGTTTGCGATTTGGGTTCAGGTGCGTGCGAGTGTCAGGGTTCGTATTCTGGGGACAAATGTTGTGTTAATGGTGGATATTGCATTGACTGTTCTTCAAATACAGCTTGTGGAACATGTGAAAATGGTTACTATGGGGAAAATTGCGATATACGTTGTTCAAGCACGTGTGCTGCCGAAGAAGAAGACTCACAGTGTGAAAAGACCGAGGGTAAATGTTTGACTTGCTCGGATGGTTTCCATGGTGACCTTTGTAACAACACGTGCAATGATGGATGTGCCAACAATCGCTGTGACCAGGACACAGGGCACTGTATCGATGGATGTGATGCTGATTTCGAAGGTCCTACTTGCGCCCAAGGTAAATGTAATTTCTTTATATCATATTTGATGTATTTGTATATTTTCGAACGATAAATAAACATGTGAACTAGGCGAATTAAGCAATGGTGAGAACATAATTATAGCGTTTCATGTGTAATTAAAAACGTGGAGCTAAGCAAACCACGGGTATTTGATATTTGTTTAACATCTTTGGTATAATTTGAGCACACTTTAATACATGTACACGTAATGCGATTGCTAGAAAAATGGCTCAGTGGCACAAACACTGTACGGAACAGTTAGATCCCAACTTTAAAACTGATTATTTGTACAGTATCTCTGTATAGCCAACATATTCCTCGCATCGGTAGTTTTCAAACTTCCTGATACACTATCCTTCGGTTGTAATTGTACTAGTTAGGGGAAGGCAAACAATACACTGGCTCGTGTACGAATGCAAAACTATTAAAATAATTTGAGAACCATACGAATAAATAAACACATTTCATACTTTAAATATATAAACACGGCTAAAACGCATGTACCAATTGTGAAATAAATATGAAATGACAAAGCAATTGTTTAAAAGGATGATACCTACTAGGAAGATAATAACATTATACAGGTAGATGAGTTATACATGTATTAGAAACTCGAGAATGCATGCTTAAAACATGACAAATATTGCGTATGACGAGCTGACATAAGGTAACTATGGGCACATTCTTATAATTAACACTACCCTTTATTCCACTTCAAGTGAATCATCTAATGTTTCGAATGTTGGATGAGTTGACAGCGTATTTTCGAAAGCTTTAAGAGTATTGTAAACAAAACCTGTCAAGTAAAAATACGATATTATAGAGGGCAACCTTTCATTGGAAAACACACAAATGTGTTAGTACAACTCTGTTCAGGAGGTTGTCCTATCCTCATCAGAACGTGAGCTGTCACCTTTGAATTACATTGTGAGCGTACCCTACAGTAAGGAAAGACATTATGCATAACCTGAAGAAAATATAACTTACCTAAAATCTCAGTTCTCAATATTGTATAACTTTATGTTCATAGTAAAACATATGTATCTTGTTCAAATTTAGTCTTTAAAATGCTTCCGATAGCCTTAATCAAAATATAAAATAATATTTATACTTCAGCTTTGATTGCGTCTAAGTCAATTGTTCCTGCAGTAGTTGGAGGTGTATCAGCCGCTGTCGTCATTATAGCAATAGTTATCGTGGTGTTGATCGTCATTCGTAGAAGGTGAGTTACATGTATTATCATTTAATTGCATATGTTGAGTATTATCTTGACTTACATATACAAATAATCATACCACAAGCGATTTATATTGGTTGTGTTTTGTTAATCCTTACTGAGTGATATTGGTCCGTCGAATCGTTTATTTTCATTCGTATTTTGTCTGTTCTGTTTATCTGTAACCGTTTGGTGGATTTTATTAACAAAACTAGTTTCGAGTATCGTCGGTACTCAGACACTTGTTGACGGTTTTAAGGATCGGGTTATTTCTCTGTGATGTTTTCATTTTATCATTTGCACCGACTAGAATGTTGGCCTTCCGTGTTAAAGTATGAGTGATATTTAAATACAACTCATCATTTATTTTACCACATATAATGTTGTGTTGTACCACCTAGGCCGAATGCTCTGTTTAATTATCATATCTAACCTAATTCGTTTAAACCTTTTAATGATTTACATATTTGAACATAATTTAAATCTTAAAAAAATATTATAGTACATGTATTAAGTATTTTGAATGCTTCGGTTAACATATTGAGGTTTCGTGATCTAGCGTGTTTTAATCTGTTTGGCTGATCTTGCTATTTGATATTGTGCTGTTTGTTTCATAAAAGGCGAAGTTATACGGACAGTCGTAAAGATGATACAACAGATAAACAAAACTATGCGCCAAGACGTCCTGGTAAGTCAATGCAATATTATCCTGTCAGTGTATTTATGATAAATATTGACACGCGATATGTCGCTTACTTACAAGTATAAGGTCGTAACTGCTTATACTATCCATGTAACTTTGAGATATGCATCCCAAGAAGCATACTTTTATTATTTCTTTATATCATCTAATCGGAAGAGATCATGTTGTCCATACTGAATTTGAAAACTATTTTAGACCGGTGTTCAGAAAGTAACTATTACGGACGCTTTCAACTTTTATCAAAAGCGTGTCTCTCCATAACGCGAATAACCACAACATGACCGCGATGTTTCTTCTCATGTCGTAGGTCCGCTACAATGACGACATTATGATAACAAAACAATGTAGCCTATGCCAATGATTGACATGAAGTAACTGAGCTTGAACAACACATATGTACTACTTTTGCGTTTTTTTGTAATGATAAAAGTCCTTCATAAAGACTACATAATGACACCAAAGCAACTTCTGACCCTCAAATAGCCCACAGGACACGAATAAACACAATAAGCACACCAAACACAACATGGTCAGTCTGACTTTTGTTTTGATTGAGGTCCTGAAGTAGTGCTATGACGTAAACAAGCACACTTAGCACAACAAAGTAAACAGTCACTGTTGTAATATTTAAGGTCCTTCTAAAAGACGACACAATGATAGCAAATCAATATATGCAAATACTGAACCTGCAATAGCCGAGCTAGAACCTGACATTGATGGTGTAGATGATGATGAGATAGTAGTTGATATACCACAAACACAGAATGCTGTGTATGAGAATGTTCCTACATCTCATGTGGCTGGACTTGATGCTTTTGTTAGAAGCAAGTCTGAAGATGACTATAAAGAGGAATTTGAGGTATGTACTCATACTACTGGCACTAGTCTACAACTGAGTAGGTTTATTGATTGCACTAATATAATGATGAAATTAGAAATCAAACTTGATTTTTTTATAATTTCTTCGTGCAATTGGGTGTCTTTCATTTTTAGGCGGGGTCTTCGCCTTCCATCATTTCGCTATGTTGTGTTTGGGCATCGCTTCTTGTAATCGTGTCGTTTTTTGTTGACACTGTTGTTTTCATTGCTCAACCGGTTACGTTATTTGCTGCCTTCCCTGTCCGATTTCTTCATATTTGTTTTTATTCTTATATCGAACACGGATAAGATAGTCATGGATGAAACGGCTCCATTTGCAAAGCTCAATTTCAAGCGGATCGAAGTAATATGGATATTGCAAAGTTCTGACACAAAACTAAAATCAAATCTACAAACAGAGTATAACTAGAACCTCAAGTAATCTGTATTTCGAAAGGTTCCTTCTTTGGTAACGTTATGTGATATGGGGATATGCATGTAACGTCGTAGCGTATGTACGAGGGGCATTTCAAAAGTTCCAGATAAAGTGCTCTATAATGTTTATCGTATGTGCGAAGTACTTCAAACTTTGCATTTAAATAGAACAATTCATGATACATATCTTTGCATTTAAATAGAACAATTCATGATACATATTTAAATGAATCAGACACATGAGGGTGTGTTGCACAAAATGGCACTGCTCCCATAGTTAGGTCAATAATGGCTACCCGGGGCAATTTTGACGACACTTCTTAGAAATCGCCAAACTAACATACGCATTGCTCCAAACCAAACAGCTACCAATTAACCATGACCTAAAATTACTACATGAAACATTTGCGAAGGGAGGTATAACATAAGTTTGGTCAATATGCGATAGTTTAAATAGTTCCACTGTTGTGTTCAGGTTTATTTGTCGCCGTATTAGAATCACCCATCAAATGTCAGTAAATCATTGAAATTTGACCAGTTTTTGTCTTGGGCCGGAAAATCAAGACTTGAACCAATAGAATTTATAAACACTGCCTGTTAAGAACGTTGTTGGTCATTGGGTAGAATGTATGCATAATATGAACGCTTCCAGACTGCCTGTGGTACTGTCGCAGATGGTAAAAGGAAAGTACGGCATGTTGTGAATCAGACGCTAGACGTTACGTTGGACGTTTCTGCTTGATTTTGTGACACTTTCGAATACTTTGCAAACGGACCCTGGAAGTGCATACCTTCAATTGAGGCATTCTTTTAGAATTTAAAACATTGTTGTTATTGTAGCAGTTGTTGTTTGTTCGTTCTTTGACTGACTGAGTTAGATTTAGTCAGAACATGTTAATAACTTACGGTCAAATATAACATTGCCCCGGGTAGCCATAACTGACGTTACTATGGCAGCCGTGTCATTTTGTACGGCGCACCCTCATGCGTTCAATTCATAGCACAGTATGTATGAATTGTTCTACTACGTAAATGCAAAGTTTGAAGTATATTGACCATAAAATAAACACAATAGAGCACTTTTCCACGAACTTTTGGAACGCCATACGTATTTTGTACATGCGGCTTATGTATGGTTCCAAAAGTGATGTGTCGTAGAGCATTCAAGTTCAATTGTACATTTATTGTGATGGCGAAATGAATGTTAATGAGCAATTTGAAAACATTTTTGTAGGTGCCCCAATGTTTATGAGCGATACACATTTATTCGATAGTTTCCGAGTGATTTCCAATCAATATACAACAAGGTTTCTCGTATTTTTATATTTAAAATAAATTGACTACAAAAATGTACGTCTAGACGCATTTAATACATACGTATTATTTATACACCATTTATCTTTCCAGCAACTACCACAGGGTCTTACACAGGGCCACAGTGATGCAAGAAAACCGGAAAATTTGGTTAAGAACAGATATAACGGCATATATCCTTGTAAGTCCGTAATAAATATGTTTTCATTTTCAAATTATTTACCTGAAGTTACAAACTGGCATATTGTTTAACATTTGTTTATGTATTGCAAGGCATCAATTGCACTAGTGTGTCCTGTATAAAGCCAATCTCTTTCCTCGTCAATTCTAATTTTTATGTAACAGCGTCCCTTTCTATATGAGGAGTAAAGCAGTGCTTATTCAATACGGAATTTTTGTTTTCTAGTTGTCTTGTTTGTAACGCACACACATACTCGTACGCACATTATATACAGTATATGACATTACACCTTGTATTACAGATGATCACTCCAGGGTTAAAATAAAGGATGATCCAAAGTTCTTCATCAATGCATGTTTCATAGATGTAAGTATTATATATTGTATACAACTATCGTACTACTACATTTGTATACTACATTTTAAAAGAGTAACATATACTTGAAATTAAATTATGTTGTTTGTTATATCATTTATTTAGATAGTCCTCTGTGGTACAAATTACTAAGCATTGAATTTGTAACAGAAGAAAGTAAACCAATATTAAACCAAAAACGTAACTCATAGTCCTACAAGTACATAATATCTTATTATTATATTTAAAACATTATGGACATTCCAGCTTAAAACACTACGGAGGCATTGGTTTATCGTCAACATGCCGGAAAATATTGTAGAATAAAAACCAAACCAAGCCCGAGCCGTAATAATGTTCACTTATATAGTTGTTTGTGAATACCTGTCAGTAAAATAATACGATTAAAAGTTCGAATTTGAAATTTACTTTCGTCCAAAATTTTATGATTCGCTGGCTTAGAATGAAAAGGTCGTGCTTATAAGACTAATACAGATTTGATACATTGTATATTGATGAAACTTGTCGTTTTGACCAAACTGAAGTCAAAAACGAGTTTTACCGTAAGTAAAGATTAGTTATCAGACAGAGTGTTATTGATTTCTCAAAATATCGATGTTGTACTTACGCCCTTCTTATTCTAAGCCAGGAAAATATCCTGTACTATTATATAAACAGATAATTGTGTGTATTTCGTTGTACATGCTTATATATGTCATGATATTCATTGTAGGGCTATCAACAGAAGAATAAGTACATTGCGTCACTAGGTAGGTTTTGCATGTGTTTGCTGTCTGAGAATCCATAACACGTAATTTACTATTTCACTGTCTAGTGAAAATAGCTCATGGCTTTTTGGAAACTTGAGTTGTGTCCTTGCTTTGAATTGACGCCTTGTTTTCTTATGTAGGTGTTCATTTTTTATTACTTTTTCCGCTAATTAGTACAAACATATACATGTATTTCAAAACATCATACGCGAAGGAAAATATCATCATACATTAACAAATTGTGTAGGTGATAAATTATTGATTGAACGGCTGTACATTTACGGAACATTAAAATAAATTTCAGGTCCTACAGCAAAAGCTACTCTGCAGTTTCATACATTCTGGACAATGGTATGGCATATGGACACGGACGTGATAGTGATGCTAACCAATCTCATTGAACCGAGTGTAAGTAAGATTTTAGTCAGACAATTATACTTCACTACTTTACACTGATATAGGATCTGATTTAAATGTGATTGGATGCCATGGAACACCATATTACACTTTACCGTCAGCATTCATATATACGGACCTATTGATTTAGAACACTGCTCCCAATACTGCCGATACTCTAAATATTTTAGGAACCCAAACAATTATGTTTCAGGGTAACAAATGTGAACAGTACTGGCCAGATCAAGACTGTACAAATGTACATCAAGATATAACAGTTTCATGTCAAAGCGAGGAGGTATTTGCTGAGTATACAGTCAGGACATTAACCGTTGAAAAGGTACGTATGTTTCCCGTTTATTGTATAGCATGGCTATGTGGATGCTTTATACTTGCAGTCATTGTTCTTAGTGTCACTGTATGATGAGATGGAAGTGATTGTTTAAGACTCACAAACGTTATTTATGTTCCTTGATATTTATCTAACTCGAACACAATGATTTCAGATCAATATTATTTAAATGATAGTCTTGTTTCAGTGCCCGTGTTCGTAGTGTCTCTGTATGAATGGGATGGAATTGATTGATTATAACTCAGAATAGTTATTTATTGTCCTTGATAGTAATCGTACTCAAACACAATACATTTAGACGAATAGTAGTTAAAGGGTATCCTTGGTATAACTGAGGGAACGGACGAAACTGACTTTTCTTCCTTGGTATTAATCGTACTCGAACGCATTGATGTTAGATGAATATCAGTTAAACCTCACAAACGATACTTAGTTTCCTTGATATGATCTAACATGAGCACATTGATATCAGTTACAGGATATACTACGAGTACATACATGTAGCACATGGTAACGTCTTAATTGTAAGCGAACAGCATCGAATGCTTCCTCGTAAATGAAGCAAATATGAAATGAACTTAATGTAGCAATTTCCTCGAAATATCACTTAGGATATTATTTTCATTTTCATGTGTTCCATCGTTTACCCGCTACATGTATTATAGTTATCATAATATGTGCTTGTATGTACCCAGCGTATCGGTGTTTACCAACATTTAAAAGTATCATTTTACCTTCCGGGTAAAGAACAAATGGCATCAGGTTAGATACCAGGGACGGCCAACTCTTGAATTGTATGTGTACGGTTATCCCATCATATTCACTCTACCCAGGTGTTTGAATGGGTAAATGCGCACATGCGCCTGAGATTACCAAAAGCTATTGCTTCGTTACTGTTGACGATGCATTCTGCAACAGCCGATTTATGATATGGGGAGAAGGTACAATCTGCCTACATAGAAATGGACCATTTCGATGTTGAATTTAAGGAAATAAATAAAGGATAATAAATATTGGTCGATGGGATTTGATTACGTGGTAGAAGGTGAACCACGAAATCCACGATATTTATTCATTTTAGAGTTACTTTTAATATAGTCATGTACTAAATAGAAGATCTTGCATCCATGAGTGCTCATTACATACAAAGATGTACGAGTTCTATAAAACGAGTGGACAACACAATAAAGCCGAGTGTCATATTGCTTTTTTCAACGAGTTTAATAAAACCCGTATGTAGTTAGCACGAATGTAAGATTCTATTTATCCTATAACTTCAGAGAACGATTATTTATCATGCTAATGTACGCTACATATGTTACATTCAAAATTCAGCGTTTCAATACGCGCGACGTCATGACGACGTTTGTCTTATACTGACGTCACGGGTCGATTCAAGGCACGAATTGGCTTACATGTACATTACCTCATCCTGAAACAACCAACCAATCAACGTCAAGCTAATTAAAATGTTTAATGAATGGACTGGGAGTGCAGTACGGTATTTGCACTCGCACACTGCAGTTTATGTGATAAATAATTGTTTACTTTGTGTTACCAGAAATCAAAGAAGAGAACAGTCGTACAGTTCCATTACACAGCCTGGCCAGATAAAAGCATTCCGGATGAAATAACAAGTTTGGTAGAGTTCCGTCAGAGGGTTAGAAGTGCTCCACGTGTTCATCATGGTCCAGTTATCATCCACTGCAGGTAAGTAGTTTACCTTTACTATATTTTTCCATTTGCAATGTGACTAACATGCATGGTATAGAGCCTCAGCTCAACGCAAAGTTAAGTCTAATCGGACATTGAAGGAAACATGAAATAAATACTTTTTTAGTACATAATCTGTAGAAATAGCATTAATGTTTAAACGACTTAAAGACCTCATCGAAAAGGAAATCTATCGCAGGATGCGTAATAGTCTAACCTGAAAGTTTACCCATTTACATTAAGATCCAGACAAATGTTTTGGTGTGTTTCTTTTCTAAACAATTATGTGTCGTTTATCACTGACATAATACTTTTTACCTTTTTAAATACTGATGCAGCGTCCACAAAGTATTTCAAATTACAAAAAAAAAACATTTATTTGTTATATTAATATTATATGAGTCACTGTCCAGGAAAACCGGGCTTAGTGACATTCAATAGTTACTATATATAAAAATCCAAATGTACGTATGTTCTGTCGTTGTTATGGTGACACTTAACTAAAATTAGACATATTGAGAAAAACGAGGAGTAAGTGGTTAAACGCATTTGCTACTTGTTCTCTCAAACAACGAATATAATTCTAACATGTGTAACAATTTTGAAAAGTTTATGTCAAAAATTCGTCCAATATAAAATTTGTGAAATCAGTTAACGTTACGTCTAATATCGTTTGAATAATGTTTTAGACGTCGCGGAAAAGTACTCTGTAGAGGTATGTTTTAGAGGTATGTACTCTGAAATTGAATGTTATAATTTTTCAGAAATTGTTCGTATGAGATATCTCTTTCTAACGCTATTCATTATGATTTTCATATGTTTGTTACTTAGCCATGCGTTCCTGAAGAACGTGCCTTATAAGTGTTTAAATATAGGCGTGTTCATTGCTTTTTTATTTTCTCCAGTGCTGGGATTGGACGTACAGGAACTTACATTGCTTTGGACAGGTTGACAGAGGCGGGGGAAGCTGGGGATAGAATCAATGTATATGATTGTGTGTATGACATGCGACAACAACGTGTTAACATGGTACAGACACTGGTAAGTTAGTTGTTGTTTGAAAAAATAAGAAAGGAGTAAATCGAACAGGGGAGGCAGCACTCAAATAAACCAGCTGAGCACAAAAAACAGTAATAACACAACATAAGAACAATACCGACAACATAAGAACAAGAACATAACATAACACAACGAAATAATAAAGTGACCGAATGAAACAGAGCTAATACTCGACGTAGTTTCCCACGTCCCCGATGCAAAAGACTAGTATGACCTAGTTTCTTACATACGAGCCCTGTGCCAAAACGGTGACCCCAAGTAACCAAATGAAGCGTATACCAGTGAAATACTTAAATTGCGTATGGATGACGTTTTTTTATTCGAGAGGATTTTCGCCATTCTGTGACCTAATAACATATTATATTGAAACACATATTACAAGTACAATCGACAATGGACATGGTGATGATTGCTTTGTTTCTACAAAACAAATTTATTTTTTGCAATGCCTAAGTGGCTATCAAATCAGACATTGGAAGCAATGTTCAGTCAAACAAAATATTTCTGAAACAAACACACTCACAAACAAAGGCAAAAGGGATAGCTGAGCCCAACACAGCGCGCATATTTTATACATCCTCACCGAATTTAGCGAGGATGTTAAAATGTCTTAGTATTTACATAATCAAATAATAGAAAACAGTTTAGGTTAACATGTTAAAATATTGCCTTGGTGAAGTCACAAAATTATTGGATAGGTTAATTACTATTTTACCTTTTGTGTAGTTAAAGCAGTTTTTTACTACATTACCTGATATAGACGTTTGATCGCATAACTATAACAGTGGTGAGCTTGGATATACTTGCATCAATTGCTTATGATTTCAGGAACAATACACATTTCTACATAAGGCTCTGGTACACACACTGACCTTTCAAAGCGGAGCTATTCGGTCGGATGAGTTTGGTGCTTACATACGAGCTACAAGTGATTTAGAGTTCAACGCAAACTTTGAAGTAAGTGATGTATAGCGTATTAGGTTAAATTTGAATTATAATACGTGTAAAACATTATTGCCCAAATGATTAGTACATTTAAGTAAGTACAAAATGTAAATAAGTAAGTAAGTAAAGTCTTTATTTGACAAGGCGAACACATTTCCAGTAATCCAATCTTCCATGTGGGCCTTTGGTTTAAACAATATTTATTTCATAATATATTATACATAAACTTATTTATACAAATCAAGGATTGAATAGGAAGCTAAGCTTGTTTCGAAACTCGTTCCATGTGGGCCTTTACATGTATATACAGGGTGTCTCAAAATACATGTCCGCTTGTTGATGACATATCACTCCGTAATGTATTGCTTTACATATCTGATTTATATGTATGATCAAAGGGCATTCAAATCAATGTAGAAATTACGAAACAATTATCCAAAACAATGTATACAAAATTTATAGAATGCATTTTGAGTAGCTAACCCCAATTCGGTAAAACCTGTATTCGACATCGTTTGACGATTTTAATGACCGTCACACACCTTCGAGTCGGATATGATGTTTCCATATTCTCCACAAATCGATATTTTGAGTTTCGAAGTAGTTACATATCTTGAACTGTATAATCTAACTTTGAAACAATATTTGAAGAAATAAATATTTAGGTTATTTTGGTTACTTTTCCTGATTTCAATAGAATTAGCATATCCTAATTCATTCTTCAGTTTTTTTTATTGATACTTCATTAATTACTATTTTATGCTTTCAAGTTACATTATATGGCTATGTTTGGACTGTTGGAGATAAACTTAAAGCATACCGCCGTACATTCAATCCAGTATGTTCATTCGACGCGATTTGTGCATCTTTTATGAATATGATATGCCTAGAAATGTGTGAATATCAAATTTCCAGTCCTAATTGTTTTTAAAATGTGTTCCTCCCTTAAATGTGTCCGATTTCATTTTCTAATGACCCTGATCAGTTTCTCAGCCAGTGTGTTCGTAGTAGGGTACGACTGACTATTACTATGCCCACATATGATATCAAATTTACCCATGTTACCGTACAAACTATGTTATCTGCCTCTTCGGATATTTTAGAACGTCCGTTGCTAATGACATTAGTATAACGTGTATGTCCGCATCAACTGTTCGAGTATTGACACATGATACATTTCACTCCACAATTTGAAACTTTAGCTTTCATATGAGACTATGATTATCAATTTACTAACTCATTTGGCAAAGTTATGACCCTTCAACAAGCGGACATGTATTTTGAGACACCCTGTACATGTATATCAGTCCAAACACTGAATAGTGTATGTTCAATTTGATAAGTCTAGTTTTATTGTAATACCAAACATGTATCACTGTTCTAGTTACTGAAGACTGTAATTGAAGATGAAAGCGTTGAAGAAACACAGGCAAGAATTAAAAACGGTCGTCATAGTGACAAGAACAAAAAACATAGTGACATACCAGGTACATGTATTATCGTGTTGAAAACAAAGGACATGATAATATATTCAACTTAGGAAGCAACGTCAATATGGACGTCATTTTGACAAGTCATTTTAACATTTATCTAACATATGACTTTTCTTGAATCTTAATTGATTTGATATTAACTGTGGCATATTATAGACTGACTTAAAGTTTAAAATGGTGGTTTTTCATTGGTAAATAATGATATCAGATGAGACCATACATCTTATCTTGGAATTCCTATGTTATAGAGACATATATTATGAAAAACTCTGTATGTTCGAAAACCACAATAGGTTCCAACTTATTTATGCTCTTACTCATTTTCTCATACATTATACAGGTGACAGACATAGACCAAGGATTCATATCTGTCGAACATTTAACTCGTCTGACTACATTAACGCCATATATGTCAATGTAAGTACCATACCTTCAATATGTTAGTCTTATTAGCGTTCTGCCAATCGGTTTATTGTTTCACATGGTGATATTGATGCTTACACTGCCTACTGCCGATGCAGCAGTTTTAGTTAAGACCCTTTTTCCTGAAAATTATCTAAGCTTAAAATCTATGAGATCTAGGCTATTTCGTATGTACTAAACTATTTGTCAGCAAAGCCTAGGTCCCGCTTAACATTTTTGCCTCGGCGAAGTACTCCCGATTTGAATAAATTAGCTATTAGTTTACAAATTTCCCATTGACATCCCCCAGACCACGATGACCCTTATCTTGAGGCCTCCCTAAGCCCATTTATTAAATCGGGAGTGCATTGTCGGAGGAAAATGCTCAGTGAGACTTAAGCGTAAGTAAATGTCATCTCAATCTAGGACCGGAAGTCGATACAATAACACATGGAAGGGTAAATAAGAATTCATTGTTTCTTAATAAAGTGGTTATCATAAATACTCATGCATTTCACCTTTCAGGGCTTTTATAAAAAGGATCAGTACATCATTGCTCAATCTCCACTCCTAGACACCGTCGTGGACTTCTTGTGTTTGATTTTCCAAGAGAATTGTTACTGTATTGTATCAATGGAAGACGCCGAGTTAATTGGAACGGTACAGTTTGTTTGTATTGATAATGATAAGAAACCCATATACTATTTTGTCTGTATCTATTCAGTATACAAAACATATGTTTACAGGCGTCAACCCATCATATTATAATGATTTCCTGCGTAATTTCAATTGGATTATCACCTATAATCAAACCAAAAATAAGATCTTGCAAAAATTGAAAAAAGTTACTATGTTTGAATGGTAAACTATATTATCAATTCGATAAACGTGATAAGAATTATGTAGGGAACGCTTTCTTACATGCACTGAATACTTATCGTACATCGTATAGACAATGGAAACAGTTAAATGTAAGGGAAAGCATCGCTTATAAACGTGTTAAACAAACAACCACAGTTAGTGTACATGAACAATCAAAACGGAATATACATGGCAATTATCAATAACAAGTTACCACCATGTTCTGTCATAAGTTGTTCCAATATTATAAGACAGTGACATAATTATAGATCTACATCAAGCTTCGAGGCATGACTAGTAAAGACTTTGTATTCTATAAAGGGGTCATTGCCGAGAGGACACGGTAGACCTATACCTAACGTTTTTATGATTATGGAATATAGGGGAACATAAATAAATGTAAATAGTAACTGTAATCTGAAAGTCATCCTTTCACGTCAGAGATTATGAAACAGATGGTCAGTTCGAACACACTAATGACATAATATGCATTAGTTACGTGTAATATGTGTCGCGAAAGGGAATTCAAAAACGTTTTATTGAATTATTTGGTAAAAGAACATCTTACACATTTTGGAGTTTAATTCACTCACACGATATTTGAACACTTATCAAACTGTTCTTCTAATCATGTTTTCGTATTTACAAAATCTGACACAACAACATGTAATGTCATAAGTCACTACATGTAGTTTCAATATTTGACTTGATACAACATGTTTCTTCTACAAGACACGTGTCCAAATATGTATGATATTTAAAGTTAATTATGTATTTTCATGTTCAGGAAATTGGTGATTACTTAGGAGCCGATAATCAAGTGTTGAAGTCGGGAATATTTACAGTGAAGACGTCAAGAGGTGAAACAGGTCCTAACTACATAATGAGAAAACTGACGATCTCTAACAGTGATAAGGTAACAATTATTGTACTCTTTCCGCTACCACAAAAAATATCATAAGAAACAATAACATAGAACAAATCGGAACCTACATTAATAATTAATTCAAATCGTAAACACAAACACGTACAGGGTGTTAAAAAAGTTCGTAGACATTCGATTATGTTCAATAAAACCCATACCATTCAAAATACAGTTTCGAAACTTGGCAAAACTATCCTTTCCCTTCATATCTGGTAAATTAAATGCTATCCTTTGCAAGAATACGCGCGCGTGACGTCATGATGAATCCTTGGTGATTATGTAAATAGCAACAATGCCAGCAGTTTTATCTAAAGGCGGTGGTCTTGAAAAACTATCAAATTCTCAGCTAAGGCTCAAAGCTGTGACGTTGTTTGAAGCTGGTTATTTAGAAAGGGAAATCGCCAGTTTTCTTGGTAAATCTCGTGGTTGGGTTGCCAAGTGGAAGGCTAGGTGGAGGAAAGAAAGTAGCATTTCGGATAGTAAGCGTTCCGGACGTCCAAAAGTGCTCAGTTCAAGGGGGAAGAAAGCTATTGACAAAAATAAATATAAACGTTATAATTCTACAAGAAGTGTTGCAAAAGCATTGAAAAATGTCGGAAATGATGTTAGCCATGTAACTGTATGGAACTACTTACATAAAGAGAAAAAATGGTCCTCGTTTAAGCGCCCCACCCAACCTTACCTGACTAAGAAACATCTTATGAAAAGAAAGGCTTTTGCTAACAAATATAAGAACCTATCTGCTAATGAATGGAGAAATTTGTCTTCTCGGATGAATGCATAAAGTATCTATTCCACAAGCCAAACAAACAAAATGATGTTGTGTGGGGATCCCAAGAAGATAACGTCCCGTCTGTACGCAGCGTCAAGAACAGTGCAAAACTCATGGTTTGGGGAGCCATGGGTGCATGTGGTCTCACTAAGCTCCATATCATTCCTGTGGGTCAAAACATTACATCTGACTACTATGTGGACAAAATACTTACAAAAGAGTTAAAACCAGCCCTGGCCAGACAATGTTACCTTGGCAACATAACGAACACGCGCCTCACACTGGACCCAGATTCGGCTGTTTTTGTGCAAGATGGTGCCCCACCTCATACCTATGTCAGGACCCAGACATGGCTTCGTGAGAATGTTTCCCACTTTATACTAAATGAAGAATGTCCAGGGAACTCACCCTATATAAACCCTATAGAAAACCTCTGGAGTATAATGGATTCCCATATCTACAAAGATCCAGTACCTAAAACCATGACGTCATTTCGACGTCGTCTACATTTTGCTTGGTCACGTGTGTCATTTGAAACCTTACATAATCTCATCCATTCCATGCCAGATCGACTTAGATGTGTGATAAAAAAAATAAAGGAGGCCACTGTGGTTATTTACATGTCAGAAAATGAGAAAAATGTTGAATAAAAATAAAATACCAGATAAAATACAAATTTCTACGAACTTTTTTAACACCCTGTAGAATATATAAAGCATAGATAATAAGACCAAATACAAAACACAAAACTGAACAAGAAAGATGAAGCTTTAAAACTACAAGTCCTAACATCAGGTGTAAACAGTTTAAAATATTTAACAATCAGTACACAAGGTATAATGCTACTACGTGATTACAAAATGTAACTAGTTATATTTTAGGTGACCTTGTAGATGTGTATGCATGTTACAATGAATTCACTCCTAAATGATATTAGTTATAGCTTTACCAATAACAAAACGTTCTACCACTGTTGCATAGAAATGTTAATGAACATAAATGGGTAGTTTGATACATTTCAGCACTCTAAGGGGGAAAAGGTAGTTTACCATTACCAATTAACTAATTGGAGAAGAGACGATCAGGTTCCTACTGATGTAGGGGAGTTTACACAATTTGTGAAAGATGTCAGTAACAAAGCTGGTGAAATGAAGAAGGAGAATGCGCCCGTTCTTGTACATTGTTTGTAAGTTGACATACATATACTAGTAGTTTCATCATATTTAAAAAATAGGCCATATCTATGCGACCGGTGTTGCAGTGTTTTGAGTAGAAGGCCGAAAATCAAGTTAAAGACTTTGGAAGTTAAGATAATGTGATGCACTGTAGAAGATCAATATAATCAATAGTGTACACCACTAGTAACACAAAAGTGCATTGCACAAAATTTACATGGACGTACTGGTTAAGAGCGATACGATTTTACAGCGCTAGCACGTATTTTAGAATATTTTGTCATATGAGTGAATGTCGGTGGTGTATATAAGAATTGTTCTTCAGTCAAAAACTTCATGTAAATTAATGATGGGACGTAGGTATTGCGTTTTTTCGTTAGGTTATATGTGGATATTGTACCGCATATATATATTGTGTGATAGTGTTTATGTTTTCTGTTCTCGGTTGGTTAAGTTGTGCTGCCTTCCTTGCCCGATAAATTTATGGTGTAAACTAACTATATTAGTTAACGGAATCATTTTAGGGACGGAGCAAAGCGTAGTAGTCTGTTCTGTGCTGTTGGTATACTGTTGGAGAAAATCGAAGCTGAAAGTCAAGTTAGTGTACCAAACACATTGAGACAACTTCGTACTCGTAGGAAAATGGCAATTCCAAATAAGGTGGTATCTTATATACGTCAATCATTTTTATACTATATTGTGAACCATATTCAAAATTGGTCTAGAATTAAATATGTCAACGACGATAAAAATTCATTATCATTATTATTAGAGTCAAACGAGGACTACCCGATGTCATAGCTTAGTCTAGAATCATATTTTATTCACTAACTTATAAAGGCTAACACGAGTGCAGAATAAATGTAATGTTAAACTATACTCTACCTGCCCAGGCAATGTTTCGGAACACAATGTCACTCTCACCATATTCTCACTATGCTGTACACATAACACACGTATGATGATTGAGATAGTTATAGTGTATACCTCATTTCAACTACAAATCCAGTAAACATGAAGTGCTTGAGTTTGATGAATCAGTTGATGTGTAGGTATTTCCGTTCATTATATGTTCCCTAATATTCTTCTTCTCGTTTTTAGGAACAGTATGAATTCTGTTTCCGCTGTGTGGATGCTCATGTTAACTCAAACAACGTTTACTCCAATTTTGCACGCTAGAGACTCTACAGCATACTTCACATGTACCCGTACTTGCATATGTGCCTCGGTATATCATTGGTTAGTACGCTTGCAGTCTAATCTGGCGACCACCCGGGTTCAAATACAGCTGGAGGCACTCGCATCGTTATTTCAACAGACAGATAAATGCCATGATAGAATTTGAAAGAGCATTTGACGAGTTTGTAAAGAAGCTATTGATGCAATGAGGATATGTTTATTACAATGTACTCTTGTTGACAGTAGTTTGATACGTCATGCTTTAGTTTTATATTTTGTTGTTTTGATCCATATTGACATCTTGCCCATTACTCCAACTTGTCATGACTATTTGATGATGTTTCGGCTCTAAGCATTGCAAAGCATGTCGGAAGGCAGATCATGTTGTCTTGTATAACATTTTGTATGCATTTGTTAGGCTATTTTCTTAATTAAACACTTAAAGGTAGCTCGGTCGCCGTTTTCTCAAGCAATGGAATTTAAACTTTCACTGTTGACTGTGATATCAATATACTAGTACCCAATCTACGCGTGCCGATGCGAGTACACTCTGTGGACCAAGTACTTCTGTTTCTTGAGAAAAATGAGAACATGGCAGCTGAACTATCGTTGGGTGTATAATAAGGTAGTTGACATGCTCATTCAAGATAATAAAATTTACGAAACTGTGTGTCTTTGAGCCAGCCAACTTGTCATAGTACATGGTTACTGGTGATATACAAACATTTATCACATGTAGGTTTTACGACTTCAAATCGTAACATAATTTTGTTATAATTTCTAACTATTTAGAATCAGAATTTTGTTTATTATCATACCAATGTATTATTCAGATCTGAGCTATCATTTCGTATCAATTTCGTTTGTGTGCCATTCGTGTTATGTTACTTATGTTAATGGTTATCATTTCTTCTAGATTTATTAATTTTGATGTGAAACTATGTACAAATGTATAGCTGTGTAATGCATTGAACCATTCATAATAACTCTTTTCCTTCTATCACCTGGAACAATCAGACTTAGACATCACGGAAGGCAAAATGTAACGTCCAATATATAGCATATCGTATAATATTTTATAGATATACTATAAGACACATTAATAATGTCGCATTAATGAAAAGCAAAGTCTTAATGTGGAATACCAGAACATTGTTTCAAAACTGTTCGTCTATACAAATATTGATTTCAAATTACTAAACACCATCACGGTATATTAACTTTTCAAAAATTAGATCAACCAGTTTTATTATGAAGACTCTGATCCAATATCAATTATTGTCTTGGATGCTTAAAATAATAAAATCTAACTGAAGTTTAAGAAATGTATCGAGATGTTAAATCAAATACCAATATACAATTGTTTTACAATCCAATATAACTAACTAATTCGCCTTGTCGACATACAAAAGCAATTCATAATGTTCACAGAATATCGTTTTCATTCTATTATCCTTGTACATGTACGTGGGTATATCCAAAAATAATGTCACTGATGCTATAATAATCTATATATATAATGTCAGTAAAACCACGATTTTTTTCACACCGTGATTTCAGTCTAATTTGAATATAATAACCAAATTTCACAACAATGCACATACTAGTTCTGGAGATATGAACATTTTTATGAGACAAACTTACGAACATCGCTACAAGTCCGACGTCAACAACGTCACAATGACGTTACTTGCTGACACCTACTCATCCAGCAGAAGTTTATCCTTGGTGATTTCTTACGACTCATCAACCATGCAGTCATTTCCAAGATATTTAAAACTGTAAAACCCACCCGACACTTACTCTCTGCTAAATCTAATTATATCAAGTTTCCTCTAGATAGTCCCACAGCGAAATATTTAACTCACTATATAACGATTGCAGTTTTGAACGTCGAATTGAATTGACGGCGTTAAAAATACTCTTGGTGTTCTTTTCAGATCTATTAAAAACCGTTCATATGACTCTCTATTGATAATGATTTGGTAATATACTAGTATACCCCTTAAAAGATTATACTTCATACACATGAGTCTATGTTGCCGCCTTGTGTAACTAAAGTTTCAGTAGGTGACTTTCAAAACTTTTTGGAAAAGTGTATTACTACGCGCAGCGTCTTTTTGTCACAAATCTGTCGTGTTTTCGCAAAGTAATCAATGCGTTGAAGATATATTACGAGTTTCAAAGTTGAGCGACGTTCTTGAATTTTTAGCAAAAGACACGAAACATTTATTACATCACGTTACGAAAGTATTGTGTGCTTTAGAGAATTATTGTTTATAAAAACGCATAAAAGAAAATTGTTATGATAATTAAAAACGATCGTCATTTTCGTGTGCGGCGATATGAAGTCATAGGTATATTTCAAATGTTCATATACTCTAGTTATGAAAATCGAATAATGCAGCACGTTTTATATTAATCAGAATTGAATTTCTGAACATTTTGATATCATATTTATGCATATCGGCCTATAAACAATTAAACCACGGGAGGAGTGACATTACTTTTGGATATACCTTCGTATTTAAATATAATTTTAGAAGTTCACGTAAAACGTAAAATTAAATTTAAATTCAGAGACAGGTTACACTAATGTAATAAACGATGAACATAGAACAAATATAAATAGGAAGTGGGGGAAACGTTATGCATAAGAAGACAGACGATACTTTATTATACAGACATGAATGTGGTAAATAATCACATTTAACTTTATAAATGTACATATTTCATTTTGTTTTTTTGTTGTTGTCTTTTATGATCTGTTGTTTCTGGCGAGTGCTGTTGTCATTATTGAATATATTGTTCATATATTTTATTTGAAGACAAATAATATTCATAAATGTTTTGGTTAAAATTATTTCACTGATACCATATATGTCGATTATTTTTTCTTAACCTCGACTGATGATCGTAAGTATAAATGATATCATAATTTCATATACAAACCAGCGTGGAATATTTTCATGTCAACAATGATAGTTGATAAGTTGACTTTACAGGTGTCAATTTGCATATCGCTGACTTAGAATGAGAAGGTCATAAGTACAATTTTGAAACCTGCTAACTGGAGAAAGCAAGAAAATACTTTTATCACACAACCTGTGATCTATGAGTGCGTTACATTTTTCAAGCCGTGTCGAAATATCGTAATGCACTCCCAGCCTATTTATTAAACATTTAAATTTACTTGACGTCGATTGGTTGGTTGGTTCAGGATGACGTTACGTAAGCAAATCCGTGCCTTGAATCGAGCCGTGACGTGAGTATAATATAACCGTCGGCATGACGTTGCGCGCATTGTAATTTTAAAACCTTTGTAGTGTACATCAGCGCTTTGAACGTTAACGGGCGTTCTCTGAGATTATGTGATACATAAAATCTTACATCCGTGCTAATATTGTACGAGTTTTATTAAACTCGTCGACAAAACAATATGACGGTCGGCAAAGCCTCGTGCTTTTCGGAAAAAAAACTCCAACTTCCGTTTTGTAAGCCTGACCAGTTCAGATTGTCATGAATGCTGATCAGAAAGATATTTGTCAAATATTTATGAATCTTATAAGCTAGTAGACACCCTTCTTAATATTACTACCAAATAATGCACGGTTTGTGTAACATAACCGAAAAAAGAAAGTGTGTACTTTGTTCTGTGAATATTATGGAAGACGAATACCATTTAGTCTTGGTTTGTCCTCACTATCGTCATTTACGAACTACTGTTTTACCAAATTATTATTTGGTAAGTCATGTGATGTAAGCCATCAAGATACATTATAGTAAGTTTATAAGGTATGTAGACTTTTCCGCTTCACGAAAGTAGAAATCGTTGTTCTTCTCTGTACGTACGTAGCTATAATATGTCGCTACGACCTTCAGGCACGAACACCGTCCCCAAGAAAGGTTAATAACAGCGAACGCGTTGTGGTTCTCCAGACAATATTGTAAACAAACAGACTTGTTTGCATATGGCAACGTTCCTAATAATTGAGTGTCAGCTATATATACTGCATCGCTCGTCTTTAACATACATTCGGTGAAGTTTGTTCCGTTCTGCATTGTGTAATTAACACATGTTCCTGTAAAACATAATCAAGTATTAGGAGATTGGACAGGAAAGACAGCACATAACTTAACCAGCCGAACACGGAAAATATAAACAACATCACATATACAAGTACACGCAACAATAGTGCCCACACATAACCTGACGAGTATATGAAATGTCAAGAACTATTTCGTCTTATACACGAACGTGAATGTGGTAAGTACAGTGATGATATTTTGAGAAAATAATAAAAGATGTCGGAAGATACAATGTACTCTGAACTTGTCTCGGGGATGTACTCCCGATCTAACAAATGGACATTGATAGGCATCGGGACAATGGGGGTCCTGGTTGTCTATGGGAAGCATCGGGGTCATCTTTAGACAAAATATGATATCCCTGTTTGCAACGCCTCTCGAAGCTTATTCATTTTAACGTCAGGAGTACCAAGGCATTAATGAAAACCAAGCGGTTTCAACATAATTTCCAATATTCCTGAAATTAGGTTCACTGGAAACGTTATGTGGTGCATATTTCACAAATGAATCAGTCTTACAAGTTATACGGTAGTACACACGACCTTCTCATTCTAAGCCAGGTTTATTATTAACAATGGCAATAGTAAAAGAGTGAAAGAAATGTGTTAACAACACAAACATGAAAATTTGATGCAGATTCTGCTATCCTCACGCTCAATTATTGGAGATACTAAGCAACAACCCACAGAATTAGAAATCACATAAAATATAAATAAATGCATTTACCATATTTTTAAACATAATTAAAAGAAAATGAACCATCATCTCATTTGGACGAGTAGGCAGTAATTAATTCATAAGGCAAAATATTATCCAATAGGTTGTATGGTTGAGGCGGTGGAATGAAATGAAAAAAATCAACTTTAAGATTTATCTGGATTTCTGACAGTAACAACGTAATTTGCCGTAGGAAATTAATGTCGCATCAAAAGTTTAAACGCAATGATAACTTGCCATAATTGAAGCGAAATGAAGATTACTTATGAAAGAAAGACTGTACAAAATTTGACTTATGTATCACTCGTGGGTATCGTTATTTTGAGTGTTTAATTTTGTTCTATTTCAAATTAAAAGGGAGGTAATTTCAGAATTTTCAACTTCAAAGCTGTATATCTTTTTAACACCCAATTATTTTAGCAATATTGTTTGTTTTCCTGTTTGGGTGGTCAAAAATTGGTTTGTATTTTTACAGTTTATCAAATTTCCACTGACAGGTTTTGCATTAAACATAAAAAACCTGTTGTGTACACAATGGCCATAACTCAGGACAGGTTACGAGGCTATGTAAAACACGCACTGAATTTGATTAAGTACACAAAGCCGAATGAGTTAAGTACACTAAAAATATTTCTTAACTGTTATGTACAGAAATATTTGAGTTTAAAATGTGACCAATTAGAAATTTTGCTGAGTGTATTAACAACACTTATGTGTAGATGATGTAAAGGAGGGAGATTTGGCTGTGCCAATTTTTAACATACTTATGGCCCTTTGCAACTTTTACTACGGAGGCACCCGTTTTCCATGGACACATGTCTAGTTTAAAGTAGCTAAGTTTTCCTACCAACTAAATGACACTGTACATTGCCGCCAACCCAGCCTTTTTTACCATCACATCGCAGGTAGCGTGCCCTTTGTAGCCCTTGCATTCTGTAGTCTTGCTAACAAGTTATCCTGATATTAGCGCCATGACGGTATGTTTTATTGGTACCGTATTCCAAACTGTTAGGTACAGGAGGTGCTTGACAATCTACAAGTACAAAGATGTTCCGGATTTAATTCTACCAAATACAATTGTAAGCTATACAAGTATACATGTAACAGCAGCAGCACTCATTGACGCTTCAACGACTCGAACCTAAAAAACGATATTACCAAGCACACTGTACAAATGAAGCCATTACACCGCCAAAACAGCAGAGTTTGTAATGTTGCACACACTGGATAACTTCGCGTGAACGCTCAATCGAATAAGCTAAGCGGACAGTTGGTTTAACGACAAAAATAAGCACAATGCATGCATACAGTCCTTTCAAAATCAAATGGGAATGGTTTTGAAACATAAGCTCGCCCGTCAGGTAATTTTGTTTATCTATGTTGCTTGGTATACCTGAGTTAACAGCGATCCCCGTTATTCATTTGAATGAGATAGTTTCCTCATTATCATTATGATACTCCATTTTCTATCAGTATTACACTTACCTGATTTGCATGTATGTAAACTACTCCATTGTCTATCAGTGCTACACTTACCTTGTTTGCATATAGGTAAACTACTCCATTTTCTATCAGTCTTACAAGTGATTTCCTGATATTCACTACGACTAAAGCCCTCATCGCACACTGCGTGTAAGACATCACGATAAAATGTTGATTTCCCTTCAAAATGTCCATGAGGTAATTCTGGCCATCCACAATCTGCAGAAAAATCAGATCTATATATAGTAACAAATATAATGACTGCACTTTCAGTAACAGTTGTAATTGTTATGTTGTTGTATACAAACATTAAACAGTGTCACATGCATGTTGTTTTGATATGTTCCTCTAAACACCATCGTTTGGTAGAAACATTCTAAAAGCACCACTTTAACATTTGACGATATCTTTTAACAGTATCAATATTCTACACCAATAATTCGCTATAACAATAAAAACCAATTGCATGCAAAATATCGATGTTCAACAGTACCAACATTGTCGAAAACGAAACCTTCAAGATAACGTTTGATGACATATGATGCAATACACAGCGACACACGTTTTTCAATTGCGATGGTATGCTATATTTTATGCGAATTTATGTATTATGTTTTGCTAACACGACAGCTGTTTATAGCCAACGCATGGATAAATGTAAAAGTAATTATTTACCATACACACTTTCAAGTCGACCTACACTTTCCACCAACCTGTCGAGTTTTTCTGAAATAAAAATAGTCCTGCACATAGCGCTAACCACAAGAAGGAAACACAGAATGTAGAGTACATCACCATTTTGAACGATAACCTGCGTTATGTGAGGTTTTGTGCCATATAAAAGCTTATATGGATTCGTACTAATACTCGTTTTTATTCAACTCGTTGATTAAACAAGATGACACTCAGCAAAGTCTCGTATCATATTATCCTGCACTCAATTGATATAAATATAATGTGATTAACACCGATGCGAGATCTTCAATTAGACACAAATTTATCATACAGTAAACACTACAAAAAAGGATTCAAAATACCAACACAACCTCGTATGTGCAGATATGTATGCCTCAAGCTTACCACATAGCAGCAACATGCTTAGTCAAATATTCAAATAAGGTAAAGGTAAAGGTAAATATACCATTTGTGTAATCCAGTTCATGTCTGAGTTCTTCACAACAATTGGTATGTTCTACAACAACCAAAAAATATTTTTTTGAAACTTGTATCTTATATAAATTTTAAACAAGCTAGGGTGCTTGCAATAGCAGTCAACATTTAGTTATGCTTTATTTTGCTTTGTTTTACCAGCAAGACACGTATCTAAATAATATTGGGCACATAGTTAAATAATCATTATTATGTATGTAATTAATTGGCGTTGTTGTGCACGTAAGTGAGTTACCAGAATGTACTTACAAGATGGACAATGCAAATAAAAAACAATAACGGATTCTTATGAAACTTAATGTAGGATATTACAAGACATACACAATAGATTAAGTTTTATTTTGAAGAATCTGAATTATATTTTTGTAATTCTGATATAGCGAAAATCAGATAAAGCGAACCAATTTTTAGGGTCCCCAGGATTACAATGTGCACTATAACCGAGTTCCACTGTATAGGAGAATTAAAAAGTCAAGTTGCTAACACCACTCGTTTTTTATAAACTTTTCCCACATTGGAACCAAACCTTATACATGCAGGCATAATGAAAGGCTGCTAAAGAGATATCCACAAATACATCTAGGACGAGAGAAATTTCAATTCAACCATGTGATGAAAATTCTGTAAATGAAAACTTTTGTTCTTTCGCTAAAATACATACACTACACACAATAAAACACATAGTATCATTTAACATACCATTTGCTCCATCTAGTTCATGATTAAAGTTTCCATAACCATTCACTTTTTCTAAAATAGTAAAACATGTATCGCATTATTGATTTATTTGACAAAGGTTCAATCCTTAACACTTCATTTATGCTTCAGCATAAGTTTTTTTATATTTTTCTGTTTTACTATTACAATGACTTGAACACCAGATGTCCATGGTTTCTACACTATACACAATAATAAACATGTATTTGTGCGCTCTTAAAACGATATGAGGAAATCGGACAAAGAAGGAAACACCTAACTTAACCAGAAAACATTAATAAAATAGCATAATACAACTACATGTCAAAAATCCATACAGATAACCTAACATAAACTTATATTGGCATTGGCATATAAACCATTTGAATGAGCATCCACAGATCCATTCAATGTCGGCACATGGTCGAGACATAATATACATTAATAATAGCTGTTTCACAACAATGGTTTTAGCCTTCCTAATGATAGCATTGAAGCATATGCATTAGCAACGTGATAAACACTAACATGTAAATCATAATTTTATTTTCGTACTCAATGTCTTTATTTAGAAAACAATAAAACATATCTAATTTAGAAACTATCACTAAATAGTGATGAACACCTCATTTAAAAATTGAACGATACTATACCCAAGACGCACATAAATGAGAGAAAAAGGCATTTCCTGTTACTAGCATATTTTCTCTACTATCACGCTAAATAAGCTAAATGTACAAAGCACATTTAAGTAGCATAATTTGTCAGAAGAAAGTGTGCGCAAATGTGTCTCAATAATATTTAAATCACCAATAATAATTCATCGCTTCCAACGATTTATTGCTATGTGGTCAGAAGGAACCAGCTCGAGACTATTTTACTTGTTACGAAAATATGTTTTCACTCTTTTCTCTGATATTACAAACAAAGTAGGAGGTGCTTTTTGTTGGAAATTTGGGGAGTTTAGGCAATATTTTTTCATTTGAATGTAAATTATTCCTGAATCGATTTAAATGATCCAATAGTTATAGGGCACGCCTCTTTAAATACCACAATGGTCGAAGCTTTTCAAAATATCAAAAATAAAAATATCTTCCACCTAACATCATTTCACAATGTTCACATGTACACAAACATATATAGATCGCCGGCGATAACTCTAGCTTTGTATACAAACAAAGAATGTCTAAAATCAACACTGCAAGGTCGAACTCCCGCTTGTTTCCAGTGTCAATTGAAAAAGTATATGTATTTAAAGTAATTGAGGACAAGGTTGAACTAAAATGTTCCCCAAAACTGCATTTTATTTCCTATTATTATTGTAAAGATAGGCTAGCGTTTCCATCGGCGAACTATATCAATAAATATTACAACAAGTGCCACAATAACACGGCAAGATGTAAATGATCATGACCGCCGAAACACCAAGTTTCTTCTGCCAACAAGTCAAAGACGAGAATACTAAGCATAATTATCCAAGTCATATATCTTCACCTGAGCTTCGTCTCGTGATGTAGCCATATTATACAATACGGTGCCATCAAATATTATTTATACCAGTATGTCTAAAGTACGTACCTTCAATGTTCAGCGTACGTCTGGATATCAGCTCCAGTGTTCCGATAACATTTGCAAAAACTGTTTCATTTGTTGAATATGTTCCCACTGAATAACAATGTAACACCACGAACACAAGATATATACACTTCATCCTTAGTTTGGTTATTAACGAAGATAAAAGACTATTTAACTTTTCCAACACTAAACTTTTGTTAAGGATGTTAACTCTTCAATGCAAATATGAAATGTAACGATTCCACTTAACTGCTCTTAGAAAAATGTACAGCATGAAGGCCAATATTTTATTTCAAACCGATGTAATACTTATGGTTACATATTCATAATTGGTCTAACGAGTATGACGCCGAGTATATTTAAAGAAAATACTAGAACCTTAAGTAAGTCAAATAAGCTTAATATCACACTTCATTCACTCTTGAATACTATGTTTAAATTGACGTACCACAAATGTTGCCCTTTAAGTAGTTCTAAGTGTTTTGTAGAGCTCACGTAAAGTGTTCTTAAGATTAATTACTTTTGCATCCTGCGTCAAACTCTAGTTGAATTTATGAGCACTATTGTAACGCTCATACGTACTCATTAAATGACAGAAAACTACATGCGGTCACATATACACTTCATATTTCCAAACGTCCTAATACCAAATGGCATACTAAGGTAATTATGGTATTCGCTTAACATACGGTTGTCCATTGGTTGATATGATGTGGTTGTACAACCTGATCAAATGATTTGCCTAATCCAATGGATGCGTTTGATAACTTTCAACAACTAATATTCGACGAATATAACAAACCAATAGCTATACATGTTATAGCACCGATTGTAACATGAATATTGCGGTGATGTGATGAAGTTAAACCTTGATTATATACATCGTATTTGTTCACTGACTGATTGAATACGAACTTTCACCGGGTTCACAGATACATGCAAAAAGAAGTATGATGTAGCAATTACCTGTTGATTCAATGTGGTATTTTTGTAATTATGTTACATGTTATACAAAGCAAACAACATCACCATCTTAATTAACCTATATTGTTCTTGTATGAACAGGTATACAATATATGCGATGATAACTATCTTGTCGAACCGGGTAAGGAAGTTAACACGTCTTCACACGTGTACATATTCAGTTTGAACAGAACCACTGTCGTAAAGTTGTGTTTTATGTTGCAGTTTTCACAGCGCAAATACATAATCACTGTATAAGTTATTTGGATGAGCCCGAAGATGAGCCGTTTGAAACTTGGAAGACTATTTGTATTCGTTATTTGCTGGGGATTAAGTAAGTCATATTGTTTCCTATATTTATATCAAATGAAAGATTTATTTACATGTTTTATAGACTAAGGAACTGAACGCCGGCTAGGAAAAAACTATAAACATTCACTTGTAATGAAGTCATTACACTATTTATCTTGGTATATTTAATTTTTTCTCTAATTCGTTAATGAACGATCGCATCGCTTAAAGTTATTGTTACCTTTTCGATTGTTTTACAATGTTTATTAAACCTGCTATATTTATGAAGAAAACATTTAATTCAGTCATTATGAAAATTTCCAGCTGTTTTGCCTGGCTAGTTTTTAACATAGTCTTACATTTTTGGGACAATCCATAACAGTTGTACTAAATTGTACTGAAAATGTTTTGCTCTCAACAGCCAAACTTTGGCATACAATGTACATGACATGTAAGGAATCATACAGTAACGTATGATTTGGACTGGGCAAGTTATTTATATTTTAATTAGTGTAAAATGTTTTTGAACAAATCGGTGAACAGCAACCTGTTTTCGTACACTAGTATGCAACACATAGTATAAGATGTATAAAAGTTTCATACCACATTTCATGACAATTGCTCTTAATGATTTTTTAATTGAACAAAGAGTGACTTCTGAAATGCTGAACACAGGGGAGGTTACAAAATCAATCAACGTTTTGCATGCGATATTCGGAAAAAAATGTGATTTAAATATAAAAAAAACGTTTATATTCAAAGATGTGTACAATATTAGCTTTGGTTCTTCTGCATTTGCAAGTCAATATTCTTAAGTAATAAATTCAAAAGAACGTTCGTCTTAAATATTCAGGATGCAGTTTAAAATCTTTGATTCGTTTTGATATGAGGGCATGGAACTACGTTTTACAAAGGTTGTAACATAATGGTGCGATTTTGTGTTTAAAAGTAATTGGAATAAATCATTCATAAGCTTTAGTCTATAGTTGCTTCTGTACTTTTATCAATGATATAAATTGAGAATAACTATTCACAATTGTCTCGATTTTAAGACATACGGAGCTACTGAAACATAATTGTTCAGCCTTTGAATACTAATTGTTCATGGAAGATGGATGTTTTAAATTAGTTACGCCTAAGGTACTGCGACTTTAAAACTTCCGCTCAACTGAAATAGTAGCACTTACCTTAAACGAAAATGCCATTGCAATTCACGAACATGTATTTATCACCATCATTTTAGTATATACACTATTTTAAGTAATATTACTCTTCAAAGTGACCATCATTGTCTTGTAAAACACAATAACCAATGATTTCTAATTATTGAAAAAGTAAAAGTCTTCCAGTAATAACTAAATAAAACAATTTCATCTAATAGTTTTATTCATATGGATCACAGTTGAAAAACAATCCTCGGGTCATTAATTATTTTAATGTTTAAATTTCCAATAATTTTTCTATGATATTGTCTTGTACAGGGTGTCCAAAAAGAAAGTATACAGTTTCGAGCTATTTTTATCAATCGTTAATGTTCTGCTATCGCACAGAAATTTTTTAAATAGACAAAAGATGTAAGTTTTTCTCGTACCGGTTTGAAAATTGTAACTCAACACTTTTTTAAAAAAATGTCGATTTTAAGAGAACTCCGTTATTTTGACCGTGACGTCATTTTGACGTAATTTACGACGTTTTCACAATTTCTCTCTTTCTCATGTTACCCGTTTTGCACCCCTTCTTTCAAAGTATTGATTACATTAACACATATTTCTACAAACTGGTCTTCCTAAATTGCATTTTTTTGTTGATCAGAAGAAAAGTTGTGTATATTAGCATTTGAATGTACTTAAGCGATTTCAGATAGCCCGAAAGAAAACAAAGCCACATGGATTAAGACCCGGGTAGAAGGCGAGCCATTTCACACTGCAGTGGAATTTGCAAAAAAATTATTTTGACACCAAATGTTTCTTGTAATTCGTATAACACCATGCATTGCAATATGTGACTCTGGCTTCACTTGCATGGGCCATATAACATTCAAAACAAAACATTTGCTGCAGAGTTCAGAAAGAACTTGGCAATGTTTAACAAAGGCAAGTAATAGACTGGGTTTACTTCTTTCTATTTGCCTGTTTGAATCGCAAGTGAATAGTGTATTAAAAGCCAACAAACATGCCCATGCTCGTGAGACACATCATATATACAATATCAGTTTAAATATTTGTGAAATGCCATGACCATTTTGCAAGAATGCATGCAAGAAAACACCAGAAATACAGAAATTGTGTAAACGTCGTAAATAACGTCAAAATGACGCGGACAGAATACGGTATTTTAGAAAATTTACATTTTTAAAAAAATATCCAAGATCAACTAGTTTTAAACTGATGTCAGATAAAACATTCGTCTTTTGTCGAACCATGTTTAAATTTTTATGCGATAGCAAAATGTCAAGATTTTATTAGAATGCACTGAAACTGTATACTTTCTTTTTGGACTCCTTGTATACCATAAGGAAAATATGTGTACGATAGTAATTGTTAATTTTCTAAACATTTTTATTGTATAAATGACTTTCTTGACTGTATTTTTTTATCAAGTATAACAATATTATGACTTTAAACATTCTTGTATCTACATGTAACATAATAAGTTAACTGTCATAATAAGAAAGCACCATAAAACGCTCCGGTGAGTTAGGATAGAGGTTAACGTAACTATTATTTCAATACGAGTTACATGTACGCAGCGTAAATATTAGGTTGTAAAAAGAATCAACGTTCACAAAGTGTATGTTTGTTTATTATCAATGGTGTTAACATGAACAGTGGTTGGTTACCATGGGTGTTTTGTGAATGCGCCAAGTGTAGGCTGCAACATTTTGTGCTCTGTCATTTTTGGATTAAATCAACAGAAATACTGCAGTGATTGCTGTGGATTTTGCTGTGAATGTTTATGGAAGTATTCTTTTTGTATATATGTAATTTTTGTGTTGTAATTGTTTGTAGATTTTGTGAAATTTTGAGTTTTGTGTAAATATTTTACAATTTTGTACAATATTTAACTGAAAATATAAAGGTGTATTTGCCTCAGGCAAAAATGACCCAATGTATACCAGGGATTATACAATACAATAGGTATAGCCTGTATGAGATTGGGAAATTATCACCTACAAAACCTGATACCCATACATTGGCAACATTTAAACAGTTAGGAATACTTAAGTTTAGGGGTACTAGAGGGGGTCAGAATAAACGAACATGGGACTTGAATGATGGTGTAAATTTAAAAAACATTCAGACACTTCCCCAAGAAATACCTACTATAGTACCTATTTGTACTTTATCTCCTAACACCAATCCTGAAAATCCCAGAACTAATCATGAAAACGAAAATAGTTCCCAACATCATGATTTAACTAAGATCAAATGCGATTCAATCACTGTTTGCAAAGGCCAAACTTATATAAAGGTGTGTTGTAAAAATCCAAGGTCTGTCAAAAACAAGAGTCTTGCCCTTTCAGATTACATATCATCTAATGATTATGATATTGTTGCTGTAACTGAAACATAGCTGGGGGGACCCTCCGATAAGTCTTGCATTGCTAAGCTGGTTCCTAGTGGTTACAAAATAAAACATGTCCCTCGCTGTGGACGTGGTGGGGGAGTTGCAGTTGTGTACAAAATTTCTTTAGATATTCAAATACTAACTTCTACTAATGATAAGGTTTTTACTACTTTTGAACACATGGAATGCACTGTATCCATTAAGAACTATTCTCTGCGTCTAGCTGTTGCGTATAGACCACCACCAACTAGTAAAAATGGCCTTAAAACTAGTACTTTCCTGGAAAATGAATGGCCATCCTTTCTGGCCAAAATTGTAACATCAGAAATTAACATCATAGTTGTCGGGGATTTGAACATCCACCTTGACAATCTAATGAATTTAGACACTGTAAAGTTCACAAGTATTCTTAAATCCTGTGGCATGCGACAGCACGTTACTGGGGCAACCCACGTGGCTGGCCACACATTGGATGTGGTAATCACAAGAGACACTGACACTTCTGTCTCACATGTAGAAATATCTGATCCTGGTCTACCCGACAGCAGTGGAAAAACCTCTCGAGATCATTTTACAGTAGTTTTTAAAGCTTGCGCTGCTAAATCTGCACCTATAAGAAAAACAGTGAATCTAAGAAAGTTAAAATCTATTGACATTAATGAATTCAAAAAAGACATCGAATCCTCAGATATTTTGGAAAGTGGACTGCATATATCAGACATTGATGAACTAGTTGAGGTATATACCCATGGGCTTTCATCACTAATTGACAAACATGCGCCCCTAAAATCCAAAACCATAGTATTAAGACCCTCAAGTCCGTGGTACACTGAAGATCTACATGACGCTAAACATCTGAGACGAAAATTTGAGCGAAAATGGCGAAAATCTAAATTGACAATAGATCATGAAATATATAGGAATCAATGTTCGATAGTCAACAAAATGTTGAAACAATCCAAAGTATCCTATTACACAGATAAGGTAGAAGCCTGTGGTCGTGATCAGAAAGGGTTATTAAAGATAACTAAACATCTAATGGGTGAAGAAAAAGAAGTTGTGTTACCAACTGGTAAACCTGCTAAAATGCTTGCACAGGACTTCAGTGACTTCTTCTTTAACAAAATTGAAGCAATACGTTCCGAAATAGCCACCAGTATTCAGTCAAACCAACAAAACGACAGTGTTGAATTCGAAACTCCTTTCGAAGAAGAGCAACTGTCCGAATTTTCTCCAACATCAGAGGATGAAATCCGAAAACTGATAAATAAATCACCTAGTAAATCATGTGAACTTGATCCTATACCAACTTGGCTGTTGAAGGATTGCTTGAATGAACTACTACCACTATTAACAAGAATATTCAATGCATCACTCAAAAGTGCTTATGTACCCAATGCTTTTAAAAGCTCCAGAATAAGACCACTGATAAAGAAGCCAGGCCTTGATCAAAATGTACTGAAAAATTATAGACCTGTGTCAAACTTACCCTTCATTTCCAAAGTTCTTGAGAAGGTAGTCGATGCTCGACTGGAAGAGCATTTAGCACTACATGGTCTCCACGAAGAACGTCAGTCAGCATACAGAAAATTTCACTCTACTGAAACGGCTCTACTTCGTGTGCAAAATGACATCCTTTGCTCTCTAGATCAGAATTTGCAGCATTTGACACCATTGATCACAACACTCTACTAGGCAGACTTAAAAATCATTTCGGTATAACAGGCAAGCCATTAGAGTGGATGAAATCCTATTTGTGTGACCGCTACCAGACTGTCTGTATAGATGGAGAGCTTTCAAAACCTGTACTTATGAACTACAGCGTACCACAGGGATCTGTGCTTGGTCCAAAGAACTACATCATGTACACAAAACCAGTCGGTGCAATCTGTAGAAAACATCAATTGCAACATCATTTCTATGCTGATGACTCACAATTATATATGGCGTTCAAACCAAAAGATTGTGTCTCGCGGGATGAAACTCTGCAAAGAATTGAAGCTTGTCTGAAGGATATCTTGCACTGGATGAAAGATAATTTGCTGAAACTAAATGCTGACAAAACAGAGGTAATCCTGTTTGTACCAAAACGGAATGCCAGCACCGCTGAGAATCCCACAGTGACAGTTGGCGACGCTGTAATCAAACCATCATCGATGGTGAGATACCTTGGTGCAACGTTGGATTCACATTTGGACATGGATAAACATGTAAACTCTGTTTCAAGGTCGTGTTTCATGCAGATCCGACAAATAGGTCAAATCAGACAATATTTGACTGTTGATGCAACAAAATCCCTGATTAATTCTTTCGTAACATCGAGACTAGATTACTGCAATTCATTATTATGTGGCACCCCGAAAATCATTCTGAATAAACTACAAATTATTCAAAATACAGCTGCCCGCCTCATCACACGGACACCGCGTTACAATCACATCACTCCTGTACTAAAGGATCTTCACTGGCTGCCTGTACAGTACAGAGTAGAGTACAAGGTTTTGACTCATGTTTTCAAAGCACTACATGGAAAATCGCCTGGCTACATCAGAAGTATGTTGGAAGTATATACTCCACAAAGACAGCTAAGGTCTCAAAATGATTCTGTTCTTCTAGTTGTGCCAAGGACGAGGACTGTGACCTACGGTGACCGATGTTTCACAGCTGCTGCACCGAAACTCTGGAATGCACTGCCAACAGCGCTCAGAGACAGTAAAACACTCCCGTCCTTCAAGAAAGCCCTGAAAACGCATTATTTTACTATAGCTTATTCATGCTGAAGTTCATGGTTAAGAAGACGCCCGTCTACTAGGTTAAGTAGAGCCCCGTTTCAAAGTGTGGTAAGGTCTAGAAGAAAGTATGTTATTTCTTCGACCTTTATGGTAAGGTCTAGAAGAAAGTATGTTATTTCTTCGACCTTTATGGTAAGGTCTTGAAGAAAGTATGTTATTTCTTCGACCTTTGTAACTCATATGATGATAGTAACTTTATGTCATCTGTGAGTCATCCCCCTTTTAAAGGAAGTATCACTATTCCTTTAAGGGTTAAGGACATGTGGTAATGGTACTTGACGTTATCCTTGTCCTAGTTGAGGTTTACATTCAGTTAATACCCGTACAGAAAATCAAATCGTTGTACACCACTATCTTATTGTAGCAAAGTATTTCGATATACCATGTCTCCTAAGTTTAATATTGCATTTCGTTTCGGCAATATGATACGATATGATGGGAGACTAAATAGCGTTGATAAAAATGTTTTTGTATATTTTATGTACATTGTATATTGTTTTAAACATGTATTAGTCGGGACTGTACAGCACTTTTGAACGTGTGTATACATGAAAAAGGGCTATATAAATATGGTATAATAATAATAAAATAATGGTTACTTACTAAACATATTTTAACACTATGTAGCATGGTTATCTCTTTTCAATATAATAAATATTCAAAACTTAGCTGTGCAAATATTGAGTATTTTGTGGACAATGATGTTTGTTGCATGTAATTAAATACTAATGATACATGTACGTAGTCGAACTAGTACATGTACGAGCATCATGCTTATACAACTTAAGTTGTTCAGTTATTCGGTTTGAGGTAAAGAACCACTAACTGAATGCCTTCGCGTATCAAGTGGTGATACACTTAAGTAGTCCTTTGCCTGTAAATGGTGATATTGCTTGTCAAATGTGGAGTTGAATGATGAAATTGAGTTTAAATGGTTGGTGTAGTAAAACTGTAATATTTGTATTATTCCGCTATTTAGTTATTGATACCAAAGTGAAAGTAGACTAGGGTAAAACCCAGAACTTATAAATCCGGACATGCGTAAAAAGTAAAAATTTGGATTTATATCATGAAAATCTAGAAAATGTCAGATTTTTTTTCTTCTAAAATTGACATTTTTATGCCAATATTGACCTCATTTTAATGTCAGACAGAGGTAATTGTGATTAAATATGAAGAATAGACACATTATTAGGCATCTAAAGCATAATTAGTGTTCATTGAAACAGTTTTTCACAAAAAACATCCCAATTTAAAATCACTGTTCATAATATTTTACCGGTGCTGGCCAAATTTTTCCTTAAAGGCGCATATGGGTGCTTGTCATTTTTCTATAATTCATGCACAATTTGTCTAGAATTGATTGTTGTGTGCTGCATATACGTAGTAGTATTGAAAAAAGTGTAGAAAACAATTTAATAAGTAAAACTAGGCTGTCTTTAGGTAAGGAACCACCAAATGCCTCCGCCGACCAAGTGGTGATACACTCAAGTAGTCCTTAAAAAACTTTTGCTGTAAAATGTGATATTTCTTGACAAATGTGGAGTTGAATGATGAAAATGAGTTTAAATGGTTGGATAATATGCATGTGGTGTAGTAAAACTGTAATATTTGTATTATTCCGCTATTTTGTTATTGATACCTAAGTGAAAGTAGTCTAGGGTAAAACCCAGAACTTATAAATTCGGACATGCGTAAAAACGGATAGACCATGTTTGAAGGACAAAAACATTTTTAGAAGATACATAACCCCCTTTTTTATTACATTATTTTGAAGCTAAAATGCCCCTCTTTACAATGATTTATGTGGTCCAGGTGGCCATAGACTAAAAAAGGTTGAAAATTGGGGCCTACTATGGGCACTTTACATTGAGCTATAGAGCAAATTTATTTGGTGGTTTCTAGGGCTGTAACGGTATACCTCGGTACACGAAAGACCGCGGACTTCAGTCCAACACGGTTCACGGTACAAGAATTGCAAATTTCGGTACGGTTCGGTATAAGCTTTTCTATGAGCAAAATAATATTCAGAGAACAAAAATGTCTGGAATTATATAATTAGATTATGTATAATTACCATGCATCACTCGTTTTAATTGTATTTAGATATGCCTCATATTGTCGAAATTCATTTAAAATAGTTGATAGCCTCATAATAATTGCTGTTATAGAATCAACAAATACATTGTCACTTAAAAATTGAGGTATTTAAGCTGCTGTTAGAGTATATTGTATCATACCGAAATAAACCGAACCGTTAGAAAAATTGACGGTACGTATCATATCGTGAGGTGAGCGTACCGTTACAGCCCTAGTGGTTTCTAACCTAAATAAATACAATTTATTTGCTTTGTTTACTAAAGTTAATCAATATTTGAATATTTAAATTGGATTCGACTATTCGTTCAATTTTCGAATATTCAAATATTCGGTCCCATCATTTGCCATTACTTCATTTCTGTTATTATTACAATTTTTTTAATCCAATTTAAGATGTTGCTGAGCCGCCACCTGAATGTGCGAATTGCGGATGTTGTATTGGTAAAGTGTGTGCTCGTGCATTTGCCACAGGCATATATAGGGATGATGTTTGTACATACGGATGCATCGATGGTTATGGAGGGAGAAAGTGCTACAACAAATGCCCTGACGATTGTATGACCTGTGAACAAACATACTATAGAAATTGTGCAACATGTGAGGCAGGAAAGTATCTTTCTACAGTTAGAAGAACAACTGATGATGGTATTAAGCAGTATAAGGGTTGTGGGGATTGTCCTGCAACTTGTTTAAATTGCACCTCATCAACTACTTGTCTGGTGTGTGACGCTCGACACTACAATACTGAGAAAAATACAGACTGTTCTACGGAATGTCATAAACGGTGTAAGCAATGCACAACATCTTCAATATGCCAGGAATGTGAGGCTACGTTTTATAATCAAGGCGCTGTAACAAACTGTACGTTGTCATGTCCTATTAATTGTATGTGTTCGTCTCCGGGCATTTGCGCGTCCTGTCAGGACGGTTTTTACAACGTCAGCCAACAGTGTTTGAGTTCTTGTCCTGATTCATGCAAAGACTGCTTAGACCGGACAACGTGTCAGTCTTGCAAAGATGGATATTACAACAGAAAGGACAAGTCGACCGATATCGACGTTAATGATTGTTCACTACGATGCCGAGAGACTTGTTCCAAGTGTACTTCATATGATGTATGCACTACTTGCAAACCGGGACACTATGGATCTTACTGTCAATACAAGTGTTCCGTCGGGTGTACTAATAGTGACTGCGATACAACCGATGGGTCGTGTGAGTGCAAAGATGGCTTCACGGGGAGTGATTGTAATGAATGTGAAACAGGAAAGCATGGTAAACTGTGTGACAAGCAATGCACTAGTTCTTGCAAATACAACGTTTGCATTAGAGAAACAGGAAATTGCCTTCAATGTAAATATACCAATACAACAGGGGACAAATGTTGTATTGCCTTAAATGTTCCTCTGATACAGCTTGTGAGACATGCGAAGATGGCTATTTTGGTGAAATGTGTGACACGCCGTGTTCAGAATCCTGCTTGGCCAATGGCACACATTCACCGTGTGAACGAGTCTTTGGTCAGTGTGTGCAATGTATGGATGGGTTTTATGGGCATCATTGTAATAACACCTGTAGTGACCGATGTACCAACAGTCGTTGTGCCCAGGACAGTGGTCACTGTGTCAATGGTTGCAATAGCGGTTTCCGTGGACCAACATGTGCACAAGGTATTACTGATTTCTTTAAAAACTGTAAAAAAATACGAAATTGATCGATACCTGTAATTACATTGAACATAATTGGCTTACAGTTATTTATAATTGTATATTTATGCTTCGGTTTGCATTTAGCTACATGTCAATTCAAACTTTATATTCTCAAACTATATTTCACTTTGATTAAAAACATTGTATCATACAGCGTATCCATTACTCATCAGGTCAGTTTTATTTAATTAATTTTTAAGAAATTGCCAAATACATTGCTTGAAATACAATTCATCTGAGTGAGGGTCTGAATGTCCTTACCATAAACTATTAGTAACATCGATCATGTATCATTGTGCATTTGATTATTAACATAACGCATTTAAAAAAAAAGTATAAACTTGTATTATATTGTGCCTAGGATAATGTTTACAAACATTGACTGGATTGGGTTACTGTTGGAAAATTGGTTACTTAAATAAACACATATGATCAATTATATAAAACAACAACATTGGTGAATATTACATTCTTGATATTTTCACCTGCGAGGCGTATTCAAAGTTTTCTCGCCGTTATTATTGTCTGTGTGTCACCACTATAGTAAATGCAGAAATTAAAAAGAACATATAGAAAACTTTTTTGAAGATTGTATTTCAGCTGATGAAAATGGACAAAGCCTTGATATTTCGGTTGGAATTTCATCCGCTTTTGTTGTGGTTGTGATCATTATAGCGACAGCAACCGTTTTAGTGGTCCTTCGAAGAAGGTATGCACAATACGATAAAATTGATACCACAGTAAAACTCACCTATTTTATGAAGATGCGACATATAAATACACTAGTGCATATACAATCCAAAACTTCCCATAAACTGCATCACCGTCTTACTACACATGTTTATGATCTGTCAGGCAAGTTTTATAATTGCACTGTAAGTTTGAATTTTGAGCAAGATTTACCATACAGTGAGGTATCTAGGAATGCGTTTTTTCATTACGCTGGCGTAAAGTGATGGATACTTTCAGCTGTCATATGGCACTTACCACCTGCATAATGAATTTTTACATGTAGTACTACAGTGCTCAGACGATACAGATTACGAAAAATGTAAGACAATATCACATTTTGTTTGTTTACTTTCAGAAAACTTAACAATCAACAGGAGAGAGAACTGCATACAAACACAGAACTTCAGCAAATTAGTTCTCTGCCATATGAAAACATACATACTCAACAAGGTACATTGTATCATCTTATTGCTACTTTTCAATCAAACTCAACTAAAGTTTATTGTAATACAAGGCCACCAGCCCAAAAATCAAACTATATATGGGTTTGAAATGATATGAAACCGACACTTTTACACGGTCGAAATCATTTATTGACATAATTTAAAAGATATATATTGTTATATGTCTGATCTCGTGTTAAGTTACAAATACACTATTCCAGTACCACTCAATAGCAGAAAGGAGTGAGTCAATTAACATTCAATGAAATTGTCTCAATCTATTGAATAGGGCGTTCGTCCGTTTTCAATGTATATCAATTGTGACATTAGTTGTCTACATAAAATGCACCTACATTGGAAATGTCACAACATATTTACTGTTCCATTTTGATTTGTTTCAAATTGTAGTATGTTTGTTATTAGTTTCAAGAATATGTTGTTTGTATTTTTCAGAATATGACGACCTAGGTACAAGCAACCATATGGAAGACGAAGTGGACTATGATGAACTAAAATAATTGCATTATTCCTCATATATGCCTTACATAACTGTGTGCAAGATAGGATAATTTAGTTCAATTACACATACATATATACTTAACACTAGGGATGGCAACGAGTACCCGACTACTCGAGTACTCGTTCAAACGTCCGATTATCGAATAGTAAAATCAGTATTCGAGTACTCGAAAAATTCTTTTAATCCTGTGTAATACAGAAGATTTCCAACTATTATCTGGTCAACTTAAATAACAATTAACAACGTATCATCAATCCTTAATCGCCGCCGCGAGGTCACTAATTGCAAGCGTAAACAAAACACAGACCTGTCAATCACCGTCTATTAGTTAGTTTATGACACGTAGCTATGGGTTCTTTCCTTGACACCATCCCGAGTAGTTGTCAACAATTTTTAATTGGTAGTTGTTGTTTATTGGGGGTGATATTCTGCCTTACATGGGGGCCCAAAATTACAGATAGCTAACCGGTACGATACGTTGCGGTAAAAACTGAAAATACAAAGAACAAAAACACTAAACACACAGAAAACCTTATATAAGCCTAATTTAGTGCTCGTTCAACAGAAATGCTTGCAAAACATATAATACTGTGTGAATGACTAGAATCAATAATACTGGCAATTAACATAAAGTTATTATATGAAACATCAAAAAGGATCTGGATTTTATCTGTCCGAACTAGCAATGGTACGTTGAGTAATGGGTCCGAATCCACTATTTTTAGGTACGAACGAACGGGGGCGAACAGAGAAAATCGTTGAACATGTTAACTAACAATACACAGTTACAAATAATAGTTACAACAACAGCCAGAGAGTATAAAAAAGATATACATACACTGTAGTGCAGCCAAGAAGAGCATCTAAGGACAAAACGAGACTAGAATTAGCTTAGCGCCGAAAATGGCAAAACGTGGTGTCAACATAAAAACGAAAGCACTCTAAAAATATCGCTGTCGTCTACAAAAATAAATATTGTTGTCGTCTTGGGGCCTAGCATCACAGGTGACAATCGATTAAGAATTTAAAATAAATATTACTTTAAATCGTTCTCGTGCGTATATGACCGAACGATTACTCTGTGAATTGGGCACGCTTTGAAATATTATGTCACCGGTCGATGAGAGTAGTTCCCCTTTGTTGTTTATTTGTTTTTATTTGTTTTTCAAGCGTTATTGATTAAAAGTTCTCTTGATGTTACACTGTATTGGGTTTTTTGTCATACGTTTTTATTATTGTTATTGTTTCATAGTTCTTCTACCGATCTCGATTTGATCAACAACTGAACAGAACGGACAGACAAACGCGCTGTTTTATTTTAAGTTGAACACACACGTTTGCAGTACAACATTTCTTTTTCCCAAATATCATGGACATTACTTAACACGTATAATAGTATAAGCAAGTGTCAACATAACACTATGCGTAAGATTAAACATTTTAACATGATTATGAATATGCTAAACAAGTCGATGGCTTAGAATGCGAAGGTGGTAAGTACAAAATCAATGATTGGAGAAAGCAAGCAAAAACCGTCTGAAATTTACTCTTTACTTATGGTAACCCACACTTTTACAACTTCACTTTGGTCAACATGACAAGTTCTGATTTCCACGACGATATGCGCATATGAAGCGCCCTATGATGCTGATTTCAAATATGCACCAGTCTTATAAGGTCGTGAGTAGTAGTTACGACTGTCTCATTCTAAGCCAGCATAAAATAACATTATGTGTAATATCAAAACATAATTATCAATATGCTTAACAAGTGAAGACATAACTCTATGTATAAGAATGAATACTCTAGTATGATTATAAATATGCTTACAGTAACAAGTGACGCAATTACACTATGTGTAAGATTCAACAAAAATAGTATGATTACAAATGTACAAATAAGCTTAACAAGTGACAACATAACACTATGTGTAAGCGTGAACATTTTTAGTATGATTATTAATATGCTTCACAAGCGTAGAATTACAGTATGTGTAAGATTCAAAACAAAAGCATGTATTGAAACTTGACTTTGTTGCGATCAGAGAACTTTTTGTAGGAGTAACAATAGTGTCGACTTGAACCCATATATTGAGATAAATATACATGTATATTACCGAGACTGGTTTATTTCTGAACATTGCAACCAGCACATTATGACATCACTGCTGATTATTTTAGTACCCAGCTTTCTAGGATTAATCTCATTGTTTCCTCAAACACGTCTAAACTGTTCTATAGAAACGAAACATTAGTAGGTAAACCTAACGATAATGAAGATTTCACGATCATATTCTCATTATACGTCAACATTATTTGACCAACTAAACCAAGACGACATGTTTGTGTTCACTTTCAACTATCACCATTTGTTTAATTTTAGTAGCAGTGACCTTAACCGTGTCCCATAATACAATTGCAAGCTAAGTCGCCATGCCACTTGCTGCCATGATACCAACTTTCATGCAAATTGCGTTCAATCCAAATTCAAGTTATTGATCTGAAACCCCCTGTTTGACATCGCAACCCTCGAGCAATACTCCAATCTAATAACCAGAATTTTATACCTAGGCCTCTACTAATGCGAAGGCATAATTATATGGCAATGCACATGTCCGGTCGTTCGCACGTTACAGAATGTTTAAACTCCAATTACTATGCTCATCAATGCATCTTTTCAAACTTGTTATACTTGTTTACCACCATAAACACATTACATTATCAAAGTCATGTAACGATATCAAACATTTAAACAGAATTATGACCCCTGAATGACTTAGCTATTTGTTATGGACAAGGCTTCCACCAGGCTATAGGCGTTTACTGAAATCAATCTGGTTTCGTTCAAGATTCTTGTTATATTTTGGGCAATGTTAATGAAATAAATAATCATACTAACGATTTCAAGTGCTTGTGAGGTGGAGCGAATGCCACCATTGGGTTGAGGGGTAATCTTTTAAGAAGCCCAAATCAGCAGATAATATAAATCAGACATATGAGAGACATAAAAGTCAACTTCCAACATAAACTAATTTGAGGAAAGGGAATACGCTTTCATTGATATCAGTGATACCATTGAATTTATGTATGACACAAATAAGAAGTTAAACAATGGGAGACAATAATAGTAGTTAAACAATGGGAAACAATTATAGTAGTTAAACAATGGGAGACAATAATAGTAGTTAAACAATGGGGGACAATTATAGTAGTTAAACAATGGGAGACAATTATAGTAGTTAAACAATGGGAGACAATTATAGTAGTTAAACAATGGGAGACAATAATAGTAGTTAAACAATGGGAGACAATTATAGTAGTTAAACAATGGGGGACAATTATAGTAGCTAAACAATGGGGGACAATTATAGTAGTTAAACAATATGAGACAATTATAGTAGTTAAACAATGGGAGACAATTATAGTAGTTAAACAATGGGAGACAATAATAGTAGTTAAACAATGGGGGACAATTAGGTAGTTAAACAATGGGAGACAATTGTAACGGGAAATAATTGTAAGTGTATCGCAAACTTAAATTATGGATGATCTTATTCTAGGGTAACTTTTATTGCATTCCACAAGATTCCACGATTCAAGGTCAAATAACAGACATAACTCGAATAGAACAACTATACTGAGCCGCCCAGCAGTAATGTACGATTTAGTTAAAAGGTTTGAATTCATTTATAACCAAAATATTACTAAATAATAAAATCAAGGAAGTTATTAAATTTCTCACACGTGATACATGCATACTCATGAATACAATGGCCATACGACTCGCTTCTACTGCATTTCAAGCGGTAGTATCCGTCCAATTAACTATATTCAAGATTCAAGATGATATTATACCATTGTGTAGTTATTTGCATTAAAACAATGAGTGGGCATGAAGAGTATAAGTAACTTCCATATTTCTGAGGCATATCAATGGCCAAACACCGATGGATTTGCAAGTTAAAAAGCATCTTGGAATAACTGTTGCATTAGTGTGTCTTTGGCAAACAAGTAAGTGTCTTATGTTCATGATGTTTTTAATAATTGTTTGATTGTCACATAAATATGTAGTGTATAATAATACTATAGTTGTGTGCAATTGTTCATGTTTCACAATTAATTTTATCAATATAGCCATGCTTATATTAAAAACCATCTTTATACAGAATATATCTTCGCCTTTAGCGATATGATTACTAATGATACTCAAGGGCTTGTGTACTAAATAAGTATCGCAAATAAGATAAGTTGCGGTGGTTGTCAGTATCGCACATACGATCTGAGTTTTCACTTTATGTTTTAGAGTACAAATTTGTATATACGTACTTTCTGGTATGAAGATGACCATAAACATTAGTTTGTAGTCATTAGGGCTATTGCTAAAGGACATATCTTCTTCTTTGCACTGCTTGTCTGATTATAGAAATGCTACAATATTTTACTATTATTTCCCAATTATTTAACAATTATAATGCATTCATCATGAAACACTATACATACGTATATACAATATTATAAATATATAATACTATAGTAATATCGAAATTATACCCCTGACGAGCCGTAAGGCGAAATTCAATGGTTTTATTATATATAAAGTATTAAGTATTCGTTTCGTCAAATTTATTTTTGACATACACGTTCTGGGAACGGATGTCATACATTTTTGTTTATATACAAAATGGCATGGTAATTTAACGCTCAATAAACTATATATTGAAGCTACAACAGCAATATACATAGCACCAGGATGTGAAAAGTGTGGATGTTGTGTAGATAAGATGTGTGCCCGTACGTATGTTCAGGATAAATGGTGGGATGATTACTGTACACACGGATGTATTTCTGGTATTGGAGGTCTTAGATGTTACGTAAAGTGTCCTGACGATTGTCTCACTTGTGAGCAAACAGTATCATACAAAAATTGTGTAACATGTGAGAACGGCAAGTATCTTTCAAATGTCTCCAGAAATACTAGAAGTGGTGAAAGGCAATATCAGGGATGCGTCGAATGCCCTAGTACGTGCAAGGACAATGTCTGCAAAACGGGCACGGGTGAATGTCTAGAATGTACATCTACCAATATTATAGGTGGTAAATGCGACAGTTGTATACTACATACTTGGGGTGCAACGTGTTCGAAAACCTGTCCAACCAATTGTCACGAACAATGCTTAAGGGACACTGGGTACTGTGTAACGTGTGTTGGGAATTTTCAAGGTACTTTATGTGACAGATGTTCAGCTGGGTATTATGGTGAAGTGTGTGACAAAGAATGCCCCGAACAGTGTTATGAGACTCTTTGTAATCGCTCCAACGGAAATTGTAGATCATGCAACCAGAACTATGCCGGTCCAAGGTGTGAAGACTGTAATGCCGGATTCCATGGACTGACCTGTGATGTTCCATGTTTATCCATGAAATGTTCTTACAACATTTGTAATAGGAAAACTGGCAATTGCGTATCGTGTCTAGACGGATTCTATGGATTGCATTGTAACTTAAGCTGCTCCCCGGGATGCAATGGTAATGTTTGCGATTATGCATCGGGTGCTTGCTTTGAATGTAGAAAGTCATATACTGGAGACACATGTTGTCTAGCTGGTGGTCATTGTCGGTATTGTTCTTCAAACACAGTATGTGACACGTGTGAAAAAGGTTTTTACGGAGAAAAATGTGACACACCTTGCCCAACTTCGTGTTATACCGATGAAAAAGAATCGCAGTGTCGAACAGATAACGGAATATGCTTGACATGTTCAGATGGTTTTCATGGTGATTATTGCAACATGGCTTGCAGTGAAAGGTGTGCTAATAACCGTTGTGATAAGAACGACGGACACTGTACTGATGGCTGCACTAGTAACTACGAGGGTCCTACATGCGCACATGGTAATACAATAGTTAACAATGTATTTGTAAAAGACGAAGTGTGTACGTTCTTAAACGTCCAATGTTCTTCACCTTGAAAATTCACACAACAGTTAGAATCACTAAGTATAGATTGTTTAGATAAACCTCCCCGTGCTGGGTTGATCGGAATGCATTTTGATTTATTTTTCACTAAGCAAACAACGTTTATTCTTTGTTAAATATATGTATTGTAAATCGTAAAACATGTATTTTTATTTCAATATTCACATGGCTGTGTGGTCATTCGATATGTATATTTCTTGTCGGAAATTTATTTTGTTGTTATGAAGGTTGCCTATTGAACGAGTATGTGATGTTGACAAGCTTTATATACTTGTGTTTGCATGCTATGTATATGCACACTGAACCCCACCTCAATTATAATCAATGGCAACTTTTCGCTCAATCTATCTATGGTCATATTTCAGTAGATGACACTGCAGGAATTCTGGGTATCGCGGCTGGAGTTTCAACTGCCGCCATGCTTGTTGTGTTCATTATACTAACTGTAGTCATAGCAGCGGTCTGTTTCGTCGTTCGAAGGCGGTAAACTTACAATTATAAATTAATTTTATAAACTGTAAATCACATATCGATTACAATTCGTCGTAGTTGTTTATTTTGTTGTGTTTTGTACATGCCGAACATTACCTTAATGGTTCAGTCCGTTTTCTGCTGAATTATTTCAGGCATACGAGTACATCCACCAGTTTGTAAATCCGGGAAGCCAGAAAACGCGCAAGCGAGCTTACCACTGAGCTATGGAGTAATGACGATATGAATAAAGCAACTACAATTGTTTTATAATTTGAAATTATAATCTAGTAGTTAATAATTTAATATCAAATGTATTTACCTCGCCATAAAAACCGCTATTTAATGTGACAGTCGTTTTGCTCGTCGATTATATTTAATGCTGGTGTCCGCAGCTTTGATATTAATGTTCTATTTTTATTTAATAAGAAAACACTTGTTGCTTCAAACTGTATTTTGTTAGTTTTGGCACACACAACCTTGTGCAAAATTGGGTCATGTTAATTTAACAATTCAATACTACATGTATGTGTGATTCCTAGTAATTGCGCATTCCTCTGTATTTGTAAATTTATTGATTGGTCCGTGCAGGATTCTTCAATTTTCATTATGAAAAAGGAAAACAATTGTTGGTAAATTTTCAGTAAACGAAAGAACGAGCAGGGAAGAGTTGTGGAAGCAAGTTATGTTAACACAGAATTCCAAGCTGAAAATCTTGATCAACAGGGGGAGGCACAGATGGCACACGGTATGTGCATATAAAGCAAAACTACATGTATGCAAAATAATGATTTAGTGTTTAAATAATCACTAAACTCTTATTTATCCACAAGGACACACGATGGAAGGATTTGATACCTGTGAAATATCAATAAATTATAGTTAATTTTTTTGTCTGTCATAATAGTTTTTATTTGTTCTTTGTGTGTGTTCCTTTATGTAGCGTTTGTGCAATGTTGAGTGGTTTCTATATTTTGTAGCAAGGCTTACATGTATTTGTTTTTATCTTTTAACGTTTATCCTAACACAATGTAACTTCAATGGATTGTACAAATACCGTCTAAACTAGTTAACAGGTTATAATCCGGATGGAGGCATATATATATGCCTGCTATATCTCAGTAGAAATAAAGCAAAAAAGACTCGTTGTTGTCATGTACAGTTGCATAATTAAAGGTATTTAATTCACTACTGCATTATTGTATTTAAGTGAACATTCAGTTAAATCAAATGAAATACGGATTTTTACATTCCAGAATATGAAGTATTGGGTGCAAGAATTCAAATGGACGAAACAGAGTATGATGCGATCAAATAACAACACAACCGATAACATACGTAAATATTTATAATAACTACACAACAGATAGTGCCTTACACACAATAAGTGACAGATGAATTTATAGTATAAATGTATTTTGTTGTCGTTAAATAAAACTGTCAATGAAACACTACATTTGTATATTGATTTTAGGGTACGGTATATTTTGGAAACAATAGTATGTAGCATTGACTTAAGTAATATGTTATATATTTTATCATATCACATTTCCCATTTATGATTGTATTCTATTGTGGACCAGAGACCTTTCATGAAATTGAATATATCTTGAATCTTGAAACTTTTATTTGGTACATACCACATTTTTGTCAAAAACACACTTATTACATTACATGTATCCTATCTAGTGTTCTAAGATAGCAGGATTAGACAAGTGATAAGCTGGTCACTATTGCTATTGTGTTTGTAAATTAATTTACTATATACATATTTGCATATCGAGTGATGCCTGCAAGACTTGCGTATGTCCATCTTTAATATCAAACAGTTACGACAGTCTTGTTTACAAAAACAAATGTGCATTATATAATGTTTCTGAATGACAACAGTTGGACGACGATACATTCCGTAAAGTTTCTTACGTCAATATATCATTATTGTCTGTATATATTGTGCTTGTTATTGTGTGCATCTGTTCGTATTTTTGGTTTCGCATGAAATATCAAATTTCATCAAATACATGTACAAATAACCTGTTTTTTACATTGTTCAATTTTACTGTGCATTTATGACATTTGTGAACATGTCTGATGAAGATGATTATTTTTGTTTTCTAAATTTGTAATTTCGTCTTTTGGTTTTATGCATTTTACAACATGTACGAGTAAGTCAGGGACGTGTGTTATTGTTACATTGTAGATGTGTACTCGTTTATTTCATAGCGAGAAATGAAAATTGAAAACATTTTTGAGTGGATTATTAATTAAGAATTTGTCCTGTGACTGTAACCATCATACTTTGATAAACAAATTGAGTAGTTTATGTTTCCTTTTTGATATTTGGTTTAACAATGTCTTTTACCAGTAAAATCATATCCAGTTAATTAACTTGATTTTTGAATATTAGATCACAATGTATTTTTTAATATTCGGTTCCAAAGGTAACCGGCATACTGTGTATTGTCCTCCAAGCATGCAAGTTTCGGAATTGTATGCCACGTTGGTCATGTCCGTATGAGTATACAATTAATATATTCAGCTATTGTTTTGTAAGTTGTATTTCAGTGGTGTAGAATGTTGCAATAATAGTAGAAGAGGTGAGAGCAAGACCGTAACTAAATCCATTCTGCAAAATGTTGGGAAACGCATTCGTGTATTTTATCGAAAAGTGACAAATATTTAAAGATTTTTGCTATATGACATTGATGTCAATTATAAAATGTAATTTCCCTTATTTTTCAACAGTTATACCATAATTATCGCAAAAACATATTTCCTTGCCGAACTTTGTGCAAGAAAGGTTCAAAATACATTAAATGATGTTGAGATATGCAGTAAAGCCAGATTGTAAGGCTGCAAAGCTCGATCAGTATCTACTATAATGCTAATTGAATGACAATTATTGCGCATAAAAAATCCGAACAATGCCAAATACACAAAATACACTAATAAACACATAAGTATCAAAATGCTTGGTAGACACCAGTCAGTCCCCAGTCAGTATTTTGCTATGGTAAATTTTCTAGGGCTCTTTTCAGCTTTTAAATAAAAACACTCTTTGACATTTAAACTTCCCCTGGTCATTGGGCTACATATGGAAACCTACACACGTGTCTCCCTGGGGAGACTATGTCTTTCCTGTGGGAGTTGCAGTCAACATCGATCTGCGGCGCCCAGGAATAGACACTGCCCTCACAGGTACCATTTTACACCATGGTGGAGTGGAGCTGTGGGTCTTGCTCAGAGAAATTAATCAGTGGTCCAGAGGGGAATCGAACCCGGGACCTCTCGATCCCGAAGCCCGCGTTTTACCTCTAGGTCACCGCTTCCCACAGCCTTTATAAGTTACCAATTATCTAGGGCTCTTTTCAGCTTAAACACCCGTTGACATTTTAACTTCCCCCGGTGATTGGGCTACCAATGGAAACATGCGTTCTTGTCCCTGGGGAGACTGTTTTTCTTCTGTGGGTGTGGCAGCCTCCATCGATCCACGGTACACAGAAATAGTTACTGCCCTCTAAGATACCAATTGACACATTGGTGTAGTGGAGAATGTGGGCTTTGCTCAGAGAAATTGACCAGAGGTCCAGACGGGGGTAGAACCCGGAAACTCTCGATCCGGGTGCGCAAGTGTTGTAGCATTTCTTGTAGCCATATATACCAGTACTCAAAATTGTGTAGTCACAGCAGCAGGTTCCAGACAGACCAACCAAATGCATAATAAAATTACTGACGCAACATGGATAATCAGTTAATAAGACTTACAAGCATTATGTGTTGTGCATGCCCTACATTATTTCCTGACTTTGCACTATCATACAACGTGAAAATGAAATTGCAAAAGAGGCTGATAAAATATCATCAAGAACCAGCCTATTATCGAGCTCCATTAATGTACGCTGACTTATGATCTGACGACACTCCGTATGGAGTCATGTAGATGTGAACTAAAGTAATCCAACCAAAACGTCTTATGAAGGTAATGGAATGGAACTCTTCCTTTGATGCAGTAGGTAAGACTTATTTAATTATAGTTATTATTTCGCGTTGGCAGAAACTGTACATATCATGTGCGTAAATGTGTTTTAATAATATCGTAATACCAGGGTTTAAAATACTGCTTCAATAATTAACTGCATATATGGTCGAGCAAGTTTACATTGTTATAAAATATGTATACGTTAAATCAAGGAAGTTCTAAAATTTCTCATCCGTAACATGCACACGAGAACATTAAAACGGTTTTCGGGTTTAAATCAGTGACGTCTGATCATTGTATTCTTAATAGTCGATGACATTATATCGTTGTGTAATTATTTCAACTTGAAGATTGCAATTATCTTCCAATTTTTTGAAGGCATTTCAAGGATCGAACATAAATTGATAACTACATGTAAATATTTGTAGAAGTTTGGAATAAGATTGTAGGTGTGAGGTAAGGCAACTGAATGTATTAATACTGTTACAATGGAGTTACCCATTAATTAATGTTTGTTTATGTATTACTGTAAACCAGAAACTTTCGCGGCTACAAACTTTCGCGTTTTTAAGTCTCCCGCGAACTCCGCGAAAACTAAGTCGCATTTGTTTGCTCGTTTCGTATATACTTGCTTCTTAATCATAGTTGTCACATTTGTTAAACCCTCTCAAACCCTTGTTGATGTAGATAGTGACCTATTGTATTGTTTACAAAAATTGCAAACTACGCTGGAAATGTTTTCACAGTTTTATTGCACTATAAGTCCTTCAGTTTCATGACATAACAAACAACGCTATTTACACGCATGCACCTATAATAATTATTGAGTGTATAGTTTAACACTTTTTCTAGAAAACAAATTAAAGTGTTTTTATGATTGGACCGTAATCATAAATGGTTGTTATTTGTTCTGTTCTGTTCTATATAATTCAGAAAAAAAGTTATTAACCTAACATTTCATATTTTGACAAAATAGCACATCTAAACCGATCTTGTAAACGTCGTACCAAAAAGATGAACTTCCTTCAAAAACGAGAAACTATCACGTTTTTCTTGTCCTGGACATGTTTGCGGCTATAAACTTTCGCGGATTTTTATAATCCGCGAAAACCGCGAAATAAATCGCGCGAAATAATTTCTATGTTTACAGTAAGTAGATCATGAAATGATATATTTGTCAACCTCTTTCGTCACTTTTAGGGATAAATGCGCCATAATGATTATTAACCGTATGAACCAAGTTGCCATTGTTAATACCGACAACCGACCATACATACAAGTACCGGAAGTTTTTAAGAAATATGCTTTTCAGGTGTGGACTAGTGGTACATATTGTGCTATATACGGGTATTCGTTAGATAATTAGGAGTACAATGCACATAGATATACCGATTGCATTGATTGTAAAATACATAGAGATACAAGTCTAAATGTTTGAAATATTCACATGTCAGAAATCCTGACATTACAACCAAAGTATGTATTGGTTAGGCTGCCACATGTAATACGTAAGTAAATATTACTATTTAAATTATACATTTCAAATTGTGCGCACGTTTATTATCATCAGAACGGTATTATCAGTCTTTCCAAATTCATCATGTGTCCAATTAAATCATTGTAAGTGGGGGTGGTGCTCCATAAAACAAATCAATTTAAGTGGGGGCGGTCCTCCATAAAACAAATCAACGTAGGTGGGGCGGTCTTCCATAAAACAAATCATTGTAGGTGGAGGCGGTCCTCCATAAAACAAATCAATGTAGGTGGGGCGGTCCTCCATAAACAAATCAATGTAGGTGGGGCGGTCATCCATAAACAAATCATTGTAGGTGGGGGCGGTCCTTCATAAAACAAATCAATGTAGGTGGGGCGGTGCGCCATAAAACAAATCTTTGTTGGTCGGGCGGTCCTTCATAAAACAAATCAATGTAAGTGGGGGCGGTCATCAATAAACACATCAATGTAGGTGGGGCGGTCCTCCATAAAACAAATCATTGTAGGTGGGGGCGGTCCTTCATAAAACAAATCAATGTAGGTGGGGCGGTGCGCCATAAAACAAATCATTGTAGGTCGGGGCGGTCCTTCATAAAACAAATCAATGTAGGTTGGGCGGTCCTTCATACAACAAACCAATGTAGGTGGGGCGGTGTGCCATAAAACAAATCAATGTAGGTGGGGGCGGTCCTCCATAAAACAAATCAGGGTAGGTAGGGCGGTCCTTCATGAAAAAAATCAATGTAAGTGGGGCGGTGCGCCATAAAACAAATCAATGTAGGTGGGGCGGTCCTCACAACAAATTGAAATCAGTAAATAATACCAATTCACGATCATGGAAGTTTAGAAATCATTTATCTGTAATAGTAGTTGTTAATAGTGGGTATAAAATGAAACATTAACAGTTGATATTTTATTTAATTACGCGAGTTAATCATAAGTTTGTACGAACTCAGCACAAGATGGAATACTTTACAGATTGCCGAAAACGTTATATGTTATAAACACCATTGATACAGCACTGGGGACCATTGACATTAAAACGTCTGGATAAGTCATTGACACACAAACATATTTATTCCATTTTTTAGTACAATAGTTGTTTTCATTTTTTCAGATGCCACCAGATACTTTTAGTATACTACTCAGAATGAGAATGAATGCCCTAAGTCTACTACTTTTATTGATGTGCCGTTATCTCGTCCGTAAGTTATATAGGATCCATCAATACTTGTCATTGGAGATCAATCTTTTTTAAACAAGTCTAGAAAACACAAAATATTTAATACTTTGTTTTCGTGACGAATTTAAAAATTGTAGATATCAGTGGCAACGAATGACGGGTCCTTTTTATCACATCGCCATAGTTTCAGGGTCGAAAAGTCAGAAATAATCATTTTAAACCAGTGACGCTACGTTTTCGGACCGACAAGCTGTTGTTATCAATACCAATATGTTGTTATCACACACGTTGGAAAAGGTTGTTCCATAGTTTGTTCTCACATGGTATATTTATGTGATACATTTGTATTTAATACGTACAATACGTATTGTTTCAAAATATAGGTTTGTTGATTATTTATGAAAGTCCTGCATTACATGTACATGTACGCATGGAATTGCAGAAGTACAATTTTTTGCATGCACAAAGCATTGCCCGTAATGAATTATATTCTATATTAATCACTTTTGTACATTCATATCAATAGCAACGGTTTATTTTGTTGACGTGAAATAAAGACTACTATTTATGCCAAAATATAATACCTGTATCAACTATTATATAAATCCAATATCATAAAGTATCTTATGATAATGAAGACATTGAATTCAATCAGCTATTTGCTAGGTCTCTGTTCAGCTGTCCAGCAGCTGATGCACCCTTTGGCATTTTAACTTCCAATGTAATTATTTACGACTTGATTCCATATGTTGTGGTAATATTCGTACATAAGGCACTGTTTACAAGCATTGTTTTATCGAGATTTAGTTATATTAAGACGGATTTTATTCATATTTTAGCTGTAACAGCCATAGAACCAGGATGTGAGAATTGTGGATGTTGTGTAGATAAGGAGTGTGCCCGTACGTATGTCCAAGGTGGATGGAAGGATGCTTTTTGTACACACGGATGCATTGATGGTATTGGAGGTAACACATGTTACAACAAATGTCCTGATGACTGTGTGACATGTGAACAAACTATAAACAAAAATTGTGCAACATGCAGGACCGGAATGTATCTTACAACTGTCACTAGGGATACTAAAAATGGTCTAAAGACATTTCAGGGTTGCGTGGATTGCCTAGACACTTGCACATCGTGTACATCAGAAACGAGTTGCCAGGAATGCACCGATAGATATTACAATACTGGACAAGATGGCGACTGTTCCCAAAAATGTCCTACTAATTGTAAGACATGTACATCATCCACCGACTGTCAGGAATGTTACACTCCGTACTACAATGAAGGTTCTACCACAGACTGCTCCCTGTCGTGTCCAGGGAATTGTGTTTGCTCATCGCCCGGTATTTGCTCATCATGTCAAGATGGTTTCTTTAACATACACGAACAATGTCTGAGTGCCTGCCCAGGTACATGTAAGACATGTACTGACCAAAGGCTTTGTCAGTGGTGCAATGATGGATTTTATAACGGAAGGGACCTGTCGACCAATAACGACGTGAACGATTGCACACTGCTTTGCCGAGAAACTTGCTCCAAATGCAGTTCACAAAATGATTGCACTATTTGTAAACATGGACATTTTGGATCTTACTGCCAACATATTTGCTCCGTCGGGTGTACAAATGGTGAATGTAATACACATGATGGTACGTGTGAGTGCAAATATGGCTTCAACGGAATTCTTTGCGATGAATGTGCGATCGGCAGACATGGTCAACAGTGTAACGAGCAATGCTCTACTATGTGCAAGGGCAATTTCTGCAAAAGAGACACTGGGAACTGCCTGGAATGTGTATCAAACAATATTACAGGTGTTAAATGCGACTTTTGTATACTCGATACTTGGGGTACAATGTGTTCAAGTACTTGTCCAACTAATTGTCAAGGACAATGCGTAAGGTACACTGGTTACTGTGAATCTTGCGTTGGGAATTTTAAAGGTATTTTATGTAACGAATGTTCTGCAGGGTATTTTGGCGAAATTTGCGACAAGATCTGCCCTAAACAGTGTCTGAACTCTCTTTGTGACCGCTCTACTGGCACATGTGGATCATGTAACCATAATTATGCCGGTTCTACTTGTGATGACTGTGTTTCTGGTTTCTATGGACAGGCGTGTGTCGTTCCTTGCCCCTCAACTAAATGCAACAGCAGGTGTACTCGGGAGACTGGCGCTTGCATATCGTGCCAAAATGGATTGTTTGGACTAGAATGTGAATTAAACTGTTCACGGGGTTGCGATGGCAATGTTTGCGATTTTGAGTCTGGCACATGTGAGTGCAAGGAACTTTATTCTGGAGACAAATGTTGTCTCGATGGTGGACATTGCCGATACTGTGCTTCAAGTACAGCTTGTGAAACATGTGAACATGGTTACTTTGGGACAAATTGCGATAAACCGTGCTCAAGTACGTGTGCTGCCGATGGACAAAACTCACAGTGTGAAAAGACCGAGGGGAAATGTCTAAAATGTTGGGTTGGTTTTTATGGTGATCATTGCAACAACACTTGTAATGATAAATGCGCAAACAACCGTTGTGATAAGGACGATGGACATTGCACCGATGGTTGTACTGGTCACTTCGAGGGTCCTACATGCACACAAGGTAATACGAAAGTTATTTATTTACTTTTGATGTGCATACATGTTTACACACATAACATTGTCATACTTACACAATCACTTATAGTGCAGACTTGTTGAATATTTTAAATAATGCATTGTTGTATATCCCTCAATATATTTCACTTAAAGAACAACTTACCGTTCATTGTTTGTTACATTGTAAACAATGCTAATCTTAAATTGTGTAAAGTTAAAACATCTTGCAAGTCATTGTTGCTGTCATTCGATCGATCTGTATCTTCCTTGTCCAATAGGTATTTAGGTTTCGAAGGTTATGGAACATATGAGAATTACATGCAAACTTGTTTACTAGCGTATAATATCTAAACACTTATCACGCAACTTGCGCAAGTCAATAGAATGCAAATGTCCAACCCTGTATATGTATATCCCTGATCTTATTTCAGTTGATGACAATGCACGTGTTGTTGGTATGGTGGTTGGAGTTTCAGCTGCCACCATTGTTGTTGTGATCATTATAGTGATATCAGCAGTTTGCTTCATCCTTCGAAGATGGTAAGCTGACTCAATATTATTATAATAACGTATTCATGTAACAAAAACTCTGCCTTTATAAAATATGTGAAGAAATCGGACAGGGAAGGCAGTATTCGACTTACCAGCTCAACACAAAAATCAGTAACAACACATCACAACTACAGAGAGCAATGAAATAAAAGTAATCAATTCACTTATAAAGTTATGTTTATTATTTTTCTATCATGGTATTCAGTAATCTATAACATGCTGCGGTTGATTGCAAATAAAATGAATATATACACATGTATATACTAATGCAATGCACTTAAAGTTCTTACGCGTAGAAACAGTTGGACACATAACATTTTGTTCAGAACTCAAAAGTTTCACCAGCTTGCACGACAATACCGAGTGATAAGATGGTTTATGCATTTAAGTCGTCAGTGAAATTTCAGGAAACTAAACAACAAGCAGGGGAAGTTGGTAGAAGCAAGTTATGTTAACACAGAATTCCAACCAGAAACTCCTGATCTACAGGAGGACGCACAGACTCAAAACGGCAAGTACCTACATATCACGACTGCGCGTACTTATATGTATATTGGTATACCATCTATAGTATTAGCTAAACTTCATTCGATAACAATCGGCACTTGAAGAAATGACAAGAATTTCCATCAATCATCCATCACTGTAAATTGAAGAGTCACATAAATTTGACATGAAAAATGAAAAAACTGGTTAAATTTTTATTAAAATGTTTATCACAGTATACTGGTCGAATACTGATATTACAGTGAATGTTTCTTAGCATCTTGAATGTCTTTCCATGTCGTTTGTGATATATTTATACATCTGCAACATCAATAACTCATATTTCTTGACCAATATTTGAACAAATATTCCTGAAAGATTACCTGTTTCGCAAGCTTTGATGGGCTGGTCGTCGTTTCATTGGTCACATACACATCTCATTTTAACTAATTTCAAATAATATTGAAATTCGACGACTTTGATGATAGTGGCATATTTTGTATGCTGTTATTCTGCAGTATTGATTGTATTATACGTGCTTTGTGAACATGAGCTCTGTCATGCAGTGTTTTACATGTCGTCACTATTGTAACCTTTCATTTTACAGTGACACCACTTATTTCGTTCATTTTTTATCTTTCAAGGAACTTATTAACTCAAACATTCTGAAAGAACGAGTATAAGTTTGTTCACAGTCATATTTTAAAACAGATCCGTTGTCTAATAGTCGGGAAATCATGAACATTATAGGTGTTGCGTTGGGTTTGTGCGTAAGTGTATGTTTTGTCACGCACTACTTTATTCAGTTAAACATTCAGTTAAATCAAATGAAATACGTATTTTTCCTTTCAGAATATGAAGTATTGGGTGCAAGAATTCAAATTGACGAAACAGAGTATGATGCGATCAAATAACGATGCGACTTGATAACATACGTGCCTTATATCCAATAAGTGACCAATAGATTTGCATATTATGTGTATATTGACTTTAGGGTAAGGTATATTTTGGAATCAACAGTATGAAGTATTGACTTAAATGATATGTTTTATACACTTGGAGACTTTTCTAACACAACACTTTTATAACTCGAATATCTCTGTTATCAGTAAAGATATTGATTTGAAATTGCGAATGTGGTCATTTGACTACATTCTGTGCAAACTAATGATAAAATCGTTCATACGTGACAATAGGACGATTTATCGCGTGTTGTAGGTATAGTTTCATACATTATCTAGCACGAGGAAATCGTGTAACGTGATATGATTCAAATTTTATTTCTATTTCATCATTCTAGATGGGACCTTACACCAAGAAAACATGAAATTAATTTAAAAACAACATGGCTCGCATGAATATTCACGAGCGCAACCGCACAATTAGCATGTTGCAGTCCGATCAGTCATTAAGACGTGTAAAATTATGCATTTTATTAATACTTTATAAAATATCAAGTTAAATATATGCATCATAACTGTACTAGATATACATGTAACCAATAAAGAACGTATGTGCATTTTTTTTGTACATGTGTATGTTTAATTTAGAAAGTTGAGCATCGTTTATTGGTTTTGAGGTAGCACGTGTCTTTGGCAGACATGTCTCATCCGTAGCCCCCCTACGCAGCGTGAATTGGAACAGGCCCTTGTGCAAGATTGTGAAACATCCCTCAACGATTCATTCTAAACTACGTGGTTTCAATAAGTTATTAGCCACTCGAATTTGTGATACGCAGTGACTTTTCACATTGTGAATATTTTACGTTGTACGAGCTTTCGAAATATGACTTTTGCAGTGATATGTTTAATTTGTTACGTTTCATATATTTTTGTTGATCAATTTCTATCAAATTTACAGGAAAAATTACATACGATTTAAATTATTCTAAGTCCAAATTTCAACAAAATCAATTCACAAATAATGGAGCTATATCGATTTGAAGAAGTGGTGCGTTAGAAAAGTCTCCATGTGTATTTCATCATTTCTCATAACTCATTTATGCTTGTATTGGATTGTGGGCCGCAGGCCTTTCATAACATTAAATAAGTCCTGTATCTTGAAACTGGAACGTGGTGCATATCTTCAAAGACCACAGTAATTGCATTCCATGTATCCTTTCTAGTGTCCTAAGATAGCAGGATTAGACAATTCACTAGCGTAGAATGAGAAAGTCGTAACTAAATAATCAATATTTTGAGAAAAAAACAAAAATAAACTTTATGATTAGTGGAATAAGGTCGTAAATGGCACTTACGACCTTCTCATTCTAAGCCAGCGAATTGCTGATCACTGCTAACCTAGTCACTATTTTTATAGTGTGTGCAAATTATGTACATACATTTGCATATAGAGTGTTGCCTGCAAGACTGGCAGATATCCTTCTAAAATATCAAACAATTACGACAGTCTTGTTTGCAAAACCTCAGTATATATAAATGATTACACAAATGTACATTATATAATGTTTCTGAATGATAAGAGTTGGACGGCGATACATTCAGCTAAGTTTCTAACGTTACTTTAGCATTAGTGTTCATCTGTTCGTGTTTTTGTTTCGCATAACATTTTATTAAATACAAATAACCTGTGTATTTACATTGTTCCATATTCAGTGTTCATTTGTAACTTATGGTCAAATGTCTGTCTGCTGTTTTTGTTTTCATATGTTGTAAAAGTCGCCTTGGATTTGATGCAGTTTACAACATGTATGAGTAAATCAGGGGCGTGTGGTATTGTTACATTGCAGATGCGTACTAGTTTATTTCACAACGGTAATGGTAATAGAAAACATTTCTGAGAAGTTTAAGTATGAACAATTAGGCATATGAATGTAACCAATAGTATTTGATAAACACATGTTATCAGTCGTTTTCCCTTTGTTGTTGTTTGTTCTATCATGTCTTTTACCAGAACAAATGTATCCAATTCCTATCATTTGTTGAAAACAGTTTTTGATCATAATTATTAGTGTAAAATTTAAATACATCATTGTCACGTCGGAACCATCTTATGAATAACACGGATCAGAATAGAATGCCATCGTTTAAAAATATCATACATGTAACAGTACTACGTATAATTGCTTTTTTAATGGAAATTTCCACATATCGCTTGCATAGAATGATAATGATAAATTTTCAAATTCTGCTAATGAGCCTATTATCATGAAATCAAGAATTTGTCATATTGACCAAAGTAATGTTGGAACATCTTGTTTTGCCGTAAGCAAAAATAAATTTCCAAGCTGTTTTTGCTAGATTTCTCAAAATATTTATTTTGTACTTACGACCTTCTCACTCTATGCCAGCGATATGTCTATTTATTTTATTACACATTTGCATTATGTATATTATTTTTCAAAGTTCTTATTTGTATATTAATAGTATCAATAAATAAATATAAACACTTGTAATATTATTGTTTATTACACTTGTTTTGTGTTTTTCCCTGTCTTCAACGTCTATAATTTAATTGTATGTTATCGGCTGTGTACTTGAATATTCGGTTTCAAACTAAATTGAAATGTTGGCCTGCAAAAATACTAGTTTCGGAATTGTATACCACTTAATTCACTTTCGTGCGTTTAGAATTAAGGTAATCAACTTTTTGTTTTGAAAAAAAAGGTTTCAGGAAATCGGAAAGGGAAGGCAGCACTCTACTCTACCAGCCGAGTACAGTAAAACCATAACACAACATCAGTGAGCAATGCCGGCACAAAGCCAAAGAACTGACAAAACGTCCCCGCCCCCCCCCCCCCCCCGCAAAAACGCAAATCGACAAATCCTACAAAGCACAACAAAATAACTGTGATCCCAAGAGACCGAATGAAACACAGCCAATACCCTATCAAGTTTTTGTGTTTCTGTTGCTAGTATATCTTGTTACAAAAATGTACTATGAGATGCAAATAAAATATACTTTAACGCAAAATTGTTAAGTTGATGCAGCAGGCGACAGTCTTTCAATACATCAACCGATTGCAGTTACTGACGCAACAAGCATAATCTGCTACACGTGGGCCTTAATGTTTCCGTCGCTCCAGTAACGCTTCATGTGTTCAAAGGAATAGTAGCTTCAGTTGCAGATACATGGCAAAGTGAGGCGAAACTATCGTTGGTGTACGTTCAGCTTTACCAATATGCATTTACGATTTCAATATTATGTTTTTATTTGATGAGTTTTCATAAGTGGTACAGCTACCCAGTCATTCGGCAATAGAAATGGTCCGTTTTGTGATTTCCCACGTGCTCCATGTGCGAAACATTGGTTTTACACTAAACTGGTAAAAACCTGTTAAAACACATTTAAGTATGTTGGCAAGTGCTGAGATGTCAAGGTTGTAACGTATGTATCATTTACATAAAGCGAAAACCATATATCGCATTTATTAGGAAATTATTACCCCCGTAAAAAAGTTTTGCATTTCGTTTGTTGAGAGTATTGTAGGATATAATAACATCACGACTTAATCCAACCAAGTGTCATTAGGCCGATTCAAGTAGTGTCAAGGTAATGAAATGGAATGAAACTTGTTGTTTGGTGCGGTAGGGAAGTTTGTTTTTTGTAGGAAAGAATTACTTTGTTGCTGTTCCAATTTATTATTAAGTGTTGACTGAGAGTTGCAAGTGTATCTATTATTTGCGCACATGTGTTACAATTATTTCGTAATACCAGGGTTGAAAATATGCTGCAGTAATTGACTGTTCATATGGTCGCCAAAGTTTACATTTTTATAAAGTATATACACTTTAAATTAAGGAAATAACACAATTTCTCATCCGTGAAATGCTCGTGAATACATCCAAAATAAGACGTAGATGCATTGTGTTTAAAGTTAAAGTGTCCAATCATTGTTTCCTGAATATTCGTTGTTATTATATCGTGGTGTAATTATTTAAACTTAAAATGTACAATTAACTTTCATAGTTGTGAAGGCATTTCACGGATGGAACATTAATTGATAATTAAATGTAAATATTTGTAGAAGTTAGGAAAAGGTTGTAGGTGTGAGGTAAGATATTTGAATGTATTAATACTATTAGAATGTAGTATCTGATTTATTGGCGTTTATTTATGCATTACGTCGATAATGAAATGATATTTTAGGGAAAGTAACACCATAATGATTATGAACCGTATGAACTCAGTTGCAATTGTAATACTGATAACCGACCAAAGGAAATAAAAGTACTGGATGTTTTGTAATAATTATGCTTTTCAACGTATGGAATGGTGGTATATATTGTGTTATTATCCCTCACTTTTATCGTAATGTTAATTTCCCATAGACTAACATGTAGTATTCTTACTATTTCAATCATGCGAATTGGGGCGGTCCTCCATAACACAAATTAAAACCAGTACATGTTACTGATTGACGATCAAGGAAGTTTTGAAAACGTTCATCTACACACTCCGCAAAATTTCTAAATGGTCACTTTTTAAACTCACATATTTTTGTACATAACAATTGAGAAATATATTTAGTGAACGTGGGTGAATCAAAAGTTCGTAGAATGTTTCCATAACTTTATTATCTTCAGAGTTATTTTCATCAGATTTATGCTGAATGAAAATATTGGTATTTTGTTACATACATACATTTATAGCTACCTGATGATAACCTTTTTTAAAATATCTGAAATACGGGCGATTACGTACATGTATACTGGAGCACACGGATAATTTCAAACAATTTTTTTATATTTTCTAAAACATCTCAATTGTAGTACCTCCAAAAACCGTTAAAATGTTATGTCTGATTGCCTGATATCATTTATAAAGTCTGTTAAAATTTCAGACGTCATATCCGATAAATAATGTTTTGTCGACATTTACATAATCGCACTATATAGATATAACGCGTAAAATAGTCCAGCAATAATGTCTCCAAAAATCGACTGATCATTAATTTTTGGAGAAAGTTGCCAAACTTGGTATATACATTGGGCAAACATATTGGAACATTTTTTTCATGAGACCCATCTCGTATCTGCCATTATGGTTGCCATTGCAACCATTTTTAAAGATGGCCGCCAAAAACGAAAAATCAGTGTATATCTTATATAACGCATGACAACAACGTTATTATGAGTAATTGTAAAGTATTTTTATTAGAAATAACTTAACTAACATCTAACTTATACCTTTAACCAAAATCGTTTTGAAATATCCAAAATGGCCGACAAAATGGCCGCCAAATTCGAAATATTCTATATAATAGTCTTTAGGTATACTGATACTATATTTTTAACATTTATACTGATAGTTCTAGAAAAAAATCTGGTTAAATATATTCCAGTTTAATTATTAATTAGTAAATAAAGCAGATATTTTATTCTAGGGGCGTAAATTTCAATATAGATAAGCCTCGATCTGAGAAAAGAGCCCTCAATGACATGACATGAAATTGAGAAAATTGAGTTTTTAAGTTACTGCACCATTTTCTGCGAATTTCAGAACAGGGCACAAAATACACATAAGTGTTTTATGTTACATGTATATCCTGCAACATAATTGTTGCCTCGTAACATACTTAATGTGGAGTTCTATACTAACACTTGAGACCTATATTTTTGGGGTAAAATATGAGAAACTACAAACAAAAGTGAGGATTTTTGGAATTGGCAGACCACAATGTCATTTATAGTAGTATTTTATTGAAAACCCCTGCAATATAAGTGTAGTAACTTATAGTATTATGTATCATACGAAATTATCGGCTATTGGTCAAGATACGATATTTTGGGGTAAAATACTACAAAATGAAAACAAAAATGATGATTTTTGGAATCAGTTTACTGTAATGTCATTTATTATGGTATTTGATCATAAATCAATAGGATGAACACATATTGTCTTCTTGCTTATGATATTGCTAATCTGGTGCCTAAATGGTATGTATTTTAAGACATTTTTGGGGCAAAAACATTGGCAATATAAACAAAAGTGAGGATTTGAGGAATCGATTGGCTACGATGGCATTTAAAATCGTATTATTTATAAAACAACTGCAATTCGTTTGTAGTAATTTAAAGTTTAGTATATCATATAATATATTATCATTTATGATTACTGAATGCTATTTTGGGGTAAAATCGTATAAAAATATAAACTAAAATGGTGATTTTTGGAATAGGTTTACTACAATGGCACCAATCGCATTATTTAGTTATAAATCACTAAGATAGACATATGCAGTTTTTCCTATCAAGATATTAATAATCTAGTTTCAAAATGACTGGCGTCTTGGGATATATTTGGGGTGAAACAGTCAAACATATATAATTAATAAAAGTGAGTCTTTTTGGAATTAACGATCACAATATCATAACGCCACAAACTGTGCTATTCTATAATTAATCACTACGATAGGCACATGTTGTCTTTTTGCATATTAAGAAATTAATAATCTGTTCTAAAAAGTGTTCATTTGTTATGTTATCTCTTTTGGGTAAAACATTACTAACTATAAACAGTAATTAAGTATTTTTGGAATCAGAAGACCACACAATTATTAAGCATCGTATTCGTTAATAACTCACTGCATTTGGTTGGTAGTAACAATTTGCTTAATACATAATAACATTTATGTATGAAATAACTTGTGTAAAATGCAATTCTTTGGAACAAAACACAAAAAATGTAAATGAAACAACCTACTCCAAGCAATAATGTATCAGGCAATGATGTGTACCACAAAGAGCCGCTATCTACCAAAAGCATTGCTAAGACAGGAATAAAACACAACGTGTCGCCAAGAAAGGAATTTCTGACGAGGAATTGCTGTGCCCGACCAAACTAGGTATCTTTATTGTCAGGATAAAAATGTTAAGGTAGACCTAGGCATAATGATGAATACCACACAGGCATGGAATCTCTGCATATTTATTTGAGTGGATCATATTGTTTGAGATGGCTTTACGGTACCTGGTCATATTTTAAATACTAGAACCTGGTGTGCCCTGGACATTTTCGAAATTATACAGGGCTTCAAGTATGCTAATCAAATGAGGTTAACACTACAAGGGGACCCCATTTCCTTGATTACGTGTAACAAAATGTGTTACGTATTACAGTCTTAGGGCACCATCTCATATATTTTTGTTAACGTTGCATTGTTTGAAATATTCGAAAAAAGAAACACTGAAGTTCCACAATAAGAAACTATGAAATTCCATGAAAATTTGAAAATGATGTTTTCATGTCGGCCAAATAATCTGGCGCAAAATACGCTATATATTCTTCAGACAAGCTACATTTACAGCAATTGCCATCATAATATCTCATTCAAAGTAATTTGATAGTAAACTGATACTCTTTTAAAGTAACTATGCCGTTGACCCCTATAATACTCCACTTATATATGAGCCGTAATCCAGGAAAACATGCTGACTTGACACCATGTAATTACTGTATAAAGCAAGGTTTTGAAAAGGCTCTAAAATAAGTGAAAAAAATGTATATAACTGTTGATTCTACTTTAAGTAATTTATCCATATAGTACTATATCTTAGCTTTAAATTTCCTCATAAATTATGTCGAAACTATATACTTTGTTGCCATGGTTACCAATTTCAGAAAAAATACTTCAATTAAGAAAAACTGAGAGTAAGCTGTTTAAAACAACAGTAGCCTTTCTCTAAATGCAACATGTTTCTATGATGATATATATTTTAAAAATCAAAACATAATTCTAAAATGTGACACTATTCTGAACATTTTATGTCAAGAATTAATCATATTGTGTAATTATGAAATACTTTTTACAGTCAAATGACGTTCGAATGACGTTCGCGACTTCAGACAAAAAAACTCGGAATATTGACTTTACAAAAACAACGGTAACTTCCTCAAAACTCAAGATATTTACAGGTTAGAAACCACCAAATAGATTTGCTCTATAGCTCAATGTAAATTGCCCATAGTAGGCCCCAATTTTCAACCTTTTTTAGTCTATGGCCACCTGGACCACATATATCATTGTAAAGAGGGGCATTTAAGCTTCAAAATAATGCAATAAAAAAGGGGGGTCATGTATCTTCTAAGAAAGTTTTTGTCCTTCAAACACGGTCTATCCGTTTTTACGCATGTCCGGATTTATAAGTTCTGGGTTTTACCCTAGTCTACTTTCACTTTGTTATCAAGAACAAAATAGTGGAATAATGCAACTATTACAGTTTAACTACACCACATGCATATTTACCAACCATTTAAACTCAATTTCATCATTCAACTCCGCATTTGTCAAGAAATATCTCCATTAACAGGCAAACCGAAGTTTTTTTAAGGACTACTTGAGTGTATCACCACTTGGTCCGCGGAGGCATTTAGTGGTTCTTTACCTTAAGACAGCCTAGTTTTACTTATTAAAGTGTTTTTTGCACTTTTTTAAATACTACTATGTATATGCAGCACACAGCAATCAATTCTAGACACACTGGGCATGAATTCTAGAAAAAAATGACAAACACGCATATGCGCCTTTAAGGAGAAATTTGGCCAGCGCCTGCAAAATATTATGAATAGTGATTTAAAATTGTGTTGTATTTGTGAAAAACTGTTTCAATGAACACTAATTATGCTTTAGATGCCTTATAATGTGTCTATTCTTCATATTCAATCACAATTACCCCTGTCTGACACTAAAATAAGGCCAATTTTGGCATAAAAATGTCAATTTTAGAAGAAAAAAATCTGACATTTTCTAGATTTTCATGATAAAAATCCAAATTTTCACTTTTTAGACAATTTAAACAGATAAAAGTGCTCAAAACCCTATCTGGGATGCATTTCCATACATTTGAATGCAAAAAAATGAAAACATGATTTTAATAGAATTTTGCTCCTCTTTAGGTTAGAAACCACCAAATAGATTTGCTCTATAGCTCAATGTAAATTGCCCGTAGTAGGCCCCAATTTTCAACTTTTTTTAGTCTATGGCCACCTGGACCACATATATCATTGTAAAGAGGGGCATTTAAGCTTCAAAATAATGCAATAAAAAAGGGGGGTCATGTATCTTCTAAGAAAGTTTTTGTCCTTCAAACACGGTCTATCCGTTTTTACGCATGTCCGGATTTATAAGTTCTGGGTTTTACCCTAGTCTACTTTCACTTTGTTATCAAGAACAAAATAGTGGAATAATACAACTATTACAGTTTAACTACACCACATGCATATTTACCAACCATTTAAACTCAATTTCATCATTCAACTCCGCATTTGTCAAGAAATATCTCCATTTACAGGCAAACCGAAGTTTTTTTAAGGACTACTTGAGTGTATCACCACTTGGTCCGCGGAGGCATTTAGTGGTTCTTTACCTTACACAATGTCTTTTGAAGCATGCTTCATTGGCATTAGCCTTTATAACTATGAAACATAACAAAAAATGTTTCTTGTCAAAATAGCAGGTTTTCTTCGAGACTTGCTTATATATATAACATAGTAAACCCAAGATTTTGTCCGTTTATAAAATCTGGATCCGGTCATAGCTTAATTAGTTTTGAAGCTAGGTTAATGAAACGTAGCATGTGGATACAAATTAATAAGCAGATTATTCATGTCAATTTGTGTTTTATTCAGACAACAATTGTGGTTGCCATGGTAACAAAAATATAGAAAACCAAACAGGGTACTTATATATTGCTTGTAACTCGTAATTAATTGTTATTATTAAGCAGAAACTGGCTTTTTATTTTATCAACGTCGACCTTGACCCCATTTACACCTATTTTGATGGAAAGTATCTTCGCGGAAGCTATATATAGACCACGTTTCATTCATATATGTCATTCCAGACTAAATATAGTCAGCGGAAATCGATTTTCTATTTTTAGTAACAGTGACCTTGACCCGAAATGTCCCATTTTTTGTCCCAACGTGTATCATCCTACAAGCAACGTATATAGCAAATTTCATTCTAATACCTCATTCCTAACGGAAGTTATTGAGCAAAAACCTATTTTCTATTTTTAGTAACAGTGACCTAGATATTGACCCCACCCATCCAACTTTTTATTTTTAGTGGCGTATTGAGTCAAGCTACTTATACACCAAATTTCATCACGATATGCAATTCTAAACTGAAGTTATTGAGCAAAAACCGTCATTTGATCATTTTCGCGGCCATTTTGAAAACCGTTGCTATGGCAACCAAAGAATTTATTTTAAATGGGTCTCATGAAAAAAATGTTTCAAATGGACCAAGGAACAGTTGTACCAAGTTTGGTAACTTTCTCCAAAAATTAATGTTTATTGGACATTATTGCTGGACTAAAACGGGTCTTCTTGAATTTACGGAACCACGGGCTGCTATCAAAATCTTCGTGAAACTGGAATATATGTACGGCATCAGAGAAAATACATGGTTTGAAACGTGTAGGTGTATGTCCTGAAATAAATATACAACGATTTATAAGTGGAATCAGTGCTTTCGTGTAAGATACCAGAAGTTGACAACCGAATAAAATACACCCGATATTGGTGACGTTGGTTCGCAACGTCGTCGAAGAGGGCCAGCGCTATATAATTGCGGATATAGCAAAACACTTAACCATACAGACTATCGGAATATAACTTTGCCATATAATTAATTACTGCCTACTCGTCCATATGAGATGATGGTTTATTATGTTTTATTTTTAAAATTAAGGTTATTTATAATTAAATTTATTCCTATATTTGATGTGATTTCTGGTTCTGACGGTTGTTGTTTAGTATTTCCAATAATTGAGCGTGAGAATAGCATAATCTGCATCAAATATTCACGTTTATATTGTTAACACATTTTTTTACATTTACTATTGACAAAATATATTTTGAGTACTCATTGACTGGAATTTTGTCAGTATATTACTAGGTGACCCATTAGATATTTTGTTCAGTATATTAGTGGTTGGTATTGTGGGTATAAAATGAAACATTTTCTGGTGATATTTGATTTAATTACGGGGGTTTATCAGAATAATGTGAACTCAACACTAGATGGCATTCTTTACATATTGCCAAAAAATTATATTTATAAACACCAATGGTACAGCAATGGTGACAATAGACATGGATACATCGATGGCTTAGGATGAGAAGGTCGTAAGTACTAAATTGATATTTTGAGAAAACAAGAAAACATCAGTCTGAAATTTGGTCTTTACCTATGATAAAACACACTTATACAACTTCATTTTGGTCAACATGACAAGTTCCGATTTTAATGAAAGTATACTCATAAGAAGCGCCTTGTAATGCGGATTTCAAATATGTATCAGTATTTTAAGGTCGTAAGTAGTAGTTACGACCTTCTCATACTAAGCCCGCAACATGTTTGTAAGCACAGTCTGGATAATGGTTTACATAAACAAGTTGTATGGTAAATGTATTTAGAAAGTGTTAAACATTGTTATTAAATGTTTCAGTAAGCTATAATAATACATTTTGTACATGTAGTTTTTTTCAGATGTAACCAGATACATGTAATATAATACTCAGAGAATGAATGCTCTAAGCCATATTCTACTACTTGTATTGATGTGCCGTTGTCTCCTCCGTAAGTATTATACTTAATGTTGACTTGCACCAAATACTGCTATTTGTGCCAAATATAATACATTTATTAACTATCATGTAAATCCAATGTCATAAAATTTCTAAGGAAAATAAAGACATTAGATTCAAGCAGCGTAATATTAAATCCATATGCTGATGTAACATTCTTAAGTTTACAAGCATTGTTTCAATGAGACTCGTTGTGTTAAGCAGTGTTTAAATATTTTGATTAGGTGGTCAATTAGAAATTCGTGAATTCATATTTCAGTTGTAACAGAAATAGAACCAGGTTGTGAGAATTGTGGATGTTGTGTAGATAAGGTGTGTGCCAGTAAATATGTCCAAGGCTATACTTTGAACGATTACTGTACAAACGGATGTATTGAGGGTATTGGAGGGAACAAATGTTACAACAAATGTCCCGATGATTGTGTCACATGTGAACAAACTATAGAAAATAATTGCGCAACATGCGAGAACGGGAAATATCTTACTACTGTCACTAGGAATACTAATAATGAACCACAGTCATATAAGGGTTGTGAGGATTGTCCAAACACTTGCAAGACATGTGATTCAGAAACGAATTGCCAAGAGTGCGAAAATCGATACTACAACCCTGGTCAATATGGCGACTGTTCCCAAGAATGTCTTAACAATTGTATGTCATGTACGTCAGCAACCCACTGTCAGGAATGTTATGAACCGTACTACATTGGATCTTCTACCACAGACTGCTCCCTGTCATGTCCAGGGAATTGCGTTTGCTCATCGCCCAGTATTTGCTCATCATGTCAAGATGGTTTCTACAACGTAAACCAACAGTGCGTCAGTTCATGTCCATATTCATGCAAGTCTTGCTCAGATCAAAACACGTGTCAGTCTTGCAAAGATGGATATTACAACAGAAGAACTAGTTCATCCAATAACGCCGTTACTAATTGCTCGCTTACGTGCAGAGAAACATGCATTGAATGTACGTCGTATGATGTATGCACTACATGCACTAAGGGACATTACGGATCGTACTGTCACAACAATTGTTCCATTGGCTGTACAAATGGTGAATGTAATTCAAATGATGGAACGTGTAACTGCAAAGAAGGTTTTACAGGCAGTCATTGTAATGAATGTGTGCCTGGCAGACACGGTCATCAGTGCGATAAGCAATGCCTTACTACATGCAAGAACAACATGTGTAAGCGAGACACTGGGGACTGTCTAGAATGTAAATCAGCCAATATTACAGGTGTTAAATGCGACATGTGTATGCTTCATACTTGGGGTGCACTGTGTTCGCAAACTTGTCCAACCAATTGTCAAGGACAATGCGTAAGGAACACTGGATACTGTGTATCGTGTGTTGGGAATTTTCAAGGTAATTTATGTAACGAATGTTCTGCTGGGTATTTCGGTGAAGTGTGCGACAAGGTCTGCCCTGAACAATGTTACGATTCTCTTTGTTATCGTTCTAATGGAACTTGCCGATCATGCAATCAGAATTATACCGGTTCTACTTGTGAAGACTGTGTTTCTGGTTTCTATGGACAGGCGTGTAATGTTCCTTGTCCCTCAAATAAATGCAAAAACATCAGGTGCACTCGGAAAACGGGCGCATGTATATCGTGTCAAAAAGGATTTTATGGACTCGAATGTGAATTGAACTGTTCGCGTGGATGCAATGGTAATGTTTGCGAGTTTGGTTCAGGCGCGTGCGATTGCCAGGGTTCGTATTCTGGAGACAGATGCTGTGTAGAGGGTGGACATTGCCGTGACTGTTCTTCAAATACAGCTTGTGAAACATGTGAAAAAGGTTTCTTTGGGATAAAATGCGACAGACTTTGTTTAAGTACGTGCGCTGTCGAAGGACAGGAGTCTCAGTGTGAAAAGACAGAGGGAAAATGTTTGGCATGCTCGATTGGTTTCCATGGTGCTCATTGTAATAACACGTGTAGTGATAAATGTGCAAACAATCGTTGTGGCCAGGACAACGGACACTGTATCGATGGATGTGTTGGTGATTTCGAGGGTCCTACATGCGCACATGGTAATACTATACTTATTAAGTTACTTCTGATGTACATACCTGTTTACAGACATAACATGGTAATACTTAAACCTGAACGTTATAACTTACCGTTTATGGTTTGGTTAACAATGCAAATCGTAAATTGTATGGAGTTTAAACATTGTCTATATCATGGTTGTTGTCATTCGATCTGTATCTTCCTGGTCCAAAAGTTATTTCGGTTTTGAAGGTTGTGGATTGCACTAAGATTACGCGTAAACAAACTTTGTTTGCTAGCGTTTGATATTACTTAAATAAAAATGAGCAGGCATCTTAAACACGTCAATAACGTCCAACCATACATTACATCACTGTATATTGATGATCATATTTCAGTTGATGGCACTGCAGGTACTGTTGGTTTTGCGGTTGGAGTGTCAGCTGCCACCATAGTGGTTGTAATCGTAATAGTTATTTCAGCAGTTTGCTTCATCCTACGAAGATGGTAAGCTGACTCAATATTATTATAATAATGTATTCATGTAAAAAATATATGAAGAAATCAGACAGGGAAAGCAGTTTTCCACTTAACCAGCCGAGCACAGAAAACAACACAACACATCACCACTACACAGAGCAATGAAATAAAAGCAATCAATTCACTTACATAGGTTATGTTAATCAACATGTTTCTATCATGATATTCAGGAAGTAACAACGTGATTGAGTTTGTTGCGAATAAAGTGAATCTATACACATGCGTGTACTAATGCAATGTGGTTAAAGTTATCACGAGTTGGACAAAAAACATTTTGTTAAGAACTTTAAACTTTCAGAAGCTTGCACGACAATACCGAGTGATAAGATGGTTTATGCATTTAAGTCGTCAGTAAAATTTCAGGAAACGAAAGAACAAGCAGGGAAAGATGGTGGAAGCAAGTTATGTGAACACAGAATTCCAAAATGAAACTCCTGGTCTGCAGGAGGACGCACAGACTCATTACGGTAAATACCTGCATATCACGACTACGCGTACTTACATGTACATTTGTATACCGTCTATAGAGTTTGCTAACCTTCACTCAATAACAATCTGCTCATAAAGGCGAGACTTTGTTGCTGTTAAAATTCATCAGTTTCTAGTTCATGAATTTTTGTGACAATATGGCTAGTATTTGTTCTTATAGCGTGTTATAATGTTCTTTTAAGCGTTTAAGCGTGACATGCAACCATTCCTACTTGTTATTTAAAAATATCTTTGCATATATTCTACTTCAATGTAACATTGAAACATTCTCCATCTATCTGCATAGTTGATTGTATGGTTTGTCTTGTATTACTTAATTATTGTATTTAATTGAACATTAAGTTAAATCAAATGAAATTCGGAATTTATCTTCCAGAATATGAAGTATTGGGTGCAAGAGATCAAATGGACGAAACAGTGTATGATGAGGTCAAATAACGACACAACTGATAGCCTTCATGCATTTTACTAACTAAGTGACAAATATATTAGTTTATTATGTTGCGGTTATACAACCGAATAAACATGTGCATTTAACACTATATTCTCTTCAATGAATACACTGAATACATTCCATGTATCGTATTTAGTGCCCTTGGATAGCAGGATCGGATTATTACTGGTCATCGATAACCACATTACTACTGCTACATGTATCCGTGTGTATGAATTGTTTTACAATATACATATTTGCATATCAAGGGTTGCATGCGAGACTGGCGTATGTCCTTCTTCAATATCGACAGTAACTTCATGTTTGCAAAACCTCAATATATCAACCGATTACACAAATCGTCGCCTGAGTACAGAAGTGCTCTATCTCCTTAGCTATAAATAAAGAACTACTCTATCTCAAGAAGCGGGAGATAGAGCAGTTCATCCTCAAGAAAAAATGAAATATTGTGACAAAATTGCTCTAAACACAAAAATCTAAATAAATATAAATCTACAATGTTTTAAAAATAAATAACTCGTTATAATACATCTATTTCCAATGCCGATTATCCACGTATTCGTTTGCCCCATATGTGGAACGGGAACAGAAATATGACAATTTTTTAAACTCAAGTTATTCAATATTGTGAAAATGGAAGATAGAGCAACATTCCACTCTAGCGACGAAATTTACATTATAAAATGTGTCTGAATGATAGCAGTTGGACTACAATACATTCTGCAAAGTTTCTTACGTTATTATAGCCTTATTGTATTTATCTACTGTGCTTGTTATTGTCTACTTCTGTTCGTATTCTTGGTTTTGCATAACATTTCATTAAATAAAATAACCTGTTTTTTTACTTTGTTCCATTTTCACTGTGCATTTGTAACTACTGTCTACATGACTGCTGAAGATGATTATTATTGTTTCCTAAGGTTGTAAATTTCGTCTTCGTTTTGATTCATATTACAACATGTACGAGTAAGTCAGAGGCATGCGTAATCCCTAGATGGTATACGTGTACTCGAATATTTATGCTTGTAGCGAGACATGAAAATAGAAAACATTTTTGTGAAGTTTATTCCTGTACAATTAGGCATATAAATGTAACACTTGTTATAATTTGAGAAGCGGGTTAAGCAGCTTGTGTTATCTTTGTGGTTTATGGCTCTTGTAAGCTGTTTTAACTGTTAAGCCGCTCAAGCATCCATTGACGTTTTAACTCTCCCCTGGTTATTGGGTTTCTTATGGAAATCTACGTTCATGTGTTCCTTCGTAGACTTTTTCTGTGGGTGTAGCAGCCTGATCCGTGGCGCCCAGGAATAGAAACTGTCCCCATAAGTCCCAATTAAAACATTGAGAAATTAACCAGTGGTCCAGAGGGGGGGTTGAACCCTGGACCTTTCGATCCCGAAGCGCACGCCCTACCTTTAGGCGCCGTTCCCTATTTGGTTCTGTCATGTATGTTGTCTGTGAAATTGTATCAGTTGAAAATATTATTTGATAATAATTATAAGTGTAGCATTTAAATAAATCAGTGACGCGACGGTTAACAAAATATGAATAACACTGCTCAGAACAAAATGTATTTTGTGGAACATACAATGTATTATATGTGTAGCAGTACTTTATTTGTGACATATGTTTATTCTTCGTGTTGCTTTTCAAATCTTTTAATTGTATACTAATGTCAGCAATAAATATACATAAATTATTATATGTTCTTGTTCATTACACTTAATGTGTGTTGTTTTCTAGTCTTTCACGTTCTGTATTGGTTTACTGGCCGATATGAACTTTGACTAAGTTTTAATCAGTGCCTTAAGTTAATAAACGGATCGAAGAATGCCTGTTTTGTTTTTTTAGTCTATTTCAAGCCTGTACCTTACCGGGACATTTATGTTCTATTCTTCGTTTTTAACATTTTTTTTATTTTCATAAGACATATTATACAGCTATACACAAAACAAAAACATACAAACAATTTTGTGAAAATAAATGTTAAACTAATTCACTACACATGATATTATTCATTAATGTCATTATGATTGTTGTAGTATATATGCTCAGTACATCTAGAAACGCAACTTTTTCATCCTTGAGTTTTTCTGACTTCCATTGTTCAAACATGATTTTATTTTGTTTAATAATATTGTATAATCGCGTAGAAACATGTCTATTGTCTAAAGTTTATCGATCGGGTTACGTAACACCCGTGCGTCAAGAAAATCACAAAACGCACGAATTCCACGTGAATCATTTACGCATGATAAATTTTGGTATCAATTGCTTCGAATCCTTTGTAAGGTATGACAATGGAAAGAAAATCACAAAAGAAAAATTCTAGGCTTCGGAATAAAAATATCAGAACCTGTGTGAAATCGGGCAATTCGGGTGCCTATGACGGGGACGTCAAATGTGAGGTTCCACTTCGGCTAAATTGTCATGAACCGACAATGTTTCATTTGGAGACACTTAGCTAGCACTTTGTCACCGTTTACAACCACCTATGTCCAGGTCATCCATGTGAAACAACACTCCGACAGGACCAATAACTCCTCATGTACCATCTCGAGGCAATGTTCACAACTGATTCATACACTTCTAAACAACTGGTTGGGGTCATAAATATGTAATCAATCAATAATTTATAAATAACTATTGAACTTTTCACTTAGAAAAGCGAATCATAAAAAATAGGATTTTAACAATTTGTGTTTCGTTACTTTCTAGCCGCACTATACACACAAGCACTGTTCCGTTGCATTGATAGCACTTTAAGAAAACAATGTTACAGTTGCATTGTTCATGGAATACATATCATGAAGTAAAAACAGTTTGATTGTCAAGCATAAAAAGTTTGAAAAAGTGTTGACAGTGTTGCGTTTCTAGATGTACTCAGTATGTATGAAAGGGGAAGAGTTATGAGGACAGTCGCTTAGAAGAGAGGTTGTGATTGTTGAGAGTAAGAAAGGAAAGTAAGAGAAAGATAATAAGAAATGGTTATGGGTTCGGGGAATTTACACAATACATGTATCACCATTTGAGTTATGCAAGTTATGAAAACTTCTTCCATTTTCTGTTACAGATTTGGAGTTTGTTTTTTAATAGTGCGATAGTTTCTTCCATCTTTTTTCGTTAATTAATGTATTCTTTAAATGACTGAATTGTCGGTGTGTGTTTATTGCATTTACATTTAAATATGAAATATTGTGAAAGCAGTATAATAAAGTTGGTAATAAGTCCATCTTCTTCTGTATTCTTTATAATGTTGCAAACTGAAATATTTTGGAAAGTGATATTTAAGTCTTTTGAAAGCTTTTGTACTAGATATTACCTAACTTCAGCCCAAAAACTTTGTACAATATGGCATTCCCAGAACATATGGTATATAGAGTCTGGTTGTCTATTGCAAAAATCACATAAGCTTGGCTGGGTTATATGACACTTGTGTAAAAATGAATTGTCGGGTATTATATTCATGAGGTATTTATACTGAAATTCTCTAAGTTTAGTGTCTATTGTAATAGTATTCTTTGTTGGAAAAGTTTAACCCATTCTGTGTCTTCTATTGTGAACCTGAGATCCCATTTTCGTTTGTATTTTGGTTCCGTTGGTAGTTTAGTCTTGATTAGTGAATTATATGCAATCTTACTTAATTTGTTTTTTCCATTTAGTCTATCTATTAGATAGTTTGGTTGGTTATATGTTATAATTTCGTTTTGCATTTGTGTCTTCCATTCTTTCGGTATGTTTTTAATGAGAGTATAGTATTTCAAGTAATCCCCGTTAGGGATATCATATAGAAATTTCATCTGCTCAAAGCTGTGAAATATTTTGTGTCTGAAGTCAAATATATGTTCTACATACTGGATTCCTTTACTGAACCATGTGTTATAGTAAAATAACTCATTTTTATTTTTATGTTTTATACTTGAATTATTCCAGATGATTTATTTGGATGTTTCAATTTCAGTGTTTAGGGTGTTGACCTTAGACCATGAAATCAATATATCCTTTAAAAACTGTGATTATATATTGAGACCTTTACAGTCTTTTTCAGTAATATAACATTTAAATAGAAATAATCCTCCATACTTTTCTAATTCGGTCTTGTAATGAAAACTCCAGTTAGCGTTTGAACTAAAAATTCTTTTTATCCAGCTTATATTTAATGAATCTAGAAAAAAATCCATGTCTATCATTTTAGACCTCCGTCTTTGTATTCTTGAATTATTTGTTTACGTGATATTTTATCAGGTTTTGAATTCCATAAGAAATCAAAGAACATTTCATTGATCAATTTTATAAAATGTGCTGGTGGGTTGTGTAACACAGTAAGGGGGTAAATTAGCTTTGGAAGAACAAATGTTTTTAGAACTGTTATTTTTCCAATGAGTGTTAAGTTCCATTTTTTCCATTGTTTTAGGACATTTTTACATTCTATTATCTTATTTGCTACATTTAGATCATACATTGAAGATAACTTATTACTGAAGGTAATTCCGACGAAGTCCATTCAAATTCGTTGTCAAAGATAATATCTGTATTTTTTAGCCTTCCAATGCGCAGGACTGAGCATTTGGTTCTGTTGAGTTTAAGCCCAGATGTTTTACCAAATTCGTCAAGGGTATTTATAAGATTTTCGAAAGACGTTCGATTTCCTTTAAGTAGAAAGCTAGCATCGTCTGCAAAAAGAGTTTGTTTCGTACTTTTATTGTTTAAGTTTATACCTTCTATAGCATCGTTGTTTTCTATAGAAATAGATAAAAACTCGATACATAGGATAAAAAGATACGGTGATAGAGGACATCCTTGCCGTACACCACTCTTAATGTTAAAAAAATCAGAAAAATGACCATTATTAGTAATACAGCCCTTCGCATTTGCATAAAAAAACTTCAACCCATTCTATGAGTGAATCACTAAAATTTAGTTCTTTTAAACATTTATACATGAATTTATGATTTAAACTATCAAAAGCTTTTTGGAAATCAGAAAAGAATATGCGACCTGGTTCATCGTTAAGTTGCATTTTTTCTATTGTTTCAATAATTGTTCTCACATTCTCTCCTATATATCTTCCCTTGATGAACCCAGTTTGGTTTTCATTAACTATACTATCTACAACCTTTTTTATTCTCTTACCAATGACTTTTGAGGCAATTTTATAGTCGACATTTAATAGTGATATTGGTCTCCAATTATTAATAGACAAAGGATCTTTATTCTTTTTTGGTATTAATGTTATGATACTCTGAGTTTGTAGTTCTGTTAATTTCCCTATGTTGTAAGAGTAATTTATTGAGTTAACTAGGAATGTTTTAATATCGTTCCAAAATATCGTATAGAATTCGACAGATAAACCGTCTAAACCAGGGCTTTCCAGATTTGCGAAATATTTAGTATTTTTTCCGCACCTTCAATCCATTCGGCACGTGATCTTAGAATAATGCCTTTAATCTTTTCTTCAGTTATATCTTTTAATGTTTTTTGTTGGTTAAGTAGTTCGTTATGTATGTTTTCATTACTTGGTTCAGAGCAGATTTCACGTTCTAACCTTTCAATATTTTGTTGTATTTTTAATTCATTTTCTTTTATGTTTTGTAGTTTACTGGAATATCTAATGGCTTCGTTCCGGACCGTGCTTTAACTAGTTCCCATAAAGTATTTGGGTTTGAATCCTTATTTATATTAGCTGTTTCATTAATTGCCTGCTTGACCTTTGTTTGGAAGTCTGTATTTAACAATATTGAGTTGTTTATTTTGAAGAATCCTCGTCCACGTTTTGTTGACGCAAGTTCAAGATCAAATGTAACAACGGAGTGGTCGGATTTAAAGCCCATTTTAATATGACAATCTTTCACATGATTTAAGATGTTGGACGAGACTAAGAAATAATCTAGTCTACAATATATTGGTGGTTTATGATTAGATTGCCATGTGAATTGTTTCAAATTGGGATGCTTTAGTCTCCAAATATCGTATATATCATTATTTTCCATGATCTCTTGAATTTTTTTTGAACATTTCCTGTGTGTGGTTTTGTTACCGTTTAGTTTGTCAATATTTACATCAATTATTGTGTTGAAGTCGCCACCGATTACAAATGTTTCATCACTATTATCTATAAGTATGTTTTCTAAAATATTTAATAGTTCCTCGTCATCTTTATTCGGTCCGTATATGTTCACAAGAAGTAGGCTTTTACCGTCGATATCTACATTTAACGATTGGAGGCGTCCTTGTTTGTATTCTTTATAGGACTTAAGTGTAAAGTTGACATTTTCATTTATGAATATACCTATCCCAGCGCTATTTGACTGGTTACCACTGAGGAATATATCACCTTTCCATTTCCTTTTCCATTCATCATAATTATTTTGTGTACAGTGTATTTCTTGTAAAAAACTTATTGGAAATTTATTAAGTTTCAACCATTCAAACAATTCGATTCTTTTTGTTTTCGATGCTATACCCTTGACGTTAAGCGTACCGAACTTAATACTCATTAACTACAGTGTAGTGTATAATTTATCATGATCAGTACTGCGCATACAAATATTAAGCTTTCTGTAATTGAAATGGTAGAATTTGTATTTGAGGTTATTCCCCTTAATTGCAAGAACTGAGAAGACGAGAGGAAAGGGGTCTGGGAAAAGATAGTAAGAAGAGGATATAGAAGGATTACATTTAGAATAAATGCCAGTCGAACAGGGGGTTAAGCTTATACAGGCGAAAAGAAACATTACGTTTCTATTTGAAATCGTTTGTAAAAAAAGATGTCAAAATGTGTCTAGGTTGGATTATTGCATATTGTTGTATTATGATATGTTACCTGAGATGTATTATGTACATTTTGGTGTTAACATTTTAAGAATGCCTGTTTTGGAATCATACATATGGCAGCTTGGTCGTTTTTGTGTGTTGATTCAATTTCAATAATCAGCATGCCTGTGTAGTAAAGTGTTTATTGTGGCACGAATGCAATATGAGCTGTATCAATTAGTATTGTTCAATCGCACCAGGAGATTACATCAACACGTCTCTACAGTTTGAGATGCATTGCATAACGAGTCAAAAATGTTATTGGTATTTGCTCTGTATCACCGAAATGAATTTGTATGAATATAAAGTTGGTTTTGTTTCTCCGAATCCAAGAGTAATGAAATCAAGTTGTCGCTGAAGCATAAGTGATCCCACCTGGTATGTTTTGCCTTGACAAAATAATCCCGATTTAGATAAATTAGCTTCAGGAGGCATCGAGAGCACGGATTTCGCATATTGTCTTATGATTTTCCCGAAGCTTCCCCTAGACCATGATGACCCTCATACCGATTATTTTGTACAAATGCTCATTGAGACCTAGGCATTTGCTGTACTATTGAGCGTAATTATTATGGCTAATGATCGGACATTCGATATACAGCATCACAGAACAAGGCATGACTTAGCAGTGGAACACTTGAATATGAGATAATATTACAAACACTACAATAGTAATTATAGCACATTGTAACTGAATGTTGGGCTAACATGCATGTATGTACAGATGTAATGTAGAACACATGGCGCCATGACGTTACTGATTCAACAAAGCCTCACAAGGCACATAATCTTATCACAGGACCTTGCAATCATATAATTATGTATGTAGATAAATCTACCCTCACCCACTCTCACAGAAGTAATATCATATCTAAGGGAGTGTACATGTAACGCATTTGTCAAGACGATAGCAAACACAAAGTATTCTAACATAAGCAGGGGCATAGGAGACGGGGGAAATTATAAACTACGGTCTAACATATCTCACAATAGCTAATTTGCCACCAGTTCTCGGTGAAAAAGTTTTCTTTTGCTCGCTTCGCTTGCAAATTGACTTACTTTTAGAAAGATCAATTAGGATTAATTAAAAACTTGTATTGCCTGTAATTACTATTAAAACATGTCCTCTGCAATTCCAAATAAGGTATATCAGAACACCCAAAATGCACCAGATTGATCCATAGTTAGAAATATCTCCTGAGGGAGCATGCCATCGGACCCCCTACTTGAACTCATTATCTTCCAGTTACTGACGTAATTGCCAGAGAAACATAAACTTAGTTATTATATAGATACGTAGATTACCTAACCACGCTTCGGTGAATGAAGTTTGTTAATATTATGATGTTTACTCCCCCTTCATTCGTTTTTAACCCGGTATAAGACAACTAATAGACACGGATCGAATGAGACAAGGCTGTATTATTTTCAACCCATTACCTATCCAGGCCATGGAGTTTAGTTGTCATTTTAGAATAGAGAAAATATTTATGTAAAAAATAGTTCGTGTTATCTTTGGTTTTGACAAACGCGTTGTACTCCTTTAAATATAATATTTCTTCCGTGTGAGTGTGGGCAAATTTATCTATATACTCAATTATATGAGTGCAAGGTCGTGTGATTGTAATGGAACCCTTCGTTGGTTGAGGTTAACACTTTTGTTGTTTTATGTGAGTATTACAACAACAGTGTTGCTGCTTATGATAAGTAGTTGTTGATATATTTGTTTAAGCGTTGACCGAGAGAATGCAACAAATCTATTACATTTGTATTTACGAATTATGGCAAGGCTTAAATGTTACTATAATTGACTGGTAGTATATTCACGTAGGTTTTCTTTGTTGTACAGTATGTACAATTGTATTCGTAAAATCAAGGAAGTAATTAAATTTCTCATCCGTGACATGCTCGTGACTTCATTTACAATAAGACTATTGACAGTTGCGTTTAAAGCAGTGGTGTCCGATTACTTATACCCATATCTTAGATGATATTGTATTCTTTTGTACTTTTATAATTCATTCAATGGATGATGTGCTTGAAGAGTTTAAGTAACTTTCATATGTCTGAAAGTGCATAAAACAAATTGCCTGCTAAATGTAAGAATGAGAACTTATAGGACTGATATATACCGGTATTTAAAACCAGGCGCTTCAAATGTGCATATTTGTAGGACAATCAAAACGCGAATTATTGGCCTAAACTGAAGTTAAAACAGCCTGTTTTCCCATAAGTAAAGACTAGTTTTTGAACAGTGTTTTCTTGTTATTTCAAAATATCGATTTATCACTTTCGACCTTCTCATTCTAACAAAGCAATATGGATGTGAGAGTTAAGATTCATCTTGGAATACTTATTGCATTAGTTATATGGGAAACAGGTAAGTTTCTTATCGTCAGGTATATTTATGTTTTAGATAATTGTTTTATTGACAATTAAATAGTAACTGTATGCTCATGATGAATGTCTACTATATTTGGGTGTAATTGTGATTGCTTCTCAATAAATTGTTTCATTATAGTCATACAGGTATTAGCACAATATTTAAACAGAATATAGCTTTGTTTTTAACGATATGCTGGTTCATTATACACCGGTAATGCTATGAGGGTCATTCAATAAATTCTTTTACTGGACACATCATTTTAACACATATTGACACAGAGAAAAATTAAGCATATTGCACTAAACTACAGCTTTCTGACACGAGTGCAACACATTTCGCTCGAAATAATGCTACGCATTTTTAAAGAAAATTTGCTAAACAAAACTATCACCTTACCACAACCACCACTCAGCGTAATGATATTCTGAGTTCAGCGACTTTATTGATATTTTGCTATTCCTCAAGTGATAAACTCGAAAATAAATTATGTCATTCAAATGGAATTAAACGTAAATATTCCATTTGTATATAATTACACATATTTACCACGAAATTATATAGTTAAACTTATGGATTAAACTAAACTCAATGATTGTTTGTTAAATTAAAACGCCTCGTATATTTTGACTGGCATTTCCTACAACTTCGCCACGTTTGCAAATTTCGTTCAATCCCTGTTTCGTTTTTAATACCATGCTGCTCTTCAGAAATTTGATTTTACCGCTAAATCACTAAATACTGCATGTTAACCGTCTGCTCTCATTAGCAGTCTATGTGTGCTTGTTTTGTATTTCCAAGTGCACACTTTTAAAATAGTTGCTCGAATTTCCTTGCGTATTTTCATTGGAATATCGAAATTAATGAAAATGTGACAGGCATAGGTCAAATACATTTCAATTCAAACTCAAACGTCCAAATATGTTTATAATTTAAGGAAATATTATGATACTGTTTTGCGATAAGCTGGCAAACATATGGGACTGTAAATTAATTTGTTCGGAATAGTAATACAGCGGCTGATGGCATGCTACTGTGTTGTATAATCAAATATAAATGTGTGGTAGGTAATAGATAAATGTTAATAATGGTAGAATAACTCATTATTTAAACATAAATTTACTAAAATGAGAACGCTGATCTTCGAAAATATTGAATGACACACGTTGTTAATTCGAATTAATCTCTCAAAAAGAAAAACGATGTGATTGTCTTAAAGCTATGAAAATACGAATATATTTCCACGTCTTGTCCAATGGATATATGCTTGTATTCTGGTAAGAAGACAGACAACACTACTATTCTTTGGCCATGGGGACAATTTATTAATACTTGCCTATTTATACGAATGAGACATTATGTTATACAGGTAAAGCAGCACCATACTCAGGATGTGAAAACTGTGGGTGTTGTGTAGATAAGGTGTGTGCCCCAGCATATGTCCAAGGCGGGGTGCAGAATGATATATGTACACACGGATGCATTGAAGGTATAGGCGGTAACAAGTGCTACAACAAATGTCCAGATGATTGTTTCACATGTGAACAAACTACCAACAACAATTGTGAAACATGCAGGAGCGGGATGTATCTTACAACCGTCACTAGGAGTACTAATAAGGGTTCAAAGGCATTTCAGGGTTGTGTGGACTGCCCAGAAACTTGCACAACGTGTACGTCAGAAACTAGTTGTCAAGGGTGCGAACATCGATACTACAATACTGGAGAACATAACGACTGTTCCCAAGAATGTCCTTCGAATTGTAAAACATGCACATCATCTACCACCTGTCAGGAATGTGTCACTCCGTTCTACAACCAAGGAAACACAGCAGACTGCTCTCTGTCATGTCCAGGTTATTGCGTTTGCTCAACGCCCGGTATGTGCTCATCATGTCAAGATGGTTTCTTCAACGTAAACGAACAATGTATGAGTCCTTGTCCAGGTACATGTAAGACGTGTTCCGACCAGAGGCTTTGTCAGTTGTGCAAAGATGGATATTACAACGGAAATGACATGTCGACCAATAACGAAGTGAATGATTGCTCACATCGATGCAGAGAGACTTGCTTCCAATGTACTTCGTATGATGTATGCACTACATGCATACAGGGCCATTACGGCTCGTACTGTCAGAAGGATTGTTCCATTGGGTGTACATACGGTGAATGCAATGCAATCGATGGATCGTGTGAGTGTAAGGATGGATTTGCTGGCAGTCTTTGTGATGAATGTGCGCCTGGCAGACATGGTGAACTTTGTGACATTCAGTGTGTTGAGGCATGTAAGGACAAGGTATGTGACAGAATAACAGGACATTGTGTTAACTGTAAAGAGATTAATATAACTGGGAACCTGTGTGAAAAATGCATAAATGGTATGTGGGGTACATCCTGTTCTTCAGTATGTCCAAACCATTGTTACGGACAGTGTTTGAGAAATTCTGGTCACTGCGAATCATGTGAAGGGAATTTTCAAGGCAATACATGCAGCGAATGTTCAGTTGGGTATTATAACGAATTATGTGATGTTGAATGTCCAGGACAGTGTTATCGCTCTATTTGTTATCGTTCCAATGGAACTTGTGAATCATGCAACCAGAATTATGCCGGTTCTACTTGTGACGACTGTGTTGCCGGTTTCTATGGACAGGCGTGTGACCTTCATTGTCCCTCGACAAAATGTGCAAACAACATGTGCTATCAAAACACTGGCGGTTGCAGATCGTGTCAAGATGGATTCTTTGGACTAGAATGTGAATTTACCTGTTCGCGTGGTTGCAATGGTAATGTTTGCGATTTTGAGTCTGGCACATGTGAGTGTAAGGAACATTATTCTGGGGACAAATGTTGTCTTGATGGTGGACATTGCCGAAACTGTTCTTCAAGTACAGACTGTGAAACATGTGAAAATGGTTACTTTGGGACAAATTGCGATAAACCGTGCCTTAGTACGTGTGCTGCCGATGGACAAAACTCACTGTGTGAAAAGACCGATGGTAAATGTTTGAAATGCTGGGTTGGTGTTTTCGGTGATCAATGCAATAACACTTGTAATGATAGGTGTGCAAACAATCGCTGTGACCAGAACTCCGGGCACTGTGTCGATGGATGCACTGGTGATTATGAAGGTCCTACTTGCGCCCAAGGTAAATAATTTCTTTATATTATACTATATTTGATGTAGCTCTATATTTTTGAACGATACACATACATTGATACTAGGTGAATTAAGCAATGGTGAGAACATAGTTATAACGCAACTCATTTATGATTCCAAAACTTGGAGCCAAGCAAACCGCTTGTTTTGTTATTTGTTTTAGATATTGGGTATTATTTGATCATACTTTTATACATGTAATGCGATATCTCGAGCTCGATCATTTATCATTTGCAGTGACACATACAATGTGCATTGTACTTAATAGTTAAAACTCATCTTTTAAATGTATTATTTGTACAAATGATATGTATAGCAAACATATTTCTCGCCTCGATGACTTTCAAAACTTCCTTATTCACAATAATTTGATTCTTAATGTATTATTTATGGTAAAATAAACACTACCCTAAACTTTTAATGGCTACAACAATGTAACATATGGTGGAATCCGTACGAATGAACAAACAAGTTCCATAATGTAACAATGTAAACACGTCTAGGTCGAATGCACCCATTGTGCAAATAATATCAAATTACAAAGCAATTGTTCAACAGGATAAAACATACTAGGAAGATAATAGTATAATGCAAACAAACGAGTGTCTGAATTGTGGCAAATAAAGAAACTTGAAAATGAATGCATAAAAATAGGAGACAATGTGCATGTAACGAGCTTACATAAAAAATGAGGGTATGGAATTGCACTTTCATGGTTAGTAGGGATACATTATTGCAAAGAATATTACCCTTTATTTAACTTATAATAAAGAGACTGCCACGCTTATTATATGATGTTCCGAACGTTGGATGTGTTAACATTTTTTTTCGAAATATTTATATATATTGAGAACGATCACTCTTAAATCAAATTTATGGACAGTTAGGGAAATCAACTAGTCCAGATGTCAATAAGGGTAACCTAACTTTTGACACCGCTAACAATTTGTTGGTACTACAATGTTCAGGAGGTTGTCCTTTACTTTCCCAGAACGTGTTTTCACCTTTGACTCCCAATGTGTATGTAGATAGGACCTGCTATTCACAAGACATTTTAGTGCAAGATTTAAAATTAAGTTAAAACATCATAATGTCATGTAAACATAACAATCAAAGTATTGATGTTTAACCATTGGGTTAAATCATTGTGTACATGCTACACTAATCACTAAGAAAGAATTGGTTAAAAGTCATTTATACTTGCAAAATTGAGAATACACTTGGAGACTTTTCTAACGCAACACCTCTTCAAATCGATATAGCTCCATCATTGGTGAATGGATTTTTTTGAAATTTGGACTAAGAATAATTAAACACATATCAAATACTTCCTGTAAATTTGATAGAAAATGATCAACAAAAATATATGAAACGTAACAAATTAAAAACATCACTGCAAAAGTCAAATTCGCAAAATCGTACAACGTAAAATATGTACAATGTGAAAGTCACTAAGTATCACAAATTCGAGTGGCTAATACTTCATTGAAACCACATAGTTTAGAAAGAAACGTCGAGGGATGTTTCGGCACTCTTGCACAGGGACCTGTTCCAATTCACGGAGCGTAAGGGGGGCTATGGATGATACATGTCTGCCAAAGACACGTGCTAACTAAAAACCCAACACACGATGATCAACTTTCTAGATTAAACAAACATACGTTCTTAATTAGTTACATGTATATCTAGTACAGTTATGATGAATATAATGATATGAAATTTAACTTTATGTTTTATAAAGTATTAATAAAATGCATAAACTTACCATTCTCGTTCAACCAGCGTGTTTTTCATCCGTAATACACACTCTGGTATAAAACTAACCAATCCCAGCGTGGTGAACGAACGTCTCAACCAATCAAATCCATTTCGTTCATTTCCTTATAAGGCAATTGATTAAATTCCGTCACGGGTGTTTTCCGAAGATCCCTCGTCAATCTACCAATCAAAAGCGACGTAACATACAGAATATAAACCGAGAGTGTTTGCATTTTATTTCCGACTATTAAATTGACGTATGAAAAAAAAGATATTGTGATATCTTTGCATTTATGATCAAAAGAAGATAATACTATCATTGCACAACATAAATGGTTATTTGGATTGTAACAAGCGGTAGTTCGTCATACGAAAACAGAATTTACCTAACGTCAGCACTCCACTCGACTCGCCGTTTTTTAAAATTTTATTTCCGATAAATATTTTTCAAATCACCGGTAGATCTACATTTTCATTTGAGAACCGATATCAGGTTATTCTCTTATTCTTCATACTTTTTATACGCCGAATTCGATTCAATATGTTTCAACAAACAACTCAGCATTTAATTTCAATCACCGTCCGCTAATTGAATAATCCATGTTCACATTTGTGTTTGTTTATAGAAATATTCCCGCGGCTGTCGTAACGTGCGTTCTGATTGGACAATAGCGGGAATCACGCTAGTGACGAAATAAAGCTATTTTTAGATTTGCGAACGATATAAGAGGTCTTGTATCAGACCTGACTATACACTGATTCGTGAGAATGAAACTTACACGTCTTAATGACTTCATGACCGGCCAGCAACATGTCAAATGCGCGGTTGCACTCGTGAAAATTCATACGAACTATCTTGTTCTTTAATCAGTTTTATGTTATCTTGGTGTAAGATCCCATCTAGAATTAAACTTTTAATCATATCGCGTTTCTCGAATTCCTCGTGCTAAAATATGAAACCATATATACACCACGTGCTAAAGCGTCCTTTTGTCACGGGTGAATGATTTTATCATTAGTTTGCACAGAATGCAGTCAAATGATCACATTTGCAATTTCAAATCAATATCTTTACTCATAACTGAGGTATTCGAGTTCTTAAAGTGTTGCGTTAGAAAAGTCTCCAAGTATATGCGCATCACAAATGTTTAACTAATGGCAAATCATTTAAGATCTCCAGTAAGATGCTTAGTGAATACATGTACCATCCTTGGACTCAAATGCATTTTGCATACTGTGATGAGTATATATTTTATAATTTCATCTCAGGTTTCAATATTGTATCACTATAATAATTATGTTCACAGTAAACGGATGTGTCGTCTTTAACTAAACATAATTTACACTTCAGCTTTGATTGAGCCTAAGCCAATTGTTCCTGCAGTTGTTGGAGGCGTATCAGCCGCCGTTGTCATAATAGCAATAATTATCGTGGTGTTGATCGTCATCCGTAGACGGTGAGTTATATGTACATGCATTATCAATGGAATTACGCAGTGCCTTTATAGTGTTTATGTGCAAATCTTAGCCTGTCATACAAATAATTGTACAACAAGCATTTCATATTGGTTGTGATTTTGAAATCATTCATGTGGGATGTTGGTCCGTTGACTCGTCTATTTCCATTCGCACTTTGTCTGTACTGTTTATCAGTAACAAAAAAGAGTCATTGTTATTTTAACAATTTTATATTTTGCTAATGATAGAAAGCAATATTCATATATTTATACGTAAACATTAGATGTATTTTATTAAGAAGACTAGTTTCGAGTATCGTCGGTACTCAGACACGGGTTGACGGTTTAAGTGGCATTATTTCGCCTTGATGTTTTCGTTTTTTTGATGTTGCACTGTTTTGAATGTTGGCCTGTCGTGTAAAATCCATCGAGTTGCACCTTTAGAACCAAGTTAGAGTCTCAACCAGATTATGAGTGATATTTGAAATACAACACGTCATTTATTTAACCATACATAATTTTATACTAACTAGGTAATATGCTCTGTTTACTAGTAATTATTATGTCTAATCTTATTCGATTAAACCTTTTAATGATTTACATATTTGAACATACTATTATGTCTTAAAACATTATTATAATATTAAGTACTTTGAGTGCTTTGGTTAACATATCGGGATTTTGTGATAAAGTGTGTTTTAATCTGTTTGAATGATCTTGATATTTTATATTGTGTGGTATGTTTCATAAAAGGCGAAGAGGTACTGACAGCCGTAAAGATGATACAACAGATAAACAGAACAATGCACCAAAACTTCCTGGTATGTCAATGCATTATCATCCTGTTGGTATATCTATGATAAATACTGACACGCGATATTCCGCTTACTTAGAAGTATAAGGTCGTAAGTCGTCCCTTTGGTGCAACAATGTTGTATGTATCTAAAGGCACGAATTGTTACTTACAACCTTGTAATTTCAATGCACATTCTAGATATACATCACAAGAAGCATGCAAATAATTTATTGTCATCAAATCCGAAGAGCTCATGTTGCCCATACTGGAATTTCAAACAATATATTAGATTCGTGTTCAGACAGTTGCTTCTTGTTTCTTGAAATACAGGTGTATCCTAAATATGAACCTATTATTCTGAGTAAGAACATTGGTTTTGTTGTAAATTCATTCGACAGTCACTCAATACTGCTATAAATTCAACTTTCACGAAATGAATGAATAACTACATGCATTATTCATTTCGAACTTCTTATCTATTTGTTTATTTTGTTCTATAGGGTAGTTCTCTACGAATAGAGCTATTATGTTAGAGGACTAATATTGGCATGAGTTTAAATAGTGCGTGTTACATGAACTTTATACGACTTTAACGACGAGATCTCATGGCTTCGAAGTAAACCCGATTCCGCGACCGAAATAACTCTATGAAAAGTTGCCCAAATGACGCTGATATGGTTGTTCTCACTACAGTGCATGCCATGTAAGACGAGTAAATATTATTTCACATTTGATAATTTTAACTAGGTATTTGACTCGCAGACATACACACATCACTTGGCTTTAATGTTACTTATGTTTGTAACGCGAACAAGCGTGATGTTTAAATAATTAAGGCTTCAAAAAGGCTGCATAATGACAACAAAGCAAATCCTGACCCTAAAATACTCCAAGCAACTTGAATAAGCACAATAAACATATCTTTGTCAGCCTGGCTTTTGTATGATTAAGGTCCTTCAAATAACAACATACATATAATGCCAACAAAGCAATATATGCAAATGATATCACTAAATCATTTCGACTTGAACAATATCCAAGTAATTTATTTGTGTTTTTGTAATGATTAAGGTCCTTCAAAAAGACGATTTCATGGCAAAAAACCTACATTTGTAACTATGCAATAAGGGACCTGAAAATCTAAACTTGTAATACGTCTGAAAGCAAATTGTGACACTGAAACAACCCGAGACTTAAATAAACACAATAAGCACATTAAACAAAACATGTTTAGTCTGACTTTTGTTATGCTTAAGGTTCTTAACAAGCACACTTAACATAATAACGTAAACATCACTGTGGTGATATTTAAGGTCCTTCAAAAAGACGACATGATGCCAACAAAGCAACTACTGGACCAGAAGTGGCCGAGCTTGAACTTGACATCGATTGTGTTGATGGTGAAGAGATAGTGGTTGATATACCAGAAACACAGAATGTTGTGTATGAGAATGTACCTACAGCACATGTATCCGGACTTGATGCTTTTGTTAGAAGGAAGTCTGAGGATGACTATAAACAGGAATTTGAGGTATGAACTTGCATAGGTACATTTGTATCTAACCTATTGTTTTTTTCAGAACAAGGCTTATAGTAGAACAAATGTACACACTTAATAACACGTAAGATATATTACTACAGAACACAGATATTTGTAATTCGTGGCTTTACAAATCAATCCGGATTAATTCCAGACATTTGTTCCATACTACTTAAATACGGATTATAGCGATACTTTACTTCTTACTTACAAACAAGTACACTACCGCCAAAACCAGTGTTGAAACGTATAGTAAATAACGCTGTAAATTATCATCACCAGTCGGCATGGTTACGGCGTACTACCAATGACACGGACTTTATTAGATAAAGATGTACTCAGGATAGAGTAACACCGTCGTACTTCTGGTACTGTGCCATCTCTAAGAGTGACATTATACATGCTATTACAACAATGAAAGTGATAACATTTGCATACAACAGAACAGAGACACAGCGGGGTCTTTTATGTGAAACACAAAGTTATGACATAAAAAGACATATCATTACAGAATGCTTTCGGCTAAGCCTTATTCGCCGAAACTACAGGGTGTCCCAAAAAAACGGGGACCTACCTTAAACCCTTGTTACTCATTAATATTTGGATGAATTAAGCTGATATTTTGTGAAAGTGTATGTAAGGGATCCCCACTGCTAAAAAGGGTACTTGTTTAAATATGGTGCTTCAAAACAGGAAGTGACGTCATCATTTTCACTATGGCAACATTTCACGTTATTTTTGCTTTATCACCTGAAAAGGGGCATTATAAGAAAAGTGCATTTGTGTCAGGGCATTTATTGTTAGAAAACAACATTTAAAGTCAAAGGGGTGATCAAAATCTTGTAAAAATAAAACAAATATGACAAGAAGTAGCAAAACGGAGGAAAACGTGGCGAGTTTACTGACCAAAAGGGAAGTAGAAAACCTTCCAAAATAGCATCAACAATCATTCAATGATTAAAAACATAAATCTTGTCAAGGACTATTTCCAAAAAAAGCTTAGACTATAGAAATGAGCAAAAAGTAAAGTTTTATCCACTCGAACAGTTCATAGATATATTTTGGAGTATTTGTTATGTCAGCAATTATAAAATAGTACCATATGTTAGCAGAAAACTGTACTTGCAGTATATCAGCAGCAAAATCAGGATATATTTGCTAAATAATACTGACATCTTACCTCATATCACAGGCCATATGACCTTAAATTACTCAAACTTGATCCCAATAGTGAACTTGTTTGCTATACATAATGAACTAATGTTTCACGAACCATAAACAATGATTTGGAGCACATGAGAAGATGTTTGAGGTGAGCATGGAAATATATCTCATTGAATTCTGAAATCCCAGCTTCAGTTTATGGTATTTTACTGAAACATGCAATTGTAAACATGGGAGGTAACTCTGGGTATTGAACGAAATAATCACGACAGTGATGCTTGTATTTTGAACAGTGTTCTTCCCTTATTGTTTTGACATATTAACAGTGTCATATCTATAATTGAGAAAAAAGTTACAATTGTTTATCCTAGGTCCCCGTTTTTTTGGGACACCCTGTATATCAACTGTGTGTCAAGTGACTTTTCAAATGAATTAGGTGCGCAGTTGATGTTACTTCACGGTGAAAATCTCTTTCAAAGACTATTTAACATAGATTATATAAGGCAATACTTCATTGATTATGATGCGGAACGCATGTTCGTCGGGCGCTTGTGTAAATTTGTGTATGATATTCTTACAAGGTACAAGCATCTGTCGTACACAGGTTAACACAAGCGTCTGATGAACATGACAGGGACTCCTGAAATTAGTTAATTGCCATCATGTTTGTGTTGTTGTTATTTGTTTTGCCTACGTCTGCATGTGATAATATAATATGTATAATATGTAATTCATCGCTAAATGTAATATAATGATTCATTTTCCATTCATCTATATGTACTCATGACTGTAAATATGCATATGAATTTGTGATGTTGCTGCTTTGTTTAATTTAGCAGTTACTATTTGTATGATTATGTTTAAACCATTTATCAAATGTTTATAATACATGTACTATGTAAATTACTGAAAAGTGGAAATAAAGAGTATATATTACGTGATATTTTATTGTTTCAACCCAAGTGCTTATTTGTGATGAATCAATAACGAATGAGATAGTTATGGCTAAAAAGGCGACAGAAATATATTTTAAATTGTGAAGTGAGTCATACGGAAATTGGCAAAATAAAATAAAAATCTACATAGTTTACAAACAAATTAAGATTAAAACTATTAAGTTTCTTTCTTTGATAACTTTATGGGATGTGTGTTACTTAGGGCATATGCATGGGACGATATAATGTATACATTGTGTACAAGTGGCATCTGTAAGGTTTTGAATTGAATGTGTCTTAGAGCATTTAATTTGTTGTTGATATGAATGAGTATTTTGCAAACGTCGTATAAATTACCCAAATTTTATGAACGATACAAATTTATTCGAAAATTTCCGAGCGATTTCCTATCGACAAGGTCTCCCGTATTTTTGCTTTTCATGTTAAGAATAACTTGACTATGTCTAGACAATTTTAACACATACTCATTGCCTATACACCATCTATCTTTCCAGCAACTACCAAAGGGGCTTACACAGAGCCACAGTGATGCAAGAAAACCTGAAAACGTGGTTAAGAACAGATATAATGGCATATATCCTTGTAAGTCCGTAATAAATATGTTTTTTTGGGTTTAAATTCTTTAACTGAATTTGACAAATGGCTGCAATTACCAACTGGCAATGTGTTTTAGATTCGTTTAGGTATAATTTTGTATCACACAGCTTCAAACGATCTAGTGTGTCCTCTCTAAAGCCGACGCCTTTCTCGTCAATCCTACATTTTATGTATAATCGTCACATTCTGCTTGTAGAGGAAAACAGCGCTTATATAATATAATTATTGTTTTGTAGATTTCTTGTCTGTTTATAACATTACATAAAGTATATGGTATATCATTTTACATTGCAGATAATCACTCCAGGGTTAAAATAAAGGGTGACCCGAAGTTCTTTATCAATGCTTGCTTCATAGATGTAAGTATTACATTTGCATATCTAATATGTGCACTCATTCAAATTGTGTTTTATGTTATTTTATTTATTTAGATAGTTCTGTGTGGTAATTAGTATTCACAAAGTATTCATTTAGCAGTAGAAAGTAAACCAAAATTAACAATGATAAATAATGCAATTTTAAGTTTACATTTGAAATTTGATCATTACCCTAATTGTATAATTCGCTGGCTTAGAATGATAAGGTCTTCCTTGGTGGATGTAATATGTACTTTAGGCTACTTATGATCCTATTTTCATGAAAACCGGAACTTGTCGTTTTAACCAAACTGAACTCCAAAAGTAGTTTTATCGTAAGTCGAGATTAGTTTTCAGAAAGTTTGTTTTTGTTTTCTCAAATTTTCGATTTTGTACGTCCTTAATATTCTTAGCCCGGAGACTGTCCTGTTCTATTATATAAACAGATAATTTTATATATTTTTTGGTACATGCTTAATTGTATCATATTATTCATTATAGGGCTTCCAACAGAAGAATAAGTACATTGCATCACTAGGTAGGTTTTGCATGTGTGCACTTGAGTCCTCGCTTTGAATACGATGTCATGTTTTCTTATTTAGTTGTAAATTTCATTATTTTTCCCGTTGAATAATATAAAACTCATAAGCGAATTGTGTTCTGATAGGTGATACATCATTGCTTGAAAGGCTGTACATGTACGAAAGATGATATACATTACATGATTTTTGTCAGGTCCTACAGCAAAAGCTACTTTGGAGTTTCATACATTTTGGACAATGGTATGGTATATGGACACCGATGTGATAGTGATGCTAACCAATCTCCTCGAACCAAGTGTAAGTAGAATTTAAATCAGACCATTAGTTTCAAATACTTTACATAGATATATGATTTGATAACACTCCGTATGGGGTCATGTCGATGTAAACTTTACATCATCCAATTAAATCGCTACTTTAACAAATCCAGAAGTGCAGAGACTCGCCGATGTAGTTTACAGGGAGAGAGATGATTAAACCTTAAAGCGAATTAAACATAGCATGATTTTAGTCTGTACACTCTCTATGCATAAAACAACATGCACTAAGAAGTCATTTGAATGTGACCTATCTTGTAGTGCAGTCAGATCGAACTAACAGCGTAAAAGAATGGATAATGGATCTGATTTAAATGTGATTGGATGCCATTGAACACCATATTACATTTTCCCGTTATCATTGATATATACGGACCACTTCAACTAGAACAATTCTCTGAATCCGCCGATTCTCTACATATTCTCTAAACCAAACCACTTTGTTTCAGGGCAACAAATGCGAACAGTACTGGCCAGATCAAGACTGCACAAACATACATCAAGATATAACAGTTTCATGTCAAAGTAAAGAAGTATTTGCAGAGTATACAGTCAGGACATTAACCGTTGAGAAGGTACTTATGATTACCGTTTATCTGATGGTATGGCTGATATGATCGCTGGATATGATTGAAAACATTGTTCTTGATGATACGGTGGGATTGGCTTGAATTGATTGTTTAAAACTTAAAATCGCTATTTACTTTCCTTGATAGTATCGTACTCGAACGCATTGATGATTTTAGAGCAATGCCAGTTAAAGGATACTATTGGTGTTTCCCCGGGATGAGATGGAATCCATTATTGAAAACCCACTAATGTTATTTATTTTCCTTGTTATTTATCGTACTAGAACACTTTGATTTAAGTGATTAAAGTTAAAAATCACGAACAATACGTGCTGTCTTTGGTATCATCTAACTTGAGCAGATTGATATCAATTGAAGGAAATTATCAGAATACATAGCACATGGGAACGGCTCAATTGTTAGTGAACAATGCTTCCTCGTCAATGTTAATATATATTGAAGCAGAAAAGTAACGAACTTTAAGTAGCCATTTCCTCTAAATGGGTTCAGAATTTCATCCGCTAGTATAGATATTATCAAATACACTGAAATGTCAACAGTATATCAGTGTATATCAATATTTTAAATGTCCGTATGTCCTTATATCAACCAGTATTAGGTTCGAGACCAGTCTAGGGCCAATTCCTGATTTGTCTTTTTACAATCAACCCATACTATTAACTTGACCCAGGTGTTTAAAACGGTTCATTTGCCTGAGAAGATTAAAGACTACTGCCTCATTACGAATTCAACGTTCAACAGCTGAATTATGTTTGAATAATCTGGGGGGAAAGTACATTCAGTCTATTGCACGCGTGCCTAAAATCAAATATATTTTAACTTGTGGCTCACCTTTGTATTACGACTCCTTTCTGTATTAAATAACAAACAAAAAGGTAATATTATAATGTGTTGTATTTTTGTTATCAGAAATCAAAGAAGAGAACAGTCGTACAGTTCCATTACACTGCCTGGCCAGATAAAAGTATTCCGGATGAAATAACAAGTTTGGTAGAGTTCCGTCAGAGGGTTAGAAGTGCTCCACGTGTTCACTATGGTCCGGTTATCATACACTGCAGGTTAGTAATCGTTGTTTTATATTCTATACTCTATCAAAATCCAACAATAAAATGACATTCCCATTTTGACTACCATACATTGCATACAGTCTCAATTATTTCAACAAAAAATAATAACAAATTTGAAATTAAAGCAAACTTTCAACACTTACATAATCTACCCTCATGTAACTGCATCAGTGATAACAAAACAAAACATTATTTTCGTTTTACTGTATTTACCAATGATACTCTTACCTATGAATATACCCTGTATAAATACAATGTAGCAATAATAGTATTATAATAAAAAAACCGAACGCTGGTTTTAAAATGGTTTCCTCATTTCTTGGTTGTATACATTCTTGATTATAGTTAGACGTGTTAATTGTATTGTTTTTTTTCTCCAGTGCTGGGATTGGGCGTACAGGAACATACATTGCTCTGGACAGGTTAACAGAGGCCGGGGAAGCTGGGGAGAGAATCAATGTATATGATTGTGTGTATGACATGCGACAACAACGTGTTAACATGGTACAGACACTGGTAAGTGAGTCAGTATTGTACAATGTAGTATCAGCATGATTGTATGTATGTAGTTCTATAAATAGATGCCTGTTCATAGTATACTGTATTCATACATCACCCTAGTCTTGGATAAGGCGCATGCAATATCTGATAAAGCATTACCAATCGCCGTGAGTTATTTGTATTTTGTGTTCACCCATATGATATTACAGTATAAAACCTAAGCATTTACTTCGCTGGCTTAGAATGTGAAGGTCATAAGTAATACTAACGACCTTATCAGACTGAATAATATTTACAATCAGTATAACAGGGTGCGTATTTTAGTACGTACGACTGTCTCCTTACAAGCCAACAATATAGTACAAACTATTGGTGAGAGTTGTCGCTAATCTGTGACACGATAATATGGCATACGTAAACACATATTACAAGTACGTCATACAATATACATGGTGATGATTGCTTTGTTTCTATAAAACAATATCTCCTAGCAATGCAAAAGTAGCCATCATCGTACAATCATGGAAAACAATATTTAACCGAAACACACACACACACACACAAAGGCAAAAAGAATACCTGACCCAAACACAACACACATAATCAATGCATCCACGTCGATGTTAGCGAGGATGCTAAAATATCTACGTGTTTACATAAACAAAGAATAGACAATATTTTAGGTTAGCACGTTTGTGTAGTAACAGCGGTTAGGGTTACTATTTTACCTGATAAACACGAATCCTCAAATGACTACAACAGTGTTAAGCTGGGAAATACATGTACCAATTGCTTATGATTTCAGGAACAATACAAATTCCTACATAAGGCTCTGGTACACACACTGACCTTTGAAAGTGGACCTATTCGGTCGGATGAGTTTGGAGCTTACATACGAGCTACAAGTTATTCAGAGTTCAACACAAACTTTGAAGTAAGTGACATAGAGTATAACAGGTTGAATTTGAATTATGATACGTGTAAAACATTATTGCCCAAATGATTAGTACATTTAAGTAAGTACAAAATGTAAATAAGTAAGTAAGTAAAGTCTTTATTTGACAAGGCGAACACATTTCCAGTAATCCAATCTTACATGTGGGCCTTTGGTTTTAACAATATTTATTTCATAATATGTTATACATGAACTTATTTATACAAATCAAGGATTGAATAGTAAGCTAAGCTTGTTTAGAAACTCGTTCCATGTGGGCCTTTACATGTATATACATGTATATCAGTCCAAATACTGAATAGTGTATGTTCAATTTGATGTGTCTAGTTTTATTGTTATACCAAACATGTATCACTGATCTAGTTACTGAAGACTGTAATTGAAGATGAAAGCGTTGAAGAAACACAGGCAAGGAATAAAAACGGTCGTCATAGTGACAAGAACAGAAAACATAGTGACATACCAGGTACATTTTTTACCAGTTCTGAAAACAAAGTACATGTTTATATATGTTCCAAATGCCAATGTCTTAGAATGGGAATGTCGTGAGTACGAAAACGTAAATCAAAGAAAACAAAGTCGGAACATTACTATAAACAAGCTGTTTCGCCTTCAGTTTCAGAATATTATTCAGAGCTTCAGGAAAAGGAGCTTTTCAAACAACAATTCGGTCCAAGTTCAGATTTTCATGATACAACTGTTATAGGCTCATAAGAAGGGTATTTTGATGTTTATCTCTAAGATGTATTAGTCTGATATGCAGTTAGCATCTCCCCATTCTAAGTGAGCGATAGTTGTGGACCATATTGAAAATTCCCTAGAACCAAATATATTATCCATTATAAATAAAGTCGTTATCATCAGCATGATATGTTAAAATGTCACATTATATATTAACCGGTTTATGCACTTGCACAAAATTATCCGTCATACAAGCCTTTCTTGATATTTCACAAATACGAAAACTTGCAAAGGCATTCTTGATGTACCTCCAAATAATGTATATGAGCTGTTCTCCAGGAAACCGGGCTTAGTGACAAAATTGTGAAAATGGTGATAATATATGGTTAGAAAGAGGTGAATCTTGTGAACAGTTTCCGAAAAATTGAACTAAATATTCCTTACACTTTCAAAGTTAAAGACTGCTTAAACCAACCACTACCGCCTACTTCATGAGTGACGTCACGAACGTCATTCTCTACGTTTTTAGAATTTTAGAATCATATTTTATTTTAATAAAACGTATCCAATTTGTGAGTGTTTGCTTACAGGAAAAATAGCAAGCGTTTTTAGCCACCTAACCATGTTTTTCCTTGACATGAGTACTCTTTTGAATCCAATCACCATAGCAAAGACAGAAATTATTTTACATAATTTTAATGAAAAAATGAAAAGATAAGATAAGATAATCTTTATTTAACGTCGGTAATGGTTAACATATTAACATAAGCTTGAAGCTTGTATCCGACATAAACATTGACTATCCAATAACATACAAACAAACAATCTATAAAATAAACTAAGATTAAACATATTAAATACAGTATCACATTCAAACGCTCATTATAATATATATAGGTAAAAATATTTGAATACTCCAGGAAAGACGTGGGTACAGACTAAAACTAAGACATGTATATTAAAGAATGTAACACAAGTTGAGCAGATTAAAAGAAACAATGGAAACCAAATCTAGATAAACAACAAGATTATTGGAACAAATGTACATAAAAAAACAGTCACAAAAATTAAAAACTGCATTTATAAAAAAGGTCATGACTAAAATAAATAAATAAATAGCAAAGAAAGACATGTTCAATGGAATAGGCATTAAGTGGCTAAAATAGAAGTACAGAATGGCATATAAAATGGCATACATAATGACATACAGAAATGGCATACATAGTTGCAATCATATAATTAAAAAGAATTCAATAAATAATCCATGCAATTCTATGTATAAAGCAACATGATATACATCACAGACTGTACATGTACATGCAAAGTTAGGCAAATAAACGAACATAAAACGAACATAAAACGTATACAACCAGTGTTAATCGAATGGATGCAATACATCCTAAAAATTAATTAAAAGGGGGAAAAATAAGAAACTGAGAGGAAACGTGAAGCAAAAGCCGACGATTAAGAAAGTGCTAAGAAGGCGTATCACCTCATATCAGATATGAAATGAACAGTTTGACACTGCTTGTTTACAGGTAATATCAACAGCAGGTGAAGCAATAATAAGTATATACGAGCTAGCCAGCAGTGTTTTAGCACATGCTTATAGCATCACAGTGTTATAAAGTAACATATATATCTATATATATATATAAGCATTTAAGCAAATGATGAACTCAAACATAAGGTGACAACATGACATGTGTAGGTAAAGGGGGGTAACAAGAAACAAAATCGCTAAACGATGTACATATGACAGATACAGCACATAAGCATTTAAGGAAAAAAACAAAAGCAAAACTACACTATGTACACTTGGAACAAGCACACTTAGAACCACTCCAGGTATGGATCAGCCTCCTGAACTCGTTATAATCCGTAGTAACACGTAACTCATTCGGAAGACTGTTCCATACCTGAGTGGCTGCGAAGCGAAAGCTTTTCTTACCATATGTAGTGCTTTTGACTGTTGGCACTTCAAGAGTGTTTGTGTTCCTGAAATTATAGTTTTTAGATTTAACATTTAGAAGTTCTTGTATATATAAGCTGACGGATAGTACTATTCTATCAAATTACTTAAATATAAAATCGAAGGACAAGAGTTTTTTCTCATTTTAGACATTTTTCTTAATCGTATTGCAAAATTACAATACACTGTCATTTAGCCCGGTTTTACTGGAGAACGGCTCATATATATATATATAGATCGAGTGCATTTATCATAATAGTTAAGAATATGCAAAATCAATATTTTTTATTAACAATCTAAATGTTTTCGAATTGAAAATTAACGAATTCATTAAATCTTCATATCTCATACATTGGTCGATTAATCAATTCTCTAAAACTATATGGACACGAATAACAAGTCAAAACTCATGAAATAATGTAATTATGCAAACTAAGTCTATCTTGACCAGTTACATAATGTAAAACAATTGGATTTTGTATATTCTAATCAGTGTATGTAAGACTTATCTCACTTCATACAGGTGACAGACATAGACCAAGGATTCACATTTGTCGAACATTCAACTCGTCTGACTACATCAATGCCATCTATGTCAATGTAAGTACCATACGTACCTTCAATAAGTAAACGTTCAAATCAGCGTCCTGTCAATTGGTTAATTTGTTCACTGGATGCTGATCGTTCCTTTCTAATGTCATTGTTAGTTGACCTAAGTTCCTATCCTCATATTATATGTGAACCAGTACACATCACTTGGAAACTAACCAGAAACCAGTCAGCATTAAACATAAGAGACTGTGTATCAAATGATCACTTAATAGGATGGTAAAATTAACATGCTTAAGGTCATTTTAATATGATATATTTCATTTTTGTTTTTTTCTATAAGGCTTCTGGCACGATCGATCGTAGGTAAATGGTATCTCAAAGATGGACCGGGTGTCGATGATATTATCCAAAGGGGAAATACGAATGTTGACAAAAATAACTAACTCTTACAAACAAATTCCTATCCTGATATTATATGTGAACTAGTACACATCACTTGGACACAAGCCAGTCAGCTTTAAATGCAAGAAAATGTGTATCAATCGATCACTTAATAGGAAGGTTTTATTAACATGCTTATGGTCATTTATATATGATATATTTCATATAAGGCTTCTGGCACGATTGACCGTAAGTAAATAGTTACTGAAAGATGGACCGGGTGTCGATGATATTATCCAAAAGGGGAAATACGAATGTTGACGAGAATGACTAACTTTTACGAAAAATGGTTCGAAAGTATTGCATGTTCATTTTTCAGGGCTTTTATAAAAAGAATCAGAACATCATTGCTCAATCTCCACTTCCAGACACCGTCGTGGACTTTCTGTGTTTAATCTTCCAAGCGAATTGTTACTGCGTCGTATCGATGGAAGATGCAGAGTTAATTGGGACGGTAAGGTATTTTTAATGGGAATGATATAGTAACTATAGTATATTTATATCATATACATCGCTTGTCTAGAATGAGGATGTCTTCAGTTCAAAATCAATATTTTGAGAAAACAATAAACGAATGTCCGATAATTACTCTTTACTGTATCATGGTTAAACAAGCTGTTGTCAACATGACAAGTTCTGACTTTTATTAAAACATGTTTATTAGACGCGCATTGTGAAGCAGAACGTAAAAATAAATAAACCAGTCTTATAAGGTCGTAACTATGCTTATAAGAGACATCTCGTTTAATGTATTTCTTCATGAGTACTTTGCCTTTGACCGTGGACCATCAATTATAATCATGCCAAAATAAGATCTATCTAAGATTGGAAAATAGTTAAGAGGTTTGAATGATAAAATATATTATCAAGTCGGTAACAAGACTAGATCTAGTTTACACCCTGTACAAATTATGTATCAATATAAAATATGGACACATAAGAATAGTTGCACGTACAATGGAAACATTATTTTAAATGTAAGGGAAAGCAACGCCTATAGACGTGTTTTACAATCACCAACAATTATGTACATAAATACACAGGCAAACAGAGGGATCATCGTTTAGTTTTTGTAGGGATTGGCAGCAATCACCACTGAGTCAACATCAACGTACATTCGGATGGACGTACACACCACAACTACACAAAAAACGAACATGAACAAAACCGAATGTACAATACATAAACCATAAATCCACAATCGTTAACATGCAATCTTGGAATTTCTTTAGGAAATAAGTGGGTGTGTTCGTAGCGTCTGTTCTGATACACTCGGAACAGTGTTCCTGCTGTTCCTGTTCCAACCACTTATGTAATTGTGAATATACTCTGGAAGTATTGATTTCACCTCAAATTTTATATAACAGATGACCAGTTGGCACACATATACCATAGTATGAACTAATTAATACATGTAACTAACAGGATAGGGAATTGAAAAGAGTTTTCTTGTATTATGTTAAAGTACATCTAGTCATTTTGGAGTTTAATTCACTCACAGGAGATTTGAACATTTTAAACATGTTCTTTACATCAGGTGTTTCTCTTGACATCTGGTGATAAAACAAAATGTAATGTTAATCATTGGTGTCAATATATTACTTGGTATCACCTGTTTTTGATAAGAGACACGGGTTCAAATATGAATGGTTATTTAAGTTAATTATGTATTTCCATGTTCAGGAAATTGGTGATTATTTAGGAGCCGATAATCAAGTGTTACAGTCAGGAACCTTTACAGTGAAGACGTCAAGAGGTGAAACAGAACCAAACTATATAATGAGAAAACTGACAATCTCTAACAGTGATAAGGTAACCACAATTGTAATAAGCTGAGAAATATCCAAATAATTACACGTATTAACACAATTAATAATACAATACTATTTAATGAAAACATATTGCTTTAATACTAGAAGTTATACCGGCAGGTGTAAAAAATCGGAAAGGTGCAACAGTAATTTCAATTGGTATAGCGCTACTAATGCAAAACTCTAACTGATTATAGTTTTAGGTGACTTTGTTGGCGGGTATGTATGCTGCATTGCATTTGGAAAACCATTTTCACTGCTAAATGTTTTAAGTTACAGCTTTACCAACAATATCACGTCCTACAACTGTTGCAAAGAAAACTGTATGAACATAAAGGTAAAGTTTAGTAATGTAGACTCCATGAACTCTATTCAACATATTTCTTTTCAGCACTCTAAAGGTGAAAAGGTAGCTTACCATTACCAATTAACAAAGTGGAGAAGAGACGAGCAGGTTCCTTCAGATGTAGGGGAGTTTACGCAATTTGTGAAAGATGTTAGTAACAAAGCTCGTGAAATGAAAGATGCCAATGCACCCGTTCTTGTACATTGTTTGTAAGTTGAGATATTTGTTACATATTTACAAATGTGCAAAAGTGAGGAGGGAAATACACATGTGACAGACTTTGCGTGGTTTTGAGTAGTAAGTGAAATGATGTAGAACGAACTGATTGATAATTCAAGTCGCTAAAACTAGTTATGACCGCCGTATATTACTACCTAAATTATGTAAAAAAACACTGTTTAAGTTTCTATTCTACAACCAATGGTATACATCAGGTGACCCTTACCTAAGCAAAGCGCTACCGATCACCTCCATTCAGCTACCCCATGTTAAATTAAATTTAGAAGGCATGTTTTACCTCCCATGGAATCCGCTACGTAGCACTTTGTCTTGGTAACAGACACCACTTGTTATACAAAAGTGCATTATGGGCGTACTGGATAATAGCGATACATTCATTCAACGCATGCATGACTTTCAGAATATTTTGATATAAGACTGACTTATGGTCATGTATGAACAATGTGTTATTCGGCCAAACACTTGCAGTAAAGTAATTATGGGACGTGTACAATTCAGTTTTTCTTCAGTTATGTGTGTATATTGAGCCGCGTATTTGCATTATGTGATATTGTTTATGTTTTCTGTTCTTGATTAATTAAGTTGTGTGCTGCCTTTCTTGTCCGATAAATTTATGGTGTAAACTAACTATATTAGTTAACCAAATCATTTCAGAGACGGAGCTAAGCGTAGTGGTCTGTTCTGTGCTGTTGGTGTACTGTTGGAGAAAATCGAAGCTGAAGGTCAAGTTAACGTGCCCAACACATTGAGACAACTTCGTTCTCGTAGGAAAATGGCTGTTCCAAATAAGGTTGTATTTCTTATAAGTCAATCATGTATATACATGTACTACATTGTGAACCCTATTCAAAATTGGTCTAGAATCAAACATGTTAACAATGATAAATAAGTCATTATTATTATAAATATTATTAAAGTCCAAAGAGGACTACCTGGTATCGTATTCTAGAATCTTTTTTTATTCATTTACTTATGAAGGCTAACACGAGTGCAAAATAAATGTAAATCTATACTCTACCTGTCCAGGCAATGTTTGCAATTTTTTCGGTACACATAATCGGCAGTGTCACTCTCACCATATCCTCACTAGGCTGTACACATAACACACGTTACGATTGTGATTATTTTAGTGAATTCCTGATTTCGACTACAAATCCAGTAAACATGTAGTTCTTGAGTTTGATGAATCAGTTGATGTGTAGGTATTTCCGTTCATTATATAGAGGATATTTGTATTTTTCCGTGTATGATCGGCTGCTAATTCACCGAGTGAACAGCTTATGTAATGTTTTCACGAGTGGCGTAGCCACGAGTGAAAATATAAGTCAGCTGCTCAAGAGGTGAATTATCAAACGATCATACACGGTAAAATACTAATATTCTACTTATTTCATGCTTCAAATTGCTTAAATGATGGAAATACTCCACTATATACCTCGAATGTTTGGCGTGACGTCGTTTTCCCGCCATGCACACGTCGAGTTAAAATCAAATAGTTCTTCTGCAATGGCTTCAATTTCGTCCATTTGTTTTACATAATATGTATATATAATACTGTGTTATTTGTTAAAGATTAAGAGAGCAAGTGAAAATGCTTATTTATTTGTTTTTGACGGCGAGGAAATTTGATTTTTAAAAATAGTCCGTTTGCCGTGAAATTATGAACTGTGAAGTTATGAACAGTGAAATTATCGGGGAATAATCCACCGTTATTCCGCCGTAAACCACCGGTAAGCATGAAATAAATGTACCCTAATATTATTTTTCTCGTTTTTAGGAACAGTTTGAATTTTGCTTCCGCTGTGTGGATGCTCATGTTAACTCTAACAACGTTTACTCCAATTTTGCACGCTAGAGACTCTACAGCATGTTTCTTCCGAACTTGCATACATGTATGTGCCTCAGTATATCATTGGTTAGTGCGCTTGCAGTCTAACCTGACGACCACCCGGGTTCAAATACAGTTGTAGGTAGGCACTCGCATCGTTATTTCAACTGACAGCTAAATTCTATGATATAATTTAAAAAGAACATGTGACGTGTTTGCTTTTTAAGCTATTGATGCAATGATGATGTGTTTATAACTTGGTGTACAATATTATCTTTGATTTTGATTTGTGATTACTATATTATACAATGTACTCTTGTTGACAGTATTTCGATACGTCATGCTTTAGTTTTATATTTTGTTGTTTTGATCCATATGGACATCTTGTCCATTCACTCACCTTTTCATGACTATTAGACGATGCTTCCTCTCTAAGCATTACAAAGCAAACCGGAAGGCATATGATTTTATTTTGTATATCATTTTGTATAAATTTGTTCGGCTACCTTCTTAATCGAACACCCAAAAGGTAACTCAGTCGCCATTTTCTCAAGCAATGGAAGTGAAACATTCACTGTTGACAGTGGTTTCGATAACTACGCGTGCCAATACGCATACGCGCTGGGGAACCAAAGTATTTCTGTTGCTTGAGAAAATGAGAAAATGTCTGTTGAACTATCGTTGGGTGTATAATAAGGAAGTCGAAATGCTCAATCAAGATGATAACATTTACGAAACTGTGTGTCTGTGAGCCAGCCAACTAGTTATAGTACATGGTTACTGGTGGTAAACAAACATATTGTTTATGACATGTAGGTTATTGGTGACATATTTTTATAATTTCTACTTTTTATAATCAGATTTTTGTTTAGTATCATACCAATGTGTTATTCAGATCTGAGCTGTCATTTTGTATTATTTTCGTTTGTGCGCCTTTCGTGTTCTGTTGTTAATGTTAATGATTATCATTTCTGTCTTCATGTTTAAATTATAAATGTAAACTTACGTATAACGGAGAAATGTATAATACTACTTCTTGCACTGAACGATTCATAATACTTTCATTGATTATATCTGGAACGTTCAGACTTAGACATTACGGCAGGCAAAATGTAACGCCTACTATACAGCATATCGTGTAGTATTTTATAGATATACTATAAGACATAATAATAATATCATTTATAAATTTCAATGTGAAACTATGTACAAATGTAAAGCTGTATAATACATTGAACAATTAAAAATAACTCCATTTCTTCTATCACCTGGGAAAGCTCATACTTAGACATCACGTCTGGTGTACTTATAACATTTTACAAGGTTATTTAAAATTTAGATTTTTGTTTAGTATCATACCAATGTACGAGGGTCATTCAATATATTCGTAGACAACCGTTCTCATTTTATTATATTCATACTTAAATAATAAGTTCTCATATCATTATAAACATTTATCTATTACCTACCGTAGATACAAATTTTTCTTTGATTATGCAACACAGTAACATGTCATGAGCCGTTGTATTACCATAGTAACACGCTACCACCCCCGACCGACGTAACGTACCCTTTTCACTTGTTCGACTAGTTATAAATTCCGAATTATTTAATTAACATTCCCATATGTTTGCCAGGTTATTGCAAGATATTATCATAATATTTTGTGTTTTAGTGACAAAATCAAATTTCTTAAGAGCAGCATGGTATTAAAACTTACACAGGGATCGAACGAAATTTAAAGACATAAGGACGTTTGAGGGAACGCCAGTCAAAATGTACGATGCGTTTCAATTTATGATACAACCATTAAGTCCAGCTTAATCCTTAACTTTGAATACATAAAATGTTGTGGTAGATCTATTTAATAATATACAACTTAAACATTTTTGTTTAATTCGATATTAATGTAATACTTCAATTTCGGGTTTACCCATTGAGAAATAGCAAAACGCCAATAACGTCACTGACGTCAGAATATATTTACGTTGTGTGGTGGTTGCGGTAAGGTGATAGTTTTATTTTAGCCATATTTTCTTTAAACATGCGTCGTTTCGTGCAAAATTTTCTGCGCTTGTGTCAGAAAGACTGTAGTTTAGTGTGATGTAATTAGTTACTCTCTGTGTCAATGTGTATTAAAATGACGAGTCCAGTCCACGAATTTATTGAATGACCCTCGTATTATTCAGATCTGAGCTATCATTTCGCATCATTTTCCTTTGTGTGCCATTTGCGTTCTATTGTTTATGTTAATGCTTATCATTTCTTCTAGATTTATAACTTTTAATGTGAAACTATGTACAAATGCATGTGTAATGTGAAATACATTGAACCATTCATAATAACTACATTTCTATCTGGAAAGTGTTCAGACTTAGACATCACGACAGGCATATATTGAACGACCAATATATAGCACATTGTATAGTATTTTGTAGATATACTATAATACTATAAGATATACTAAAAGACACATTTATACTATCGCATTAATGAAAAGCAAAGCCATAATGTCGAATATCAGAACATTGTATCAAACCTGTTCGTCTATACATTTCAAATTACTAAACACCATCATGGTACTTTAACTTTTCAAATATTAGATCAACAAGTTTTAATATGAAGGCTCTGCTCCAAAATCAATTATGCTGTCTTGTCTATCGTTCTCATTCTATTATCATTGTGTTTTAAATAAAATTTAAGTCCCCGTTTAACGTGAAATCAAGTTTAAATTCAGAGACAGGTTCTACTTATGTAATATACGACGATATGAACATGGAAAAAATAAATAAGAAATCAGCGAAACTTTCATAAGAGAAAATACCATATATAGACATACACGGTATACTAATTTAAGTATTGCATTGAATTTCACAAATGTATGTATTCAAAGGTGTTTCCTTGTTGGTGCATATCGTGCTTTGTAGTGCTGTCGTCATTATTTGATTTGTTCTTCTATTTTATTAGAAGTCTAAGCATATTGGTGAATATGTTTATTACAATTTTTCACTGACATCTTACATGACGGTTTATCTTTCTTAACGTCAAATGATGATCGTAAGAAAAAAATTGAAAATAATATTCATAATATTTCAGTTTTCACTTAAGACGCTTCATAAATACCGACCTATTAAAGCACTTCTGATCATATGGGAAATATATTTCAATTTAGTTACATCAATTTAAGCTGATTGTTCAAGTCTTACTCATTTGACAAACTGTGAAATGGAACAATACGTATTACAATAGTTTGTAATAAAAGAGATGTTTTGTAGTCCAGTTTTAAACCAAGCTAAGCCGGAATACATTTGTACATGTAACTGTAATAACTTTGTCAATAATTTCTACATGTATGATAGAAACTGTTATTTTAAAGCTAATAAGCCCACGATTTTATTGAATATGACTACAAAATGCATGTTATATGAAGATGTTATCAAACACTTCCTCGGTGATGTTTTGATTCTTCTAATTTAAAAGAATGCTGTGAAATGTATGCTTGTTCATTAATGTTAGTTGATTTTCACTTTGGTATATGATGCCTTGGTACTACAGGTAACTAGTACAAGTTATACCCGTATATATTAGATCGCCTTTTTGCTCCTCTATGCAAATGCAGCTGTGTGCACTTTTTGTAATTTAGGCAAAATGATGCTTTAAGCTTATTGTTTCAATAAATACCACCTTTGATACAAGTCATGATGTACAAGGAATTCTAAGAATGGTCAAACTCTTTACTGTGCTTTTTGACCGTATATTTACAGTCTTTGAAACAAAAATTCCCAGGACATTGAAAGACAAGAATAGTTTTGCTTGTTAGAAAGTACACAATAAAAGCATGACATGGGTTTAGTTGAAACATAGGTCGGTGCCTTGCGTTGAAGCAATGACATGATTACATAACTTTATCACCAAAATCCGTCAGTTTATATTGCTTTTATTTACCATGGTAGAGGATATAAAACATACAATATGACTATTTAGATAGACGACGAAATGCCATTCTAGTTTCCTTCAGCGATTGGCCATAAATAAAACTGTTGTACCTAATTCCTTCATAACTATTGGTCGAACCCGGAGTCAAATACCGTCCATTCAGATTTGTTTCATAGCAATTATTATACCACCATGCGCCATGGGATTCGATGGCACAATTCAAGCTGGAACTATCGACATCATGATCGTTTGTTGAGAATGCGTGGTTAGTGTGGTATGGACCAAACTGGAAATCGTTGTCAACTGAAATTTAACATTGCGATCAATCAATTAACACGATTGTCGCTTAGACTTCACCAAAGAAAGTCGTACAATAATAAGAAAAGTATTGGTTACTTTTGAAGCTGTATGTTAAAGTGACTGCTGTATACATAAAATCAATATTGTTACAAAGTTTAGCTATTCAAAATGCCGGAAATTGAGTCATGACACCATGTACCTTCTTGAATTAGATTGTTCATGCATTAACTTGTTTTCAATTGAAATAAAATCTTATATTGAATTATTTCTTTGCTTATGTCATTTTGTAGATACATTGAGTGCAAGTAAATTGTTTGTACATTGTATACTTACTACTCTTGGAAAATGTCGTGTTGCCGACATGAAGAGTGTATTCGGGCAACGACAGGGAGAATGAGTTGAATATTTCAATCGCTTTTGTACCATTATATGCCGTAATATCTATACGCAATTCATTTTCTGTCTGCGATGCAATTTCCTGTATATAGTCCAGTCCTATAGGAAACATAAACGAAATAAACTTGTGAAATCAACTGAAGACATTTAATCCACTAAATTACAAATATTTAAAGTCCAGGCGTTGAAGATAGAATTTCGAACATACAAATTTGTAAAAAAGCGATCTCGTCAATTTTTCGAAAATAAATAGTTTTCCAAGTGATGCCTACATATCAATGGTCAGTTGTAGAATTGTGACGTTCTTGTCATTATACAGAGGGAGATGCAATCATGTTGCAACAAGAGCAAGCACGTGTGAAAAGCAGTATATAATATGGTATGTTGATGATTGTTTATTCGTCAACATTGAAACTAACTATTTAGAACGTTTTTGACCAATGTCAGATAGTCATAGTCCAATATTTATTTAACCCTTTCATTCGCGTTGGTAAAATTGGCTGTTACACATTAACAGCGCGTCGTAATTTACCATAATTATATATCATTGTTTCTCATATTTCCGGCCTTTCTCATATTTCCGATTAACATAAAAGATTTACTAATGATTTATTGTTTTGGAGTGATTTGATAGATTTAATCGATATAAGTTGAATTCGACCAAAAATGCACAAGATTTGGGCAAAAAGCGAAAATTGTCCAAGGCAAACAAAATTAGCGAGTTTTTAAAAAGGGAAACAACTCCTCTTCTCCTTGCTCAAACTCTTACTTAGGCCAGTTTGCAACCAATAATCAGAATTTCAAAATGTGACGGAATGATAAAACTACAAATTGGGCCCCATGTGAAGTTTGTAAGAATACCAGCCAATGAAGAATACAAAAAGACCGGAAATAAGAGAAAGTGCTTGTAAATTCAGGTAATTAGGTTATGTAGGTCACATGATATGATGCTAAGAAAATAGACCATGAAAGTTAGATGTTTGTGTTTCGTTGAGTGCATGTTTTGAATAAATGGTAAACTCATAGTCTCGATTGCTACGCTCTTTGTTATAATCAATCAACAATTGATTACTGTTATGATACCTACCTAGCCAGTATTCTGTACGTAGATCACCAAATCCATACACATATTGCGTATGATTCCTATAGAACTCAACTGATCCGTCATATCTGTTCTGGAACACCTTAAAATGACCACAATCAAATACATGTATTGCTAGTCCGAACAAGGAAAGTCAAGCACGACACAGATTCAAAGCTTTTTTTAATTGCTCTAACGTATAACAATAATGTTTTAGATTACTCGTTCAACCGCTAAATAAGTTGAAAAATGCATGATACCATTCAATCTTCGCTATCTATAACCAAGCCATTTGGGAACTAAACAAGTATAAGGTAACTGGTACCGCCGAAGCTCAGTTAGCCAAAACCAATTTATTTGTAAATTAAACAAGCTGGACAAAATTGTTACCGTCCAGCCACCTCCAGACGTTGTCATGTCACAGTAGACCTGAACAGCACGATTGGTTTTCCACAACTTGATATCATAAACACCATCTGGAGCATCGACTTTTTCCTGTTTAATCTCCCAACAATCCGAAAATGCTGTAATTAGGATGTTTCAACGGGTTAATTGCGCGATTTATGCCCAGATATTGTAGATGTACATGTACCATTTAATCGTACAATAAGTTCTGTTTTGAATTACTTTTACATTGGTGTAACTGTTATAATACTATAGAAAAATGCCAATCTCTTTATTATACGTTGTCGTCTGTGAATCAGAATGATGTATTTTTACAATATTTACAATATTGTTTTCATAATGTAGCTCACTTATATATCAGCGTAGTATGTTACAGTCGTCATAACATCTCCTCAACTTATTTATAGTTACGATAGATCGAACAGACGAATCGCTCAAATATATAGAACACACTTTCAAATACTGAACATTGACAGCTTTATGCAGTGTGCCCAGGATAATGTGATATTTAACAAACATAGATAACTCCTGCTACCTTGATCTATTTTTTTCTACAACTAAATGTTCCCACCTTTCTCATTATCCTGAGCGCATTATATGATGTATCGACTTACTGCAATGTTGATTAGAAACACACGTTTCTACGAGCGTCGGATCACCCATACAATATTGTCCGTTACGTGATGGTTCTGGATTGTTGCATGACCTTGACTTGGATTTTATTCCTACACCACAGGTCAAACTGCATGGACTCCAAGATGACCACAGGGACCAACCACCATCTGTAAAGTATATTAAGAAAACTCTAAATTACAAGTACTAAGTAGAAAAGGCAGCACGCAACATTAACCATCTCCACTTACTTAATCACAGCTTATTCTAAAACAGGTAAACGAGGTCGTCGTTGTATATCCGGAATGGCCCGATAGCACCGATATGAGTAATTAAATGCAAATTCCTTTGTGAAATTGGGTCTTCTTGCATTTTTTCGGCTTTGCGGGGTATAGGATTTTTTAATTGTTTCTTTGGCTAATGTGTGGGCATTGTTCAGTGTAATTGTGTTGTGTTGTTTCTATTTCTGTGCTCGGCTGGGTAGGTGAGTGCTGCCTTCTTTGTCTGATTTCCTCATACCGTTTTTGCTACTTGACCTTGGACAATGTATGTTAAAGCATATAATAAGCTCCTTCCAAGATTTGGAACAAATTATATTATAGTAGTATATGTAATTAGAAAATCTAAGTTTACAAAGTATCATGTTTGACACGTTTCTTATCATGTTATATTACTGTTCGGAACGGAATCATATACATAATTATATATATAATATTAATGTACAAATTATCACATCAAAGTGTAATTACTTGCTGATGAACCATCAATTTTGAAAGTGTAATTACTTGCTGATGAACCAATTTACAACTTATTTCTGCGGCTACCATGCTTTGCGTCGTCGATGATAGCGGATAAAAACCTGTCATCTTCGTTTGATTCGTTCAACGGCCATTACTCGGATAAGTCCGTAACTGATAGGCAATTCACCGATTTGCATATACGTGACGTCATTGAGCGCTTTTTTAGCCTACTATGTTCGGCTCATCGTCCATATTAATAATTATGTCACATGTGATGCTTTAAATGTCTGATATAAGTTTTTCGACTAGTTTATGATGATTTTGAATTGTAACAGAACTTGAAGAACATAGCGACTTTGATCAATGAAGACTAATAAATAGAGTATTGCATTTTTCTAACATGTTTTTATCGGACACAACTAATAGCAATGTAAACATACACTAATCGATCCTTCAATACGAGCAGCGTTGTTGACAACAACGGTATACAAGTTAAACATAATAATGAAATCGATTTTAGTTGAGTCCTATTAGACAACTGGTATTTACAGATTGGTGTGGGTTGGTATTGGTTTTTGTGTAACTACAAAGTTTGTTACGTTCTGTAGTCGAACGTCGAAACCGAATACATATACCAAATGTAGTACAGTGCATCCTCCAGGAAATAATCAAATTATTATCGTTTGCAGTAAAAGGTGAAAATCACAACAATTCGTGGATAAAGAAATATAATTAAGTGATAAAAGAAACGGTACCGGCGCAAGGAGCTTCAGAACATAACAACGCCTCGACATTTTTACCAAAACAGTGGTCACCGTAAAACGCTGGTTTTGGATTTGTACAAGATCTTTCCCGTTCTCGTATACCCGTGTCACATGACACAGAACACGTGCCCTAGTTATTGCAAGTTGCCAAGGTAAAGTGCTTTATATAAACCATGTGTTCGTAATCCTGATGCTCAACATGAAGGTGCAAATTCGACGTGACTTAAACATTTGCTCGACATAGACCAAGTGTTCGTATTATCGATGCTCGTCATAACGAAGTATTACTGTATATATTTATAGATCTGGATGCACCAAAAAGACCTTTGATAACCAAAACATGTTTATATCTTCAATGTTAAGTACTGCATTCTTATCGCATGAAACAATACGTATACATATACACTCTGTATTTACGGAATCCCGTTAGGGCCATGGCGACATATATGTAAACCCAAACACGAAAGTCGATAGCACGGTAGTGAAAAGTCGATAATGCGATTATGAAAACTCTAAAAGTCTAATTTTATCGAAATAGCAAGGTGGTCTGTGTTTTGAATAATCGCCGGTCTAATATCTGTTGAAAGGACTAGGGGTGTGATATTTTGATCGATGAGGCAATAATCGACGCGGCTTTTTTCAATACAATTTTTTCTTTGCCATGTATACTGCATTGGTTTAGTGACAAAAAGATTTGTTAAGACCTTACATTATTATATGTGGAAAAAAATTAAGGATGGAATTAAAGATAAAAAAAGATATCCGATCTATAAGGATACATTTTGGAAGTGGTAGGAAAAGTACTGTATTGAAGAGACATAAATAGTTTGGATATAGTTTGGATAAAGCTTATCACTTTTGTCTTTATAAAAGTGTAGTGAAAAAATAAGTAAGAATCGGCAAAAAATATGAAGAAAAATACAGGTCATATAAAGATAGCACCGTTGGTCTTGACGTAAAGATATTTATTTTTCTATCAGTGTTACACTTACCTGGTTTGCATGAAGGTAAACTACTCCATTTCCTATCAGTGTTACACTTACCTGGTTTGCATGCAGTAAGCTACTCCATTTTCTATCAGTTTTACACTTACTTGGTTTGCATGTAGGTAAACTACTCCGTTCTATCCGTATTACACTTACCTGGTTTGCATGTAGTAAGCTACTCCATTTTCTATCAGCGTTACACGTACCTTGATTGCATATAGGTAAACTACTCCATTTTCTATCAGTGTTACAAGTGATTTCCTGATATCCGCTTCGACTATAACCCTCGTCGCACACTGCTTGTAGGACATCACGATAAAATGTTGATTTGCCTTCAAAATGTCCATGAAGTAATTCTGGCCATCCACAATCTGTAGACAAAATAGCAGATATATAATTATGTAGTAACACGTATCACTATGTATAGAAACAAAATCTATCTATAGTAATAAATATCTAAATATAGTTGTAGCTATATATATTAACATATCTTATTATTTATAAATCATCTATTTTGATAAAAGCAGCCACGTAAGGTGACGTCATATTATTAGTGACACCTTTTATCCCGAAGGTAAAGACCTACGAGGGGTGATCAATATATTCGAGGACTTTCCTTCTTGATTTTGAAATATTGGAACTACAGTAATAAAATAAAATAAAAAGCTGATGTAGATCAATCAATTATCTCGCTATTTTTCTAATTTACTTTATGACAACGTCATTATTTACTTGATGACGTTAGATTTTGTAACCATGGTGAAGCACGCAATGTCGAGCATCTCGGACGTAACGTTATTTCTGAGAAACGACATGCTATGACAATTAACGCGAAAGTTGTAAAATCTTCGCGATATTATGAAAATAACTTGACTAATTTGTGCTCGAATTATGTGCGCTCCCAATTGGCCATTTTCATATGGTTCCGTTGTTTATGTGATTTTAGAGTCTCTGTCAAACGGTTGAGTTGATAAAATAAGGATAAACAACAAAAATAACACCCCGTTAGTGACACTTTCCGTTAAATTCTACGAAATAAGACGCACAGATCTTAACCAAATGTAACTGGCGAAAACGAAGACTAGTATAGGCTACAAAACATGAAATCGTTGACTCCAAATCAAAAGGGTTTTTTTTATATTGCGTCCCAAACCTGAGAGATCGTGCTTTATTCTTAATTGGAATAATCTAATTTTGTAACGCCAACCGTCCTTCCTATGCTAGATGAAAAGTCCTCGAATATATTGATCACCCCTCGTATGAGGCATGATATTGACTACAATGTTTGTAATAGTTGTAGTTGTTATTGTACACTATTTCATTTGTTGTATACCATCATTAAAAATGTTCAAGGACTGTTGTGATATGTTCCCCTAAACACCATCCTCGTTTGGTAGGAACATTCTGTTTGAAGCTTCATTTTAACATTGGCGATATCCTTAAACAATATCAGTATTTTATATCAATGATTCGTTAATACAGAAACAACCAACTACATTCAAATTACCCCTGTTGATTAATGACGCCAAATTTGAAAACGCAACAAGCTATGCTCTACCCCTTTGATAACGTATGATCCAATACACTGCGACATCCATTCTCCAACGCATTCTTCAACTTCAATTGTATGCGATATTTTATGCGATTTTATGTAATATTTATAGTATGCTGACAATCAACGTCTGGATAAATGTTAAAGTAAATACATACCATACACACTTTCAAGTCTACCTACACTTTCCACCAACTTGTCCAATTTTTCTGAAATAAAACATATAGTGTACATTTCAGTATGACGAAACCATTCATATGTTAATTGCCATCCATGTTCCCTCAGAAACTTATTGGCTGAATAAACAATACAAACATTCGTTATCTCGAGGACTCAACGGGACAAGCATGGTGCTCGACTTATCCGAATCTCATAATGTGTAGTGTAAGTGTGTTAACAATGCACAGGTGTCTGATATTACGTCGTTATTATGGTGTTTATCGTCTTCAAATATATATGAGCCGTTCTCCAGGAAAACCGGGCTTAGTGACAAAAATGTGAATAATTTTTTTATGTGGATAATATATGGTTAGAACAAGGGGACTCTTGTGAACAGTTTCTGAAAATTTGAACAAATTATTTCATATGCTTACACAGTTATAGACGTTTTAAACCAACCACTACCGCCTACTTTATGAGTGACGTCGCGAGAACATCATTCTCTTCGTTTTTGACTTAACATTAACTGGCATTTCAAAGTTCCAGTATCTGATAAACTTTAAAATCGTGTCACATTTTAGAATAATATTCTTATTTTAATAAAATGTGTCCAATTTGTGAGTGTTTGCTTACAGTGAAAAAAGCACGTGCTTTCAGCCACTTATCCCTTGTTTTCCTTTATCGGAGTACTTGTTAGAAACAGATTACCATAGCAACGACAGAAGTTATTTTCACACAATTTTCATGAAAACTTGAAGCTAATGGATAATAATATAATATTCAATTACTTAAATTTGAAATCATAGGACATGATTTTTTTCTCATTTTAGACATTTTTCTAAATCTTACTGCATATTTAATATTAAATGTCTGGAGAACCGGAAACCCCCAGTTTGATATCGCCCCCCCCCCCGCCCGCCAAATAGTCCCAATCTAGGATTGATTGATTGAAAACCTGATTACAAAGACACGTAGTAATGTACCCAGGAATAACGTACCCAATGCAGACGTACTAAGACGATTACCAATCATCGTCCGAGAGAAAGGCGAATTCACGGGACAGATACTGGAATTGTCGGGTTGATCCAACAGCTATTGAGAAATCTGGCTATCCTAAGTACCTTTTAATACAGCAAAATATGTCCTCTGAAACATGTGTCACATGTGTGCGGTGAACATGAATCAAATACGAAATGAATATACGGTGAATACAGTCTTAACACATCCATTTTATTTTAATATATTCACTTTTTGAATGCTAGTTATGTCTGCAACAAACAAGTGTAACAAATAGGCGGCGTACACTCGGTAAAAGATGGCTTTGAGTCTTTCTTTGTTTCCAAGTACTTTCATTGTGAAATCAGTTGTATACTTGTTGTTTGACGGCTATTGTGTCCGCTTCTTTATGCATATCTTTTTAAGGAGATCTTGAGAAAAAGAGTACAAGAGCGAGGAGTTAGATTGTTTTCCTACTTTGCAACTGGCTTAAAAATTTATAATCAACCAATCAAGACATGTCCTACAAAAAACACGCGGTCATGTACGGTGGAAAAAAGCGTATCATGACGGTTACGAGTCATCGGACAGGCGGTCTGGACGTAAAGGTTGGGTTCAACCAGATGGAGACCGAAATTTCCGAATTTGTCTGACGACTTTTGTAAAGTCTAATCGTGTAATGTCATTTAATTTATTGCTAATTGTCGACAATATGTAGCATTTATAAGGGATGTATTGACAAAAACATAGCCTGGTGACATTGCAACATATACAGTGGTCAAATGTGAGACAACTGCTTGAGCACCATTAATTATGGGTTCAAGTGACAGATTAGATTAGATTATATAGTAGTTACATTGCCAAGCTAAAATTTAAAATATTTATGATTTTTTGACTTAAATACAGTACAGATTTTGCGACTTTTGCCAAAATCGCGATGCATCTGATAGACAAGTTTCTACTTGCGTGGACAATCGCCGCGATTTCAGCGCGATAGTGATTGCTGATAGTGAGAAAAATATATTCAGGTCTTTATCATAAATAGCGCAATGCTTTTATACTTTATACGTCAGATACTCGTAGGGAAGATTGGGCAAATGCCTAACTACGTTGCCTCTATAAATAAAGCCTTTATTATGATTATTATTATTATTATACTTTATGCTCAGTACATCTAGAAACGAAACGTCTTCACTTCTGTGTTTTTCTTACTTTCGTTGTTAATACATCTTTTAATTTTGTGTAATAATATTGTATAACCGTGTAGAAACTTGATTATTGTACAAATTTTATTGATCGGGTTACGTAACTCCCGTACGTCAAGAACATCACAAAACGCACGTACACCACGTGCACCATTAACGCATGATAACTTTTGGTGTAAATTGCTTTGAATCACAAAAGAAATTGTTCTAGTCTTTGGAATAAATATTGTAGGATATTCCGAACATGATTTAAATCATGCGATTCGGGTGCCTAGGACGGGGACGTCAAATGGAGATTTCACTTCGGCTAAATTATCATCAACCGACAATGTTTCGTCTGGAGACACTCTACTAGCAATTTGGCACCGTTTACAATCACCCGTGTCCATGTCATCAATGTGATACAACTCTCCGACAGAACCAGTAACTCCACATGTACCATATCTATGCAAACTTCACAACTGATTTATGCACTTGTTGGACATCATGAATATGCAATCAATCAATAATTAATCAATATTCAAATTTATCACTTAGAACATCGATTCTGAAAAAAAACGGATTTTACCAATGTGTGTGTCGTTACTTTTTAGCCGCACCTAATACACAAGCACTGTTCACTCGCACTGATTGCACTTTATGAAAACAATATTACAGTTGAATTGTTCATGAAATAAGATATCATCAAGTAAAAACAGTTTGGTTGTTTATCAATCATACAAACTGGTAAAAGTGTTGACAGTAACACAGTAGATGTTCTCAGTATATATTGTACAATTAAGAAACGCGATTAGCGGCTTCAGTTTGCACTGAAAACATGGAGACAACAAAATTCTGAGGAATTAAGCGTAATAAAAGTTATATATTACCTTCATTGTTTAAGGTCCGCCTTGAAATTAGTTCCAATGTTCCAAAAACATTTGCACAAACTGTCTCGTTAGCTGTATAGGTTCCAACTGAGTAACAATGTAACACCGCGAATAAAAGGTAACTTAAAATATACTTCATTCTAATGTTGCTTATGTACGAATATAAAAAATGCTATGAAACGGAAAATATATAATGCCCTGCGATTCCACGTTTGTGCTTATTCAACACTAAACATTTGTTAACGATGGCAATTTTTTAAAGCACATTTTGAATGCATCCGGCGGTTCCACTTTGCTGCTCTTAGATAAATGAACTACATTAAAGCAAATCTTTTATTTCAAACTGTGGTAATACTTATGGTAACATATTCATAATTGGTCTAACGAGTAAGACGCCAAGTATATTTATAAACAATACTAAAACCTTAAGTTAATCAAATTAGCTTAAGTATGGCACTTCATCCTCTCTTGAATAACCTGATTAAATTGACGTTACAATTATAGTTGCCCTTTTAAGTAGTTTTAAGTGCTTTGCAGAGCTTGACGTAAAGTGCTCTTAAGATTAATTACTTTTGCGTCCTGTGTCAAACTCTAGTTGCGTTTATGAACACTACTGTAACGCACTTATGTACTCATTAAATGGTAGAAAACTACATGCGGTCACATAAAAACTCCTTATATCCAAAAGTCACAACACCAACTGAGATAATAAAATAATTATGGTACTCGCTTATTAAACGGTTGACTCATACGAAATTATATAATATGTGGTTGTACCATTCTATGAAAGTGTTAACATGTTTTACCGATGAATTCGCTTGATAACTTCCATCAGTGAGCATTCGACGAATAGAACAATTTAATAGCTATGCATGTAACAGGACCGATTTAACATGAATAATATGAATTCGTATTCACTTCGGTATTACGTAAACCGAGTATTGCTAGTAGAGTGAGTAATGTTATCAAATTGTACACATGAAATTGAGAGACGATATTTCCACATTATTGACTACTTATGCATATCTCATAGTTTATCAGATGTGCATAGGAAGATACAAGTGATCCAGTATAATGCCGTTACTCACTCGCAAATATTGACAGCAGTATAGTACAAGTACATATCTACATAATATAAATTATTTTTACCAAATAAAATGTAACACTGATTATACCTTGATTTGGTCAATTTTTGTGAAAAATTATCACTGCACTTACAAGCAATACTCAGAACAATATACAACAATACTCCATACACCAGTGGGCAACTATATAGCAATACTCTATACGCTGTCACTTGCATTTATTCTTACATTGCACCGTACTTTGCGAATAGTACCGGATACTACATTTACAAAATCATCTTTGTAGCAGGAATAACAATTCGCTCGATTCAAGTTGTGTATTTTACGAAGAAAATAAACAAAAACATCTTATTTCGACAGACCGAGCTTCCTTTTTGCGTGAGTAACAGTACGAGTTTGGTCTTTTAATAAACCTTTTATGAATTTCCTGGCAACTTACCGTTTGTACTGACTAGGAAATATTATGAAGGAGATACTTTTGTATAAAAAATACATTAAACACACTCATAAAGGCTAAAAATCGTCTTTAAACTTACCATTGTCAACACTTAAATGTTGCGAAAATTGATAATTATACTAATCTTGATAGCAAAATCCGGTGTACGTTATACCGCAGTCTTATTGCCAAATTATATACACTGTACATATTCACTGGCTGAATACAAATTTGCACCGGATGAACAATCTCATGCAAAAAGAAGTATGAGGTTGGAATAGCCTGTTTATATATTGTGTTAGTTTTGAAATTACGAGAGGTGATCAATATATTCGAGGACTTTCCTTCTTAATTTTGAAATATTGGAACTAGAGTAATGAAATTACTAGCTGGTGTAGATCAATCAATTATCTCGCGATTTGTTTAATTTACTTAATGATAACGTCATTATTCATTTGATGACGTCACTTTTCGTAACAATAGTGAAGCACGAACCGTCGAGCATCTGGGATGTAACGTTACTTCTGTGTAACGACATGCTATGAAAATTAATGCGAAACTTGTCAAATCCTCGCAATATCTCCAAAATAACTTGACTAAATTGTGCACAGATTCTGTGCGCTCCCAATTCACCATTTTCATATAATAAAATGCAAAAATAATACCGCATTAGGGACACTTTCCGTTTAATTCTGCGAAATTGGACGCACAGATCTCAACCAAATATAACGGGCAAAAGCGAAGCCTAGAATAGGCTACAAAATATTGAATTGTTGACTCCAAGTCAAAAGGGTTGTTTCGATATTGCGTCCTAAATCTGATAGGTCGTGCTTCATTCTTAATTGGTATAATCTAATTTTGTACAACAAACGCCGTTTTCCGAGTTTTGTTCCCAATAACGCATCGATACTCTTTTTGTTCCACCTCACAATCCAGAATTGACTATTAACTACATATTTCAGTTGTAAAATAAAACCAGTCTCATACATGTGACCTGGTATCGGTCCAGAAAGGAGCTATGTGCTACTCCGACGGTGACGCTTGGAATGACGTCGCGTGACGACCAACGTCACGCGTCACTTGTATGAATCAAATAGTTTTATTAGTGCTTTCAGTCGGAGACATCTTACTCCGAATGAATTTAAATGGCTTTGAGCATTGCTGCAAATATGAAATTGCTAGATGAAAAGTCCTCGAATATATTGATCACCCCTCGTATTTGCAAGCTATGCAAAGCAAATAACCTCACCATCTTAAATAACCTCTATTTGTATTGTATGAAAAGGTATACGCAAATTATGCGATGATATATCTTGTCAAACCGGGATAGGAAGTTAATGTATCGACACGCATGACATTTGTCTTGCGGATTAGTTTGAACTGAACCATGATCGTAATGATGTGTTTTAACAGCGCTCAGTTCTAATAAACGTAAAAACGTATTTGGATAAGCCCGAAGATGAGCCGTTTGAATCTTGTAAGATTATTTGTATACCTTAGTTGCGGTGGATTAAGTAAGTGATAGTGTTTTCTATATTTCTATATAAAATGGATGTAGCATTTAGATGCATTATAAAGGCAAAATGAATTTTCAAGCAGTTTTTGCTAGTTTTCTCAAAATTTTCTAATTTATACATACGACCTAGACCCATTCTATGACAGCAATATGTATTTTAATTTTGTTACATGCTTGCATTATGAATGGTATTTTTCAAAGTTATTATTTGTATATTAATATTATCAATAAATAAATAAAAGTAAATTATATATTCTTGTTCATTACACTTGTTTTCCTTGTCTTATATGTTCATAATAAATGTTCATACTTACATGTTTTTCAATATTAGATCACAGTGTCTTTGTTAATATTCGGATCCAAAAGAAACTGACATATTGGCCCCTAAGAATATCAGTTTCGGAATTGTATGCCACTTTGATCACGTTCGTATATTTACACATTCAATTACTATAAGCAGCTAAGTATATAAAAACTACGAAGTGTGTATTTCTATTTAAGTAAGTGTGTGTAAATGGCGACGTCATCATAACGTCACAGTGCGACCCGCCTCCTTGGTACTTAGTATATTCAATGCATTATTTATTTTTTTATTTTTCAACCAAATGCTTTGATATTACGCTTAATAATCAGTGAAAGATGGAAAATCATTTATAACAAACTAGTTTTCTAAATGTCTGATTTTCCGTACTGCTATGAAAAAGTCCTATTAATTGCGGAACACCCCACGTATTTCGTGTAGTCCTGTTTAGCTGATACACTTTAGGAAAAATTGAGACTTTAAGAAAATTCAGAAAAGAAAGTTTTCACTTAAGATGCTTTATAGATACTGTCCCTGGTGACAATTGACATGGATACATGTGTGGTAGCAAAGTCTGGATAAATGATTGACATACAAACGTGGTATCGTAAATGTATGTATATGTTCTAAAACATCAATATAAAACAATTTGCTGACTTTTTTTCAAATGCGATATACTACTCGGAATGAGTTTACTAAGCCAATGTATACTACTTGTATTGCTTTGTCGTTGTGATTTCAGTAAGTAACTTGTATACTGGTATTATACATGTACAACTGCTAAATTTTGGTTTGTTTATCATTCATGCAAGATTATCATTACATGAAGTTTCAGAAGGATCACCCTAATACATAGCCCAACATGTTGCCAATCATAAGAAATAATATATATCGTTTATATATATTATAAATGACATTCAAGTGCATTAAAGTTAACATTAACGATGGTTACAAGTATAATTATTACGTTTTGCGACAAAATTAATTACATCTTTTAACCATAATATAAATTCAAAACAAAAATATATAATCGACATAATCACATAAAAAGCTAGAGTTTAAGTAGAGCTTACTTATTTACGTCTTAATTCCATAGGTGGGTGTTGTATTAAAAAGTGCACTTATTACAAGCATTACTTCATTAAATTACCTACTATGTTTATAAGTTATGTATTCACATTCTAGTTGTAACAGCACCACCAACAGTATGTTAAACTGTGGATGTTGTGTAGATCAAGTGTGTGAAAATAAAACTGACCCACATTTTGGGTTTCGGGAGAATGTGTGTACACACGGCTGTAATACAGGTCATGGTGGTCTCAAATGTTACGCCAAGTGTCCTGATGATTGTGTCACCTGTCAACACACAATACCGAAACATTGTAAAACATGCCAGATCGGGAAGTATCTTTCCAGTGTAACTAGATATGTTGATAATTTGCCAAAGGCATATCAGGGTTGTGTAGATTGTCCAGATACTTGCACAACGTGTACATCAGCAACTAGTTGCCATGAGTGCGGACATCGATATTACAATACTGGACAATAGAATGACTGTTCCAAAGAATGCCTTAACAATTGTAAGATATGTACATCATCCTCCATTTGTCAGGAATGTTACACTCCGTTCTACAATGACGGCTCTACCACAGACTGCTCTCTGTCATGTCTAGGTAATTGCATGTGCTCATCGCCCGGTATGTGTTCAGCGTGTCAAGATGGTTTCTTCAACGTAAACGAAAAATGTCTGAGTGCTTGTCCAAAAACATGTAAGACATGTTCTCACCAGAGGCTTTGTCAGTCGTGCAAAGATGGATATTACAACGGAAAGGACATGTTAACCAATAACGACGTTAATGATTGCTCACTTTCTTGCAGAGAGGCATGTTCCATGTGCACGTCGTATGACGTATGCACATCTTGTAAACATGGACATTACGGCTCATACTGTCAGAACAATTGTTCCGTTGGGTGTACAAACGGTGAATGCAATATAATCGATGGATCGTGTGAGTGCAAGGAGGGATTTGCTGGCAGTCTTTTTGATGAATGTGTTATCGGTAGACATGGTGATCTGTGTGACCTTCAGTGTATTGGAACATGTAAGGATAGGGTATGTGACAGAATAACAGGACATTGTGTTCGTTGTAAAGCGGTGAATATAACAGGAGATTTGTGTGAAAAATGCATAAATGGTATGTGGGGTACATCCTGGTCTTCAATATGTCCAAACCATTGTGAAGGACAGTGTTTGAGAATCTCTGGACACTGCAAGTCATGCGAAAGTAATTTTGAAGGCAATGTATGTAACGAATGTTCAGTTGGGTTTTATAGTGAATTTTGTGACCAGAAATTCCCAGCACAGTGTTACAACTCGCTTTGTTATCGTTATAATGGAACATGTGGATCATGTAACGAGAATTTTGCCGGTTCTACTTGTGCAGACTGTGTTGTCGGTTTCTATGGAGAGACGTGTGATGCTCCTTGTCTCTCAACGAAATGTGCAAGCAACATATGCAATCCGGAAACTGGAACTTGCCTGTCGTGTCGAAACGGATTCTATGGACTAGAATGCGAAGTTAAATGTTCGCGTGGTTGCAATGGTAATGTATGCGATTTTGGTTCAGGTGCATGCGAGTGTAAGGATCTGTATACTGGGGACAAATGTTGTGTGGATGGTGGACATTGTCGGGACTGTTCTTCAAATACAGATTGTAAAACATGTGAAAATGGTTTCTTTGGGACAAACTGTAGTTTACCGTGTCCTAATACATGTGCTGCCGATGGTCAAAACTCTCAGTGTGAAAAGACAAATGGAAACTGTCTGAAATGTTTGGTTGGTTTTTACGGTGGTCAATGCAATAACACTTGCAATGATAAATGTGCAAACAACCGTTGTGCTAAGGAGGATGGACATTGTACTGATGGCTGCACTGGTCACTTCGAGGGTCCTACATGCGCACAAGGTAATAAAATAGTTATTCATTTATTTCTAATGTACATACATGTTTACACACATAACATTGTAATACTTAAAACATAACATCGTAGTGCAGACTTTTTTAATCTTTTAAATAATGTATATTTATAAATCCCTCAAAGTATATCACATAACAAACAGCTTACCATTCATTGTTTGCAATGTATATCATGATTGTTGTCATTCGATCAGGATCTTCCTTGTCCAAACATGTATTTCAGTTTTGACGGTTTTTGAATTAATAAGATTACGTGTAAGCAAACTTTGTATACTAGCGTTTGATATAACATGTATACAAAATTACCAGGCATCTTAAACACGTCAATAACGTTCAATGGTACATTACACCACTGTATATCGATGATCATATTTCAGTTGATGGCACTGCAGGTATTGTTGGTATTGCAGTTGGAGTCTCAGCTGCCATCATTGTGGTTGTGATCTTTATATTGTTAGCAATATTTTGTTTCATCCTTCGAAGAAGGTAAGCCAACTTAATAATACATTCATATATACAACATTGTCTATATAGGCAGCACTAAGACAATGATTAAAACCAATTAGCTTAATATCTATGACGGGTTATGTTAATTAACTTGTTGTCGATTTTGGCATTAATAAAGTGGCAACAGGTGGAATAGTTGGACACATAATTTGTTGCTAATAATTCAAAAATTTCAAAATATTGCACAACGATACCGACTGATAGAAATGTGAAGAATCTATCACGACAATGACAATTAATTAATTTAATACTGATTCCACAAACGAGCAATTGACTGTTGGCATTTGACAACGAGTGATACATTCATTATATATCGCATGTCACTAAAACTAGTCGTTTACACGCATCGATTATTTGAACAACACGACCGTGTAGTACAACGTTTTATCACACACATGTAGTATAGGAGTATGCGTACTCGCTAACTAACCCGGATACAAGGAAATTGATTTGATATACGAATTCATAACATTGGTACAGGTTCAACATCAGAATACAATGTAACAGATTTGTTATTAACATTTCAGGAAACGAACGAACGAGCAGGGGAAAATGGTCGAAGCCAGTTATGTGAACACAGAATTCCAAGCAGCTGAAACTCCTGATCAGCAGGAGGACACTCAGACACCACACGGTATGAATATTTATACCTGTAATTATTGATTTTAGTTATAAAATAAATTATGTGATGCATTAGACAATGGCCAAAAGTCTGGCGAATAAACTGTAAACTGTAAAACTTCATGTATAAACCATTTATGGATAGTGTTGTGATACTCGCTTAACTTTAATTATCATACCAATGGACACACGAGGGAAACTTTTTAAGGCTGTGAAATATCAATGTTTCATAGTTAGTATTTATGTCAGCCATAATAGTTTTACTTGCTCTGTGTGTATATACCGTTTGTGCAATGTTGTGTCTGTTGAGTACCCTCTACATTGTGTACCCAGTCTTGTATGTTTATCGTTCACGTTTATCCTAATTCAATGTAACTTTGTAACATACTTATTTTAGGACTCAGTCCTGACAACACAACAAAAGCTGTTTGAGTTTGATAATCTAATATCTCATATTCTTACGAAAAGTATTCTATATCAATATACATATATTCAATAAATGTAAGTGTAATTCTTTCTCAGAGGTAATTTATTAAGGAGTTGGCGGATACGGCCATGACAGCAGAGGAGGAAACTCCAATGGTTAAACGCCAGAGTGGAGTTAAATTTACTGCCGACCAGACATGAGAAGGAGCGACCAGGAGCAAACATGAACATACCCCGAAAATCACCCTCCCAGTTGCACTATTTCGACTATGTAGCCATATTGCAAACGCCGCTGGCGTATATAATTATTGCAAACGCCGCTGGCGTATATAATTTCTGCAAACGCCGCTGGCGTATATGATTTATGCAAACGCCGCTGGCGTATATAATTTATGCAAACGCCGCTGGTGTATATAATTTATGCAAACGCCGCTGGCGTATATAATTTATGCAAACGCCGCTGGCGTATATAAGCAAGCGCATCGCCTGATGCGTTTAGACCCTGGGAAGGCACCGCTGATGCCATATAATTTTAAGCTATCGCCGCATGGCGACAATAAGTCCGCATGGTACGCTGTACCTAATTATTCCACTACCAGTGCAACATAATGTATTATACAGCTTAATTAAACAAGATCCTAACTAAAAGTGTGAGCTAATCAGAGACCGCCTAAGACGCTAATCTATCGAGAACATCAGTAACCGCTCATTTAACCCAAATAATATTTTTTTTCGAAGCAAGCCTATAATCGTAGACCGACAGTTAAAACAGGTAGCGGTAAACGATCACAGGCTGCCATGTTTTATATCTTTAACATCACTATTACCCCGTTTTTATAAGGATAAATCCTAACGCTTCAGTACCCCTGGTCGCTCCTTCAATAAGAATTCCGCCACAAAATTAAATGTAACGTTTTATTTCCGCCAATTCTTATTTTAAAATTTTTAACAATGTCTCTTCTAATGTAAATAGGTATAAGTCTAAACCGACATTGGAAAGGTGGACCCCGTCCTCTCTAAAGAAGCCAGGTGTTTCTGAATCGATGTCCATACGCAGACTTGTATGTTTGCGTAGACGACCTATGATTGTGTGGCCAAATCTATTAATACGTCCACGTTTCCTATCGATGGACTTAACCGCTGCAGCGGCTACTCCCCAATGAATCCTTGGTATGATGTCGACCCATACGATGTGTGACCCCGGAAAGGCCTGGTGCACAAGCTCTATGCCATCATCTACCATTTAGAAGATAAAGCGGAGGGAATTGTTAACCACGTCATTCCCTCCTAAATGGAAAACGATTACCTTTGGTTCGGGTCGTAGAGCCAGGGGAAGTTGAAGACAGTGCTGTAAGTCACCCCAGCCCATACCACGCACTCCCCACCATGCGACACCAAGCCCCTCCGGAAGTCGTAGGTTGGGCCTGCCACGTTCCATGGCCCTAGCTCCTGCCCAGTATGGTATCGAATCACCAAGGATCCATATATCTGCAAATATATACAACTTAAACGACACTTATTTGGTTTTAGTACAATGTATTTTTGGATAGCGCATGAACCTATCTTTTCAATGTGTTTCCCCTAATGTATGATTTATAAGCTGTTGATTTCCATCTACCTAATTTCATGATGTCAGATTCTGGTAGCCCTTGAATGGCTAGTTGTGTAGCCCTACCTATCCTAAAACTATGGGATTTATATAGGTCAGACTTAAATTTACTTTGTGATAAGCATTTCCTAAGTACCGCTGAAAATTGGTATCGCGTGACGGGTTTTGTATTTGCGTGAACAAATAGTTTTCCAGGAACTATAGGTCTGACGTCCATGTAAGGTTTCATATTACAGACTGGACATATCAAAACGTTAGACTCACAAGGTATTTTTAAGGAGATGGGCGTACCATACTGGTTGTTATTGGTTACCTTTAGCGTAATTGTTAATGAATGTGGTTCTAACTTTAAGTCATTGACTACGATTGCTCTATTTACTACTAAATGTACCAATTCGCTCACTCTAAACAAACCAAAGTAAGCTAACGTGAATAGTGCCTTAAATAGCATGGCTTCGAATTTGCTAAAGGTATTGTTTGGTATTATTCTACAAATGTCAATGAGCATATTAGCTGTAATTGGAGCTCTCTTATCAACTGACGGTCTACTCCTACTACAACCTTCCAGTATTTTACGAATTAAAAATATGTCTGTTATGTTATACCAGTTGTTTATCTTATGATAGAAAGACAATCCCGCCACGTAAGTATGAATGGTTTTGGATGAATACGCTCTCTCGAATAAATACGTAATGAACCAGGCGACTTGTTGTATTTGAGTAGGCCAGATTTCTGGTAACTTATATAACTTTCTAAATATGCTGAAGGCTTTGACCCCCGTATCATACGCTAGTTTTGTGTTTGTCGCAATTCCTGCAAATACCAGTTCTCCAGATCGGCGTTGAATATGTTCCATAGGTAAATTGGGACCTGGGTTGCATTTGGGTCTGCCAACGGTGCTAGTGTACGGAATCTCGAGTTCTGAAAACGTGAGAGGGCATCAGAAATTTCGTTCTTTTCTCCCGCTATGTGAGATGCCTTAACAATACAGTTATGTTTGATACATTGCATGGTTAATATCCTTAACAATGCTAACGATCTGGACGACTTTGAAGTCATCGAATTCAAAATATGGACTACTGCTATATTGTCATAATTGAAGCGAATTTTCTTATTTCGCATCTGTTCACCGAATACAACCATAGCAACTACTATGGGAAATAGTTCCAACAGCGTGATGTCTTTAACTAGATTTTGATTGATCCAGTCTGGATGCCATTTTTCTTCGCACCAGTGACCCTTAAACCAGATACCGAACCCTATGCCGCCGGCGCTATCTGTAAAAAAATTGCTCGTCATCGTTTGATGTCCAGTACCTATCGTGGAATACTGATATTCCGTTAAAATGCTGAAAGAAATCTAGCCATACTCTTAGGTCTCGCTTTATTTCTTTCGTTATTCTCACGTGATGGAAAGAGCATTTTACACCGCAAGTTGCGTTAATGAGGCGCCTACAGAACGGTCTACCTATAGCGACCGCGCGGCAACAAAAGTTGAGCGAACCTATCAACGATTGCATTACGTTAAGATTTACCTTATCCTTGGACAAAATGTCTCTTATTTTATTCGCGACTTCTATAACTTTATCCTTAGGAATACGTACGACCATTTCTCTCGAATCAAGCTCCAACCCTAAGTAAACTAATGATGTACACGGTCCATCGGTTTTTTCGTCTGCTAGAGGTACCCTGATTTCTTGCATACTGTTCTTAAATAATTGCATGTTTTGTTTACATCCCGGCCGTGTTTTATGACCCCCCAGAAAGTCGTCTAAATAGTGTATAAGCTTCTTGTTAAGCAAGCGGTCTTTAATAATGTATTCTAGAAATGTGGAAAATTTTTCAAACAGGCTAGGTGATATACAGCAACCAAACGGTAAGCACTTATCAAAATAGAAATTATTATCGAGAGAAAACCCTAACAACTCAAAATCTTCGGGATGTATCGGCAGTAGCCTAAACGCACGTTTTATGTCCATTTTAAATAAATAGCAGTTACGTCCTAAGTCTTGTACCATATGTATGGCCTCGTCAAATTCGGTATACTTGACTGAACAGAGTTTTGGATCTATGAAGTCGTTAATTGAAGACCCTAAAGGGTATGACAGGTGATGAATAAGTCTATATTCCCCTGGTGTTTTCTTAGCCACTATGCCAATAGGCGAACATTGGATATTTGCGAATGGAGGGTATTTAAACGGGCCTGCAACCCTGTCAGCCTCTATTTCCTTATCAATTTTTTGTTTGGCAATATTTGAATGTTGTAAAATTGATTTGAGATTCTTAGAGGTGCGCGCCTGCCTGATTCCTTCAAAATTAATTCTAAAGCCGTAAGTGAAGCCAGACAATAATAAAGTGCTATCTGATGCATTATAAAGACGAAGCCACTGTTTTAGTACTGTTAAGTTAACTGGCGTTGGTGCTAAACCATGCGCATTTATGTCATTACTTATTAAAGAATCCCCTGTATGGTCGTCTATATGGTCTCGACCTTGGAAATGAACCACGTGGTTGGCCTCGAAAAGAGTTTTGCCCAAAGTTTCTACTTCGGTAGCTCGAGAGAGTTTGACTATTAACCGAGTTCTCGTACGTATTATTGGCGGTGTAAGGTCTCGTGTGAGACCTATTGCGACCAGGCATGCAGTAAATAAATGGGTGCCCCCCGCCACAACTAATACATGCGTGACTAAACCTACAGTTCGGCCAGTAACACTGGTTTTTATTAAAGGCCGTACACACATTTGAATTTCTGTTACTATTTGGGTACTTCTGCTCGGCACGATTGTGCACACACCTAAGCCATAGGTCGTGGTTAATACTGCCCCAAGACGACGGAACTAAAGCCTGTCTCGTCCTAAATTGGCGATCATATGTTTTCCATGATGTGCCCCCGTGAACGGCAGCACATTCCCTTATAATGAACGAATAATGTAATAATTCATGTATTTTGTGCGGAAAAGCTGTCAAATAAATATCCATAAAGATAATGAATGCGTCGGTCCACCTTTCCACAGTCCCGATATCGTCCTTGCATTCTTTAGGACGGCATTCTAGCTTTCCGGAGTTAGATATAGATAGAGTACCACCGCTATTAAATTCGACCAGTTCCACCGCCCCCTTTAGCAATAATGACAAATTAATAAATTCTCCCTTGCATATGCGTTGCTTTAACGCCGAAGGTACATGCATAGAAATATCGTCGTTAGCCAGTCTATCAACATTCAATACCTCTGGCATATGAAATAAAGCATTGGTTTCCGTGCCATAATTATCGTGCTGCCTGATATTATTATCGACTTGACTCTCTAGTCTGTTTATGCGGTCAGCAATAGAAATGTCGACAGGTACAGTGTCGCCACTTTGCAACACATTTTCGTTCAACATGACATTCTCAAAGTCAATAACTTCATGTAACTTACCCCTATCTCCGTCCTGGCCATCGTCACATATTTCTCTTGCCCATTGGCGTTTGGCAGCGTTTCTTGTTCTCATTCTACCCTGAGGTTCTTCCACTACCGGTCTGCCACGAGGTTCCACTACTGCCGGTCTCCTCCGTTTGTGACCTCTACCGCGTCCAGGCATAATGGATTCGTGTACAAGCTTTTGCTGTGTTATAAATTTAACGACACGGGACGAGACCCGAACGATTCCTTATATAGCCTATCATTGCTACGTCACCGAATCACCGGTTGAGTAATTTTTAAATACAGGCTAGCATGGATAAAATGGTCGATGTTAACCACCGACAATTTACCCGATCCGAGACACTAATTGACTGAGCAAAATAACCTAGATTAATATTAAAAATTAATCCTTATTATTACATGTATGTGTATTTCAGTAGCCAAGTGGTTAGTGCATCGGTCGTATAATCTGGCGGCCAGGTTCAAATCGGGGTGAAGGCACATATATATCCTCCTATATTTCTGTAAAAATAAAACAAATAAAGGCTATGCTCAGCATAATGTTGTTACTGTATATCTGTATACTTAAATCTATAAATGTGAAATGTACCAAATCCTATTTTTATTGTTTTTGCGTATTTTCTAATTAAATGTACATAACTTGAAACTTACTCATTCTGTTTGCATAGTTCCATGTATGGTTTGCATTGACTTTGTTTGTTATTATATTTGATATTGAACATTCAGTATAATCAAATGAAATACTTATTTTTATATTTCAGAATATGAAGTATTGGGTGCAAGAATACAAATGGACGAAACAGAGTATGATGAAATCAAATATCAACAAAACCGATAACATACGTGCTTATGATAACTACACAATCAATAGTGCCATATACCAAATACGTGACAAATAGAATAGTAGATTACTTAACCCTGTTCAGAGCAGGCGTGAAACTTTGCCCATCAAGACTGTGACGCTTGAAATAGATCTGGGTGGTCATTGTCGGGGACGACCTCGGGCAATATCGCAATGAAAGTACTACTAGTGCATTTACCGAAGAAAACAGAAGTCTCTCGAACAATAGTTACATTCTTTGAAAGGATAGTAACGCTAGAAATAGATTCGTGCAGTATACGCGGCATATTAGTAGCGCATTTACCCAAAGAAACAGAAGCGTATCCGATGCTGCCAAAACCATTGATAAATATTTCGACACAGCTTTTTGTATTAATTTACGTAAACAAGGTTACCTTCCGGTCAGTAACAATGATTACAACAGGTGAATTGCCTGCTTATGAATTCTACCGATACGAGTGCTAAAGTGGGGATGTATTAACAGACTGCAGGAGCATTTATACATACATAGATAGTTCCAGCTTGTCTATAAATAGTATCAGGAGTCCCTGTGTAGATCATGGAAAACTATTTAAATACTGCATCAAATGTGGCGGGCGTGCTACAGGTTTTGCAACTGTAAATTTAATTTTCTGACCACAAAAACACACCCTGTTTTTTCAGCGCTATCGGCGCTTTGAAGTTGCAGTTATTGCATTGAATAAGACTTTAAAGAAAACGCTTCATTTGTGTATTTATGTTAGGGTAAGTTATAAGTGGAAACACTAGTATGTAGTACATGTGTTGACATAATTAATATGTTATGCACTAATAAAATGTTTCGTCTAATTTCGCAGAATTTAACGGAAAGTGTAGTTACCGCGGTCAGATTTTTGCTGTATATACTTATTTAATCGACTCGTCCGTTTGACAGAGACCCTACAATCACATAAACTATATAATCATACTATTCATAATCATATGAAAATGGCCAGTTTGGAACGCAAATAATCCATGCACTATTTAGTCAAGTCATATTGGAGATATCGCGAAGATTTTTCAAGTAACGCGTTAATTGTCATAGCATGCCGTTGTTCTGGGATAACGTTACGACCGAGCTGCTCGACGGTTAGTGCTTCACCACATGGTTACAAAAAGTGTTGTCATCAAGTGAATATTGACGTTTCCATTAAGTACATTAGAATAATCGAAAGCTTGTGATGTCATTACAGTAGTTCCAATATTTCAAAACTTAGAAAGAAATTACACAATTATATTGATCACCTCTCGTAGCAGTAGGATGGCAATACATTCAGCTGTCTTACGTCACTATAGCATTATTGTCTTTGTCTACTGTTATTGTGTACTTTTGTTCGTGATTATAGTTTCGCATACATTATCAAATATCATTAACATAAAACTATCTTTTTTTTACATTGTTCTATTTACACTGTACATTTGCAACATGTCTGCTGAAAACGTTTATTTTTGTTTTGATGCATTTTCAACATGTATGAGTAAGTTAGGGGCGTGTGTTATTGTTACATTGTAGAAATGTACTCGTTTGTTTTGTAATGAAAATAGGAAACATTTTTATTTATGAAGAATTTGGCGTATGAATGTAACCATAATTAATTGACTTTGAGTGGTTGTTTTTATCCCGTTGTGTTTTTTGTTCATGTCTTTCACCAGTAAAAGCGTATCCCGTTTCATTAATCAAGTAAAATATTATTCGATGATAATTGTTAGTGTAGCATTTAAATAAATCATTGTCACGTTGGTCAACAAATTATGAATTACACGGATCAGAACAGAATGCCATCGGATGAAAATATCATATGCCTAGCAGTACTGCATGCTTTCTTTGTATGGAATTTTCAACATATCGCTTACTTAGAATGATAATGATATATTTTCCAATTCTGTTGATATGCCTATTATAATGAAAACCAGAACTTGTCATATTGACCAAATTTCAAGCTGTTGTTTTTGCCAGTTATCTCAAAATATCGATTTTGTACTGACGACATTCTCATTCTATGCCTGCGATATGTATATTTATTTTGTTACATATTTGCATTATGTATGTTAATTTTCAAAGTGCTTATATGTCTTTTAATATTATCAATAAATAAATGTAAATAAATGTAATGTTCATATTTATCACACTTGGTGTGTGTGTCTTCAATGTCCAAAAATATTTAACATGATATTTAAATCTTAAACCACAATGTTTTTGTCTTAAATACTCGGTTTCAAACAAAGTTGACATGTTGGCCTACAAAAATACCAGTTTCGGAATAGTATGCCACTTTGGTCACTTTCGTACGTTTACAGTTAAGGTTATCGGACAGGGAAGGCAGCACTCTACTGTACCAGCAAGCAAGGAAAAACTATCGTTGGTGTGAGTTCAGTTTTACCAATTTACATTAAAGATTTCAATACATGTGCTGTCATGGTGCATAAATACCACTTATTATTCAGAAGCAACAGCGAGTGGCATCAACACATTGTTTATCCAAGTTGAGTTTTAGATACGCGGTTAAACGAGACAAAAGTGTCATAGGCGCTTGCTCTGCATAAACAATATGCACAACGGTCAGTTTTTTCAACTTTTATTAATCACTCACAATACCTCATTTTTGATGTACTCTATCGCAACGAGGGTAGTAGAGAAGAAAAGTCAGTTTCCTTTATATGCCTAGCGTCTAACAAGTGAATTTCTGGTACTAATTTTTTCCTGGGGTCGAACCCTGGACCCCGCACAAGGTTTCGAGGAGACGGAGGTTCAAAAGCTAACCTAACGTATGATTTACAGCATCTAAGACAAAAGTTTGACTTTGCACAATCACACAATGTGAAAATAAAAATGAAAAACAAGCCGATACAATCTCATCAAAAACCAGACCATTATTATGTTCCAATACTAGGGTATGTTGATACATGATCTTACGACACTCCGTATAGGGTCACGACAATTTGATCTTTCGTCAACCATTGAAACAATTATTTAACAAATCTGAAAGTGCGACAACAACATGTGGTGTATTGATGGGACATTTGAACGTTAAAAGTAGTCATATCTCTAATAACGTAAAGGAATAGAGCAAATGTAAGGATCTTTTATGAAATTGAGGTAGACAGTTACACAAATATTACAATGACTAACTGAAACTACCATCAAGTGTATTATAACAATTATTCAACCAAGCGTCAATAGGTCCATCCACGTCTTATCAAGGTAATGGTATGGGACTCTTTGTTTGATGCGGTAGGTAAGACTTATTTATTTATAGTTATTATTTGGCGTTGTCAGAGAGATGAAATTGTATATATCATGTGCGTACATGTGTTTCAATAATATCGTTATACCAGGGTTTAAAATACTGCTTCAATAATTAACTGCATATATTGTCGCCTAAGTTTACATTGTTATAAAATATGTATGCGTAAAATCAAGGACGTTCTAAACTTTCTCATCCGTGACATGCACATGAATACATTAGGACATTTTTTCTGTAAAGCAGTGGCTTCCGATCATTGTATTCTTAAGTTTATAATATTTTATCGTTGCGTAATTTGATTTCAACTTAAAATGTCACATTAGCTTTCATGTTTTTGAAGGCATTTATGGATTAAACATAAATTGATAAATAAAAGTAAATATTCGTTGAAGTTTGGAATAAGATTGTAAGTGTGAGGTAAGACATTTGAATGCATTAATACTGATACAATGTAGTATCCCATTAATTAGTGAATATTTATGCATTAAGTCGATAATGAAATAATTAGAGGACCTATCACGAGTTGCCAATTGATATAAATTTATATCAAACGAGTTTTGGAAATTTTATCAAGCGAGCCTCTGGTGAGCTTAATAATGTTTCCTGCACGAGTTAAATACAAATACATCAATTGACAACGCGTGATAGATTTTTTTATTTCATATGACACTAAAAACGCAAATACACATTTATTTATTTTATTATACACGTGTTACGTATAAGATTATACGTACTCGCTATACTAACGTGGCTATAAGGGAAGTCATGTGATGTTGTATTTTCCGACATTTTTCGTCATTTTTAGGGATATTAAGGTAATTATGATTATTAACGATGTGAATCAAGTTGTCATTTTTAATACCGATCACCAACCAAATGTTATGCAAGTACCGGATGTTGTGTAATAATTATGTTTTGCAACGTGTGGTCTGGTTATACATAACGCGCTACATACGCGATACGTTCGATAATTAGAAATACAATGTACAATAGATGTACTGATTGCATTTATTGTAAAACACGTAGAGATACAAATCGGAATATTTCAATTATTCACATGTCAGAAAACCTGACATTACAACCAAAGCCTTTATTGGTTAGGCTTCCACAGGTGCTAAGTATGTAAATGTTACTATACAAATTGTATATTTCACACTTTACTCACGTTTTTTATTATCATAGCGTTATTATATGTCTTTCAAAATTCATCATATTAAGTAAATACAATTTAGAACTCCGCTCATGAAAGCGTCCAATCAAATCAATGTAGGTGGGGGCGGTCCTACATAAAACAAATTAAAATCAGTACATTATACTCATTCACGATCAAGGCAGTTAAGAAAACTTTTATCTATACTAGTGGTCGTTATAGTGGGTGTAATATGATTTAATTTCGCAAGTTTATCATAAACATTATATGATCTCAACACATGATGGAATACATATATATTGCCGAAGAAATGCCGAACATAGCCTTTATACGCCAGACAGCTTTCTGCTGAAATATGGCAGGCATATGTATATGCCTCCACAGGAATTGCCGAAAATATTATATCTTGTAAATACCAATGGTACAGCACTAGTGGCAATCGTCCCGGTACATGTTTGTTAGCAAAGTCAGGATAATGGTATACATACAAACGTGTTATGGTAAATGTATTTAGATATTCTTAAACATAGTTATTCAATTTTTCAGTACAATATAATATATCAAGTTGTTTGATTTTTTCAGATGTTACAAGATACTCGTAAAATATTTCTCAGAATGAATGTCCTAAGCCAATTTCTACTGCTTGTATTGATGTGCTGTTGTGTCCTCTGTAAGTAATATAGGATCCACCATGAGTTGTCTTTGGAGATTAACATTTCATAAACGAGTCTAGAAAACACATACTATTTAGCGATCCTTTCATGAGCTTACGAAATTGTTTTCGTGACAAGTTTAAGAAATATTGATACCAGTGGCAACGAATGACGGAACGTGTTTATCACATTACCAGAGTTTCCGAGTAAAAACATCAGAAATAACGATTTTTAGCCGATGACGTTATGTTTTCGGACCAAAAAGCAGTTTGTGTCAAACATTTGTTATGACACACGTTGGAGAAGGTTGTTCCATAGTGTGTTCTCACATTAAATATCGCGCTTTTATTGTGATACATTTGTATTCTTGTATTAATACGTTACATTACGTAATGTTTCAAAATGTTGGTTACATGTAGTTGATTATTTATGCAAGTCCGTCATTACATGTACAAATGTAGTTGCAGAAGGACAAATAGTTTGCATACCCAATGCATTGCCAGTCATATAAGATATTCTATATTATTCGATATTGCATATCAATAACAAAGGTTAGATTTTAGTTGACTTTGAAAAAAGTCTACTTCATCTTTATGTCCAAATATAGTCCGTGTATTAACCATTAGGTAAATCCAATATCATAAAATTTGTAATGAAAATAAAGACATTGACTTCAGGCAGTGCATCATGCATAAGGCACTGTCATGAAGCATTGTTTCATTGAGATTAAGTTAAGAAGTTCATTATTCATATTTAGTTGTGACAGCACCCGAACCAGGTTGTGAGAATTGTGGATGTTGTATTGATAAGGTGTGTGCCCGTGCGTATGTCCAAGGTGGATGGAAGAATGATGTTTGCACACACGGATGTATTGATGGTATTGGAGGAAATAAATGTTACAACAAATGTCCTGATGATTGTGTGACATGTGAACAAGTAGAAAAAAACAATTGTGAAATATGCGAGACCGGGAAGTATCTTTCAACTGTCACTAGGTTTACTGATAATGGCCCGAATCAATATCAGGGTTGTGTGGACTGTCCAGAAACTTGCATAACGTGTACATCAGAAACTAGTTGCCAGGAATGCACCGATGGACACTACAATACTGTACAATATAACGACTGTTCCGAAGAATGTCCTACTAATTGTAAGAGATGTACGTCATCTACCCACTGTCAGGAATGTTACACTCCATTCTACAATCAGGCAACTACAGACTGCTCTCTGTCGTGCCCAGGTAATTGCATATGCGCATCTCCCGGTGTTTGCTCTTCATGCAAAGACGGTTTTTTCAACCTAAATCAACAGTGTGTCAGTTCTTGTCCATATTCATGCAAGTCATGCTTAGATAAAAATACGTGTCAGTCTTGCAAAGATGGATATTATAACGGAAAAAGTAGTGCATCTAATAACGCCGTTACTAATTGCACGCTTTCGTGCAGAGAGAGTTGCTTTCAATGTACGTCGTATGATGTATGCTCTACACGGGGAACTGCATGGAATGTAAATCAACCAATAGTACAGGTGTTAAATGCGATGTATGTATGCTTGATAATTGGGGTACAGCGTGTTCGAAAACCTGTCCAACGAATTGCCAAGGACAATGCGTAAGGGACAATGGGTACTGTGTATCGTGTGTTGGCAATTTTCGAGGTAGTTTATGTGACGAATGTTCAGCTGGGTACTATGGTGAAGTGTGCGACAAGGTTTGCCCTAAACAGTGTTTCAACTCAATTTGCTATCGCTCGAACGGAAATTGTAGATCATGCAACCACAATAATGCCGGTCCAACGTGTGAAGACTGTATTGCCGGATTCCATGAACGGATCTGTAATGTCCCATGTCTATCAACGAAATGTTCTAACAACGTTTGTAATAGGGAAACTGGCAATTGCGTATCATGTCCAAACGGATTATATGGATTTCAGTGTACATTAAGCTGTTCACCGGGATGTAATGGTAATGTTTGCGATTATGCATCGGGCGCTTGCATTGAATGTAGAAAGCCATATACTGGGGACAAATGTTGTCTTTCTGGTGGAAATTGCCGTGAATGTTCTTCACATTCAGTATGTGAAATGTGTGAAAATGGTTTGTATGGAGACAAATGCGACACACCTTGCCCAACTTCATGTTATATCGACGATAAAGACACACAGTGTCAAAAAGATAATGGAATATGTTTAACATGCCCAAACGGTTTCCACGGCGATTACTGCAACATGACTTGCAGTGAAAGATGTACAAATAACCGTTGTGATAAGGGCGGTGGATACTGTACTGATGGTTGCACTGGTGACTATGAGGGTCCTTCATGCGCACAAGGTAATATAAAAGTGATTTATTTACGACTTATGTACGTACATATTTACACATATACAATTGTAATAATTGTAGACTTAACGTTATAGTGCAGCCTTGTTTACATCTTTACAATGTTTGAATGATATATTGTTATATATCCCTTAATGTATTAACTTAACAGGCAGCTTTCCGTTCATTGTTAGATAAACAATGCACATCGTAAATTGTTTAAAGTTAAACATCGTGTATGTTATGGTTGTTGTAATTCGATCTGTATCTTCCTTGTCCAAAAGGTATTTCGATTTTCAAGGTCGTGGACTGTGCTAATATTTACATGTAAACAAACTTTGTTTACTAGCGTATAATATATAAACACTGGTCACGCATCTTACACATGCCAATAACATGCAAAGGCCTAATGAGCATAATTTCATAACAATCGGAACTTGCCATGTCGACCAAACTGATGTTATTAAGACGTAAATAAAAGTAATTTCCAGATAGTTATTTCTTAATTTGTTTCTTCTCAAAATATCGATTTTGTACTTACGACCTTCTCATTCTAAGCCAGCGGTATGTAATACATGCATTCAATGGAATGTGTTTACACATTAAAGTAATGATCATATTTCAATTGATGACACTGCACGTATTGTTGATATTGTGGTTGGAGTTTCAGCTGCCACCATTGTGGTTGTGATCGTTATAGTGATATCAGCTGTCTGTTTCATCCTTCGAAGATGGTAAGCTGACTCATTATTATTAAAATAATTATTCATGAAAAATACATTCTGCCTATATAAAAATATATGAAGACACCGAACAGGGAAGGCAGCTTTCAACTTAACTAGCCGAGCACAGATAACAGTATCACCACAACATATCACCACTACATGGAGCAATGAATTAAAAGTAATCAATTTACGTTTTATGACATGTTATTTTAATTAACATTTTTCTATCATGGTATGCAGTACACGATAAATTGCTGCGGTTGATTGTGAATAAAGGGAATATATACACATGTATATACTAATGTCATGCGCTTAACATTTTTACGCGTTGAAACACATTTTTGTTCAGATCAGAACTCAAATCTTTTAGAAGCTTGTACGACGAAACCGAGTATTAAGATTTTTATGCATTAAAGTCGTCAGTAAACTTTCAGGAAACGAAAGAAGAAGCAGTGTAAGGTGGTGGAAGCAAGTTATGTTAAAACAGAAATTCAACCGAAACTCCTGATCTACAGGAGAACGCACAGACTCAAAACGGTAAGTACCTACATATCACGACTACGCGTACGTACATGTATATTGATATATCATCTATAGTATTAGCTAAACTTCAATCGATTACAATCGGCACATGAAGGAATGACTTTATTGCTGTTAAAATGCATCAGTTTGTAACAATATGGTTAGCTATTTGGGTTATTTTCTTTTAAGAGTGACATGTACCCAATCCTATTTGTTTTGAAAAAATATATTTGCGTATTTTCTAATTCAATGTAACCTTGAAACTTACCCCATCTATTTGCATATTTATATGTAGGGTTTGCATTGTATTACTTTATTATTGTACTTGCTATTGCTCATTCAGTTAAATCAAATGAAATAGGTTAAAGAGAAAGTCCAAGTATGTGTCCATTCCTGAAAAATAAAGGAGACGAGGCACCAAAGTGACCCAGTATTCATTATTTCTCAGGAATGGACAGATAGGCCGATTTTCTCTGACTTACAATACACCAATACAGTCAAATGTAAATTTGATTTTCTGTAAAGATGCTGTAATTGTCAAAATTGAAAGAAAATGCATTTTTCAAAAAAAAGTCTCCCCTGATGTACCTCTAATAAATCAAGAGTTTAAAATATGAGCGGGAAGATCATGCTTTTTCATGAAACCAGTCAGCTAATACAATAACTCTCTTCTACTTTAATAATGGTGTGTAGTCCATGAAAACACATGTTGTGAGATATGTATTACACGATCAAGCATTGGTCATTTACCCAGTGTCACTTGATGTTATAACACGGTGGACATTATAAAGACTATTAATGTTTCGGTAAGAGAATATATTTCTGTGCATAAATTATACATGGTATTTATAATTGATGGACATAACTACAATGTTTTTAACATGTTTTAATTAAACCTAGAGCTGTATTAGCACATTCATTTTAATAAAAGTATAAATTAATGCACTATATAATTTGGTATACATGTATATACTTCTGATGGTGTGTTTATTCTTTAGCGCCGCAGATCGATGTTGCCTGCAACGGCCACAAGAGAGAAACAGTCTCCCAAGTGAGACTCGAATATTTCTTTAGGTAGTCTAATGACCAGGGGAAGTTAATATCAAAGGGTAATTGAGCGGCGAAACAGAAGAAAACGACCCTCGCAAATTGGAAACCTTAAATTTGGTCTTACCCTCTAAAATTTGAACAAACATTGCCTGTTCTTTATTTCAAATTTAGGAGTCCAATCGGCACAGGTATTCTTGTATTACGGGCCTTGTATGACCAAAAACAATTACAAATTTAAAACAGTTTTCATCTGATCATCTCAAAACCTAGTTGCAATGTTTATGGACATTTTAATGTAGGCCAAGGTCGATTATTTCATGTTCAGTATCATGCTAAAAATGGGTGTCATGATTAAGTAATAATTTTGGCCCTTGTGAATGTATAAAAAGCTGTAATTGCTACTTTTTTAATGGCCGTGGACACGCGAAAGTACACTAGCATCATATTGATGTCTTCATTATTTGCGCGCGTACCACCTTAATAAGCTGAAATTATGTCATGTTAATATATCTTTAGTGACAGTGGGTTGATTCCATTTTCTAGTTTCGCTGTTGTTTGAACATTTTATCTGTGTTTTGTTTTATTTTGTCTGTGTTTGGTTCTTTCAGTTGTATGCCGCTTTTCTTGCAATTTGTATTGCCCTTTTTGTGAACACATACATTTTATAATGCACCAGTCAGTTGCATCCACGGTCCCTTCTCCCGGGTATTGCTGCGGTTTTGTACCTTACAGCTTCCCCCGCACGGCGGGGAAATGTTGGATTCTTTTCACCAAACCAATACCTTTGTGACAATATTTGATTGTCAACTCCGCGGTTTTGAAAACCCAAAAGTAAATTTCCCGGCCGATCCCTGGGGATGGCGGGAAATGAATGCAACAGACAGGTGCAAATTTATTTATTGAAATTATTTACAATAATTCTCCATTACCTGTTAACACATCCAATAGAAATAACTTTGAGTTTTCTTTACAATAAATCTCCATTATGTTTGCATACACATTGTATTAAAAGTGTGTACAAAATAATGGAGAGTTATTGTTAAGACAACTCTCCATTCCTGAAAAATAATGGAGAGTTAATGAATGGGTTAAATCCACAGGGTGTATTTTAAATACTTTTTATCTTCTGGAATATGAAGTATTGGGTGCAAGAATCCAAATGGACAAAACAGAGTATGATGAGATCAAATAACAACACAACCGATAACATACGTGCTTTATACTTAATGATGAAATCAAATATCTACACAACTGAAAACATACGTCCTTTATGATGACTACACACCCGATAACATACGTGTTCTATACTCAATGATGAAATCAAATATCTACACAACTGAAAACATACGTGCTTTATGATGACTACACACCCGATAACATAGTGCTTTAGACCCAATAAATGGCAAATAGATTAGTTTATTATGTTGCAGTTGTCACTGTAAATGAAACACTACATTTGTATATTGATTTTATGGTGAGGTATATTTTGGAAGCAATGGCATATAGTTTTTACTTAATTAATATGTTGTAAATTTGATCATATCACATTACCCATTTATGATTGTACATTTTTCTATTGTAGTGTGGGCCGGAGGCCTTTCATAACATTTAATAAATCTTGAATCTTGCAACAGGAACATGGTGCATATCTTTAAAAAACACAGTAATTGCATACCATGTATCCTACCAAGTGTCCCGAGATAGCAGGATTAGACAATTGCTGATCATTGATAACCTAGTCACGATTGTTATAGTGTGTGTAAATTTTTTTACAATACATATATTTGAATATAGAGTGTTGCCTGCAAGATTGGCGTATGTCCTTCTTTAATAACAAACTTTCACTGTGTAGTTGTAACTTCTTTTTACCTGTCAGATGAAGATGATTATTTTTGTTTTCTTATGTTGTAAATTTTGTCTTTGGTTTGATGCATTTTACATGTACAAATACGTCAGATGCATTTGTTATTCCTACTCGGTAGATATTCATTCGTTTATTTCACTGTGGGAAATGAAAATAGAAAACATCTTTGAGAATTAGTTTTATGTATTATTTGTCATATGCGTAAATGTAACGATAAACAAATTCCGAAGTACGTATTTGTGCCCGTTGTGGTTTTTGGTTCAATATTTCACTAGAAAAATTGTATTCAGTTCTTAAAACGTGTTGAAAACAGTATTTGATAATAATGTTTAATGTAACATTTAATTAAATCAGTGAATCGTCGGTAAACAAAGTATGAATAACACGGATCAGCACAGAATGGCATTGGTGAAAAAAGAAAGATATAGCGATTCTGCATATCATTGTTTTGTTTGAATGCATATTTCCACATCGCTTGCTTCGAATGATACATTTCCAAAATCTACTTGACAATGTGCTTCTGATGAGCCTATTTTCAAGAAAACCAGAACTTGTAATATTGATCAAAATCAAATTGAAACATATTGCTTTACCGTAAGCCAAACAGTTTTACTAGTGTTCTTAAAATATCGTTTTTGTACTTACGACGTTCTTATTCTAAGCCAGCAGTATATGTACAGTTATTTCGTTACATATTTGCATTAGACCACTATTATGTTCCACTACCGTTTTCTGATACAAGTACAAGCTCAGACGACATTCCGGATGGGATCACGTCGATGTGTACTTACGTCTTCTTATTTAACTGATTATTTAACAATTATGAAAGTGCGTCAACAAAATGCGTCGTGTGACGTAATTGAGTGCTAGTGAGGTCATTTGAAAGTTGAATGTTGTCATATTTCTAATAACGTAAAGGAATAGAGCAAATGTTAGGATTTTTATGTGATTGAGGCTGACAGTAATACAAATATGCACACGACGTTGCCACTCATGTCTGAAAAGACCAACCGAAACGACCATTAGGTGTATTGTAGAAACCATAACGTCACGACGTTTGTTTGGTGTAAGTAAGAACTAATTATTTGTCGTTATTATATAGTGTTGACTGAGAGTTGCAATTGAGTCTATACATTTCATACATAATTTACCATTATGTCGTTATGCCTGGGTTTAAAATATGCTGCCTGCAGTAATTGACTGCTCATATTGTCGCATAAGTTTACATTGTTATAAAGTATGTATACGTTAAATCAAGGAAGTAATAAAATGTCTCAACCGTGACATGCTAATGAATACATTAAACATTTTTCTGTAACGTTTAAAGCAGTGGCTTCCGATCATTGTATGTGTCGATGATAGTATATCGATGTGTAATTAGAACAATACACTTTTATTGTTTGAAGTCATTTTACGGGTCGAACATGAATTGATAAGTAAATGTAAATAGTATAATGTTTGGAATAAGAATGCAGGTGTGAGGTAAGACATTTGAATGAATTAATACTATTAGAATTTAGTATCCGATTAATTAGTGTTTGTTTATAAAGGCCGATAAAGATATAAAATGAGGATATATTACGAGTTGCCAATTAATATAAATATATTAAGTTAAAAAGTTAAGTTAAGTTACCAATTTTCTAGGGCTCGTTTCCACGGTTAGGTCGCTCAAGCACCCTTTGACATTTCAATATTCCCTTGTCATTGGTCTACCTATGGAAACCTACACTCGTATCTCCCTGGGGAGAATATTTCTCTCCTGAGGTGTGGCAGCCAACATCGATCTGCGGTGCCAAGGAATAGACACTGCCCTCACAGGTACCATTTTACAACATGACGGAGTGGGGCATGTAGGTCTTGCTTTGAGAAAATAACCAGTGGTCCAGACGGGGATCGAACCCAGGACCTCTCGGTCCTGAAACGCACACCCTACCTATAGGCAACCGCTCCCCACGACATTAAATTAAACGAGGTTTGGAATTTTTATCGAGCTTAATAAAATTTCAGGACAAGGTTAACATAAATATATCAATTGACAACGCGTGATAGATTCTTTTATATCATATGACACAAAACACGCAAATACACATTGATTAATTGGGGAAAACTCATACATGTATTAAAACTTTATACTACAAGTGTTACGTATAAGATTATACGTACTCGCTATACTTTCCTGGATACAAGGGCAGTCATGTTATATTATATTCTCCGACCTCTTTCGTCACATTTAGGGATAGTAATGTCATAATAGTTATTAACTGTATGTACCCAGTTTTCATTTTAATACCGACCATCGACCAAAATAATACAAGAACCGGATGTTTTGTAACAATAATACAACGTGTGGACTAGTGATACCTATTGTGCTACATACGCGATACGTTCATGAATTAGGAATACAATGTACATAGATGTAAGATGTACTGATTACAATGATTATAAAACACGTAGAGATACAAATCGGAATATTTGATATATTCACATGCCAAAAAACCTGACATTGCAACCAAAGCCTGTATTGCTTAAGCTTCCACAGGCGCTAAGAATGTAAATGTCACTATAAATGACGTTCAAATTTAGCCCACGTTTATTACGTTTATTATGATGAGAATATTATGATCTGATTTTTTCAAATTCATCATTAGTAAATAAAATTTAGAATTTCCACTCATGGATGCGTCAAAACAAATCATTGCAGGTAGGGCGGTCCTCCATACAACAAATAAGAACAAGTGCATGATACTCATTCATGATCAAGGAAGTTTGGAAAACATTCAGTTATAATAGTGGTTGTTAAAGTGGGTGTAATTTGGTATTTGATTTAATTACGCGAGTGTATTAGCATTATACGAACTCTACACTAGATAAAATACTTTACATATTGCCAGAAACATTCTATAACATGACTTTCCTTGTATCCAGGTTAGTATAGCCAGTACGTATAAAGATGTATCACATAAATTTCTTTGTAACCGGGTTAGTATAGGGAGTACGTATAATCTTATACGTACTTTCTTACACTACATGGGCGTGTTTTTCCAATAATTCGATGCGTATTTTGCGTTTTTAGTGTCATATGATATAAAGAATCTACCACTCGTTGTCAATTGATATATTTATATTAAACGAGTTCAGGAAATATTATTAAGCTCGCCGAGGCTTGCATAATAAAATTTCCAAAACTCGTTTAATATAAATTTACACCAATTGACAACTCGTGATAGATCCTCTATATACGTACCACGTGTAGTATATACTATTGAGTTTTTCAAATAAATCAATGCGTATTTTGCGTTTTTAGTGTCATATGATATGAAGAATCTATCACTCGTTGTCATTTGATATATTTATATTAAACTCGTTCAGGAAATATTATTTAACTCGCAAAAGGCTCGCTTAATAACATTTCCAAAACTCGTTTAATATTTTATATCAATTGACAACTCGTGATAGATCAGCATTATATTTTATAACCACCAATGATACAGCACTGGTGACAATTGACGCGGAAACATGATTGGTAGCAAGGTATGGATAAATAATTGGCATAGAAACGTGGTACGAGGGTCATTCAATAAATTCGTGGACTGGACTTGTCATTTTAATACACATTGACACAGAGAATAACTAATTATATTACACTAAACTACAGCCTTTCTGACACATGTGCAGAAAATTGTGACCGAAACGACGACTGTTTAAAGAAAATATGGCTAAAGCAAAAATATCACCTTACCGCAACCACCACACAGCGCAAATATATTCTGACGTCAGCGACGTTATTGACGTTTTGCTATTTCTCAAGTGGTAAACCCGAAACTGAATTATGTCATTCATATGGAATTAAACGCGACTATTTAAGTTATAAATTATTAAATAGATCGACCACAACATTTTATGTATTCAAAGATAAGAATTAAGCTAGAAACAGTGGTTTGATGCTAAGTTAAAACGCCTCGCACATTTTAACTGGCGTTTCCTGAAATGTCATACGTTTGCAAGTTTCGTTCGATCGCTGTATCATTTTTAATACCATGCTACTCTTCAGGAATTTGATTTCGTCCTTAAAATACTGGGAAACTGGATACTGCATGTGCTCCCTTTGTTTTCATTAGCAACTTATATGTGTTTGTTGCGAATTTCAAAGACAAGTGCACGATTTAATAGTTGCATGCATTTCCTTGCGTAAATTCATCGGCATTTTGACGTAAATGAAAACGTGACAGGCATGGAACAGATACTTCTCAAATCAAACTCAAACGTGCAAACAATTTAATAATTTCACAAAATATTATGCTAATATATTGTAATAATTTGGCTAATATATGGGAATGTAAATTAATTATTTCGGAATTTATCACTGGTTGAACTAGTTAAAAGGGTACGTTACGTCGGTCGGGGGTGGTAGCGCGTTACTATGGTAATACAACGGCTCATGACATGTTACTACGTTGCATAATCAAAGATAAATTTGTATCTACGGTAGGTAATAGATAAATGTTTATAATGATATGAGAAATTATTATTTAAACATGAATATAATAAAATGAGAACAATTGTCTACGAAAATATTGAATGACCCTCGTATGGTTAATCAATTAAGACATTTCGCTGAATTTAATTTGTTTGTTTTTCAGATGTAACCGGATACATGCTATATACGAATCAGAATGAGTTCACTAAAGCATGTTCTACTACTTGTATTGACTTCCCGTTGTCACTTAAGTAAGTAACGTATACTAGTAGTATGCATGGATGTTGGTTTGTTGATCATTCATGCAAGATCATCATTGCATGTAGTTCGAGTAGGACCACTCTGAATCATAGCCAATCATAAGCAATAATCAATATCGTTCAAACATAAATAACATTTAAGTGCATTTCAATTGACATGAAACGATGACTATCGGTATAATGATTACTCAGTGTGGGGAATCACGCGACTAAAATGGTACTCAGCACTATGAAATAAGTCGCGAAAATCTGGATATTTGGATAGTTCTTCGATTCTTGGTAAGTACTCCTTGATTATTTTGACTATTAATATAGTGCAGGCTATGTGAATTCTCTTTCCAATGTTACATGTGTCCTTCCTGTGCTCTCCCTGGTTGCTGAGATACCTTCGAGGTTTTAAGGCGAACCAGAGGATTATGTGCTGTATTGTACTAGGAAAAGGCTTGACGTTGAAATATAGAGTCTAATTACGTCCTATAACGGTGATTTTATGCGATTTCTTGTAACAATCTATAATAAGTTTGTTGTATGTTTCATATTCTTTATTGACACGTTGTATTTTATAATCGGATATCTCTGTACGACGTAAGAACATGATATTCCTTCATTAAAAAATATTTGATCAGAGGCACTGATCTTATTCAACGAATATAGTTTTGATAAATATGAAAAGAAAAAATGGTGAAATAATGTGTTTATCCTTTCATTGTGATTCGAAATACATTAGTTACCGATGTGCATTGTATACCTTCATGTACGACCATGGTTTATATATCTGAAGTATCAATGAACTAATAGTATATTGTATATGTTGTGTAATCACATTATAATTTCAGCTGAAAATACAAGTTATCAACCAGGATATATGTATTTTTTTAATTTTATGTAGAGAAAAAAAAATATGAAATCGTATACAAAACTGTTAATGATGTATTATGACAAATAAATACCAATACCATTTTCAGATCTTTAGTCGAAGATCAAATTAATACTTAAAATATATCATTATGAACAACTCCTCAATGTATGACAGAGAAAATTGTGCCAAAAGCAATGTATAAATCACGGGTCTCTGGCCTAACGGATTTAAAAACGTGAAAGTGAGAGTGGTGTATACTTTTATCAGAAAACAAAGTAAGTTTTTGAATCCATATCCTCAGATAAAAGGTGAACGTTACTAAATGGCGTCATTTTGGTAGCAAAAACTGCAGAGCATAGCCTTCATTTACCAGACATACGAGTGCCCACACTCGGGTTTGAACCATGTCGCCGGATAAAGTGTGAAGTGCGCTATCAATTGAGCTACGAGAGAGGGGAAAATAATAAAATATCGACAAATACGAATTTAATAAAATATTGCATAATAAAGACATATTCCAGAAAATGAAAGCCACACTTTTGTTAGCATGAAACAAAACAATGCGAACTTTAGTTAAATTCGAAGAAGTCGCATTACATTGTTTTGTTGCAGATGTGTTGAAGTCACTTGATATGCCACCTATTTTACATAATTTACCATTGAAATTCGATAACGTGTTTCAATTTGCTGATAAAGCCTGTGTTTTTTCAGTTTGGGATGCCTATAGGCTATGGAAACAAGTGTAAAAAATCATTTTCGGACAATGGCGTTATTGCCTAGGCACTTATGAAGCGTGGTAAACCCGTGTTCCTCTGACAATACAGTTCATTTCTGTCATACTAGATAGACTAAAATACACCAAAATGGATTGAGTTATATTTTAACATATTCAAATTGTGTAAGCAAAATAAAACAACACAAAGTTATGTATAGTCCGCCGGTGATAACGCTTGCCTTTCTTTACAATAGACAATGGAAATAAAATGCATTTCGGTTAACATTGTTGTTCAGTCTTGTACTAAATCACTTTAAGTACATTATTCTCTTTCAATTAACCTGAAAACAATCGGCAATTCGACCTTGCAGTGTGGTTTTTAGACATTATTTGTTTGTATACAAAGCTAGAGTAATCGCCAGCGACCTATAAGAAATTTGTGACAAAACGTTGGAAAAACAGTCCGTTATACAAAACGAACGTAGCATTGCTTAAATCTTTTAACAACAGCACCGACTCATTATAGTTCTTTTTAGTTTATTCAGAGCCGTTTCGATTCCACAATGTGCACAATGTGTCTTCGAGTCTTTTATTTCTGTAAAAGAATAGATGAAACCAATGATAAGGCAACTAAAAGTAAGTATACTAAAATATACTTAACTAAAACGACGATGACGAAAAAAATGTAACAAGCTCTAATATGCAGGTTTAAAATGATCCGTGTTTTGTATCACAACATTGTTGTTCCGTGGAAAGTACCATTTCAATAAAAAAAATGTTTTGCAGAAAAATGCATTAAAATACCAATAAAGTTTGTAAGAGTCCAGGTTTTTCAACGAAAAGGCCTTTTCCAAATACAATAAAGTACTGACACATACAAATGGTCTAATATATTCCCATTTAATGACATAAAACACAGTTTTTGCGTAGTTTATCCAGGAATATTGACAAAATATTCCCCTGGTTGCCTTAAAACCTCGAAGGTATTTCAGAAACCAGAGAGAGTACAGGAATGTCATATGTACCATTTATAATTGGGAATTTGTTCAACAACAACACGTATTCTGTAGAATTATTGTTATATTAACGTTTCGGCCGAGGCCTTCATGTTTTTTTTTTTTTTTTTTTTTTTTTTTTTTTATATATGTACCATTAGAAAGAGCGTTAAATTTCGCGTAGCATGCACTATATAACTAGTGACAATAATTAAATAGTACTTACCAAGAATTGAAAAACTATCCAAATATCCAGATTTTCGCGATTTATTTCATAGTGCTGAGTACCATTTTAGTCACGCGATTCCCCACACTGTTACTTATTGTGCCAAAATCAATTGCATTTTTTATCCATTATATAAATCCGATACAAATAATAATACTTATAATGGAAATAAATACACTGAACTCGAAAAAGCTATATTGTACATACAACTTACAAAGTACTTATTTCTTTATTCACCAGGTTGCTATTGTATTCAAAAGTGACATAATTACTAGCATTGCTTAATTGAATTACATAGTAAATTGCGAGGTTTTATGATTATATTTAAGTTGTAACAGCACCAGCACCAGAATGTGCAGACTGTGGATGCTGTGTAGATCGATTGTGTGAAGATAAATTTGTTCCAAGCTTTGGGCACAGGGAGGATGTATGTACACACGGTTGTAATCCTGGTTATGGTGGTCTAAAATGTAAAGGCGCGTGTCCAGATGATTGTGTCACATGTGAGCACACAACAAAAGATAATTGTGAAACTTGTGAACATGGGAAGTACCTTACTTCTGTTACAAGGAGTAAAGATACATATCTGGGTTGTGTAGACTGTCCAAGCACATGCACAATATGTACATCAGAAACTAGTTGCCAGGAATGCACCGATGGACACTACAGTACTGTACAATATAACGACTGTTCCGAAGAATGCCCTATTAGTTGTAAGACATGTGCGTCATCTTTCAACTGTCAGGAATGTTATAATCCGTTCTACAACCAAGGAACTACCACAGACTGCTCCCTGTTGTGTCCAGGTAATTGCGTTTGCGCATCGCCCGGTATGTGCTCATCATGTCAAGATGGTTTCTTCAACGTGGACGAACAATGTCTGAGTCCTTGTCCAGATACATGTAACACATGTTCTGACCAGAGGCTTTGCCAGTCGTGCAAAGATGGATATTACAATGGAAATGACATGTCGACCAATAACGCCGTTACTAATTGCTCGCTTTCGTGCAGAGAAACATGCATCCAATGTACGTCGTATGATGTATGCACTACATGCACTAAGGGACATTACGGATCGTACTGTCACAACAATTGTTCCATTGGCTGTACAAATGGTGAATGTAATTCAAATGATGGAACTTGTAACTGCAAAGAAGGTTTCACAGGCAGAGATTGTAATGAATGTACGCATGGCAGACACGGTGAACAGTGCGATAAGCAATGCCCTACTACATGCAAGAACAACTTGTGTAAGCGAGACACGGGAGACTGTCTAGAATGTAAATCAGCCAATATTACAGGTGTTAAATGCGACATTTGTATGCTTCATACTTGGGGTACACTGTGTTCGCAAACATGTCAAACCAATTGTCAAGGACAATGCGTAAGGAACACTGGATACTGTGTATCGTGTGTTGGGAATTTTCAAGGTAATTTATGTAACGAATGTTCTGCTGGGTATTTCGGTGCAGTGTGCGACAAGGTCTGCCCGGAACAATGTAACGATTCTGTTTGTTATCGTTCTAATGGAACTTGCCGATCATGCAATCAGAATTATACCGGCTCTACTTGTGAAGACTGTGTTTCTGGTTTCTATGGACAGGCGTGTAATGTTCCTTGTCCCTCAACTAAATGCAAAAACAACAAGTGCACTCGGGAAACGGGCGCATATATATCGTGTCAAAAAGGATTTTATGGACTAGAATGTGAATTGAACTGTTCGCGTGGATCCAATGGTAATGTTTGCGAGTTTGGTTCAGGCGCGTGCAAGTGCCAGGGTTCGTATTCGGGGGACAGATGCTGTGTAGAGGGTGGACATTGCCGTGACTGTTCTTCAAATACAGCTTGTGAAACATGCGAAAAAGGTTTCTTTGGGATAAAATGCGACAGACTTTGTTTAAGTACGTGCGCTGTCGAAGGACAGGAGTCTCAGTGTGAAAAGACAGAGGGTAAATGTTTGGCATGCTCGATTGGTTTCCATGGTGGTCATTGCAATAACACGTGTAGTGATAGATGTGCAAACAATCGTTGCGACCAGGACAACGGACTCTGTATCGATGGATGTGTTGGTGATTTTGAGGGTCCTACATGCACACATGGTAATTCAATACTTATTACTTTACTTCTGATGTACATACCTGTTTACACACATGACATTGTTATACTTTTACCGTTATGTTATAGTGCAGACTTGTTTGAATATTTAAAAAATGTATTGTTATCTATCCATCAAGGTATTTCACGTAACAAACAACTTACCGTTTTTGGTTTGTTTAACAATGCAAATCTAAAATTGTATAATGTTAAAACATCGTCTATGTCATTCGATCTGTATCTTCCTTGTCCAAAAGTTATTTCGGTTTTGAAGGTTGTGGATTGTACTAAGATTACGTGTAAACAAACTTTATTTACTAGCGTTTGATATTACATATATACATGATAATCGGGCATCTTAAACACGTCAATAACGTCCAATCATACATTACATCACTGTATATTGATGATCATATTTCAGTTGATGGCACTGCAGGTACTGTTGGTATTGCGGTTGGAGTGTCAGCTGCCACCATTGTGGTTGTAATCGTAATAGTTATTTTAGCAGTTTGCTTCATCCTTCGAAGATGGTAAGCTGACTCAATATTATTATAATAATGAATTCATTTAAAAAACTTTGCCTATATAAAATATATGAAGAAATCAGACAGAGAAAGCAGTTTTCCACTTAACCAGCCGAGCACAGAAAACAACACAACACATCACCACTATACAGAGCAATGAAATAAAAGTAATCAATTCACTTACATAGATAATGTTAATCAACATGTTTCTATCATGATATTCAGGAATTAACAACGTGATTGAGTTTGTTGCGAATAAAGTGAATCTATACACATGCGTGTACTAATGCAATGTGGTTAAAGTTATCACGAGTTGGACAAAAAACATTTTGATACGAGCTCTAAACTTTCAGAAGCTTGCACGACAATACCGAGTTATAAGATGGCTTATGCATTTAAGTCGTCAGTGAAATTTCAGGAAACGAATGAACAAGCAGGGGAAGGTGGTGGAAGCAAGTTATGTTAACACAGAATTCCAACCAGAAACTCCTGGTCTACAAGAGGACGCTCAGACTCAAAACGGTAAGTACCAACATATTACGACTACGGGCTACGTGTACGTACATGTATATTGGTATACCATCTATAGTGTTAGCTCAACTGCAATCGATTACAGTCGACACATGAAGAAATGACTTTGTCGCTGTTAAAATTCTTCAGTTTATACTTCATTAGTGTTTTGTGACAGCATGGCTAGAACTTGTTCTTATGGTGTGTTTGATCAGTTTTTTTGCCATTTGCGTTAATATGTTCTTTTAAGTGTGATGTGTACCAAATCCTTTTTTTCTAAATATATTTGCTAATTCAATGTAACCTTGAAACTTTCCCATCTATTTGCATAGTTACATTTATGGTTTGTCTTGTATAACTTTATTGTTGTATTTTATGGAACATTCAGTTCAACTAAATGTAATACGTATTCTGATATTCCAGAATATGAAGTATTGGGTGCAAGAATTCAAATGGACGAAACAGAGTATGATGAGATCAAATAACTACACAGCCGATAGCTTACGTGCTTTAAACTCAATATGTGACAACTATATTAGTTTATGTCCTTCTTCAATACATGTAGCAGGCAGTTACACGACAAAACCTAACTACACAAATCGTCGCCAGAGTACAGAAGTGCTCGATCACCAATGAGATTTTAGTATCACTGAAATGGTCTTGTCGAGCTCTACAATAATATATTATCTAATAATAAACTGCCCAAAACATAAGAAGATATTCAGTAATGATTTGCTCTATCTTCATTAAATAAATCAATAATTTATTCTTATACTGTTCAAACTTCCAGAGTTGGAGCACTTTACATATGAACAGTATATACATCAAATCAAATTGAGTAATTTGCACATGCGACTCTTAGTGCTTCAGTAATTGTGTGCTTTATCTCCTTAGCTAAAATAAAGACTTTGAGTAAAGAACTGCTCTATCTGCACGAAGTTGAGTAAAGAACTGCTCTATCTCCACGACTTTGAGTAAGAACTGCTCTATCTCCACGCCTTTGAATAAAGAACTGGTCTATCTCCAGAATCAGGAGCAGTTCATCCCTAAGAAATAATGAAATATTGTGACAAAATTGCTCTATCTCCGAACACAAAAATCTAAATGAATATAACTCTACAATGTTTTACAAATAAATAGCTCGATATTATAAATCTATTTCCAATGCCGATTATCCACGTATAAGTTTGCCCCATATGTGGAACGATTACAGAAATATGACAAATTGATACCTTAAACTCGATTTTCTCAAAATAGTGAAAATGATAGACAGAGCAACGTTCCACTCAGGCGAGGAAATGTATATTATGAAATGTTTCTGAATGATAGCAGTCTGACGGCGATACATTCAGCAAAGTTTCTAACGTCACTATAGCATTATTGTCTTCATACTCGGTGCTTGTTATTGAGTACTACTGTTCGTATTTTTGTTTTCGCATAACATTATATTGAATACAATTATCCTGTTTAATTACATTGTTTTATTTACACTGTGCATTTATAACTTATCTTTACACGTCTGATGAAGATGGTTATCTTTGTTTTCTTATTTAACCAATTTCGTCATCGGTTTGGTGAATTTTACAACATGTACGAGTAAGTCAGGGGTGTGTGGTATTGATACATGGTAGATGTGCACTCGTTTGTTTTATAGTGGGTCATAAAAATAGAAACATTTCATGAAGAATTTGGCGTAAGAATGTAAACATAGTTATTTGATAAACAAAGTGAGAAGTTTTTGTTCCCTTTGTGGTAATTGGTTCTATCACGGCTTACAGCAGTAAATTTGGTAATATGTATTAGTGTAGCATTTAAATAAATCAGTAACACGTCGGTAAACTAAATACGAATAACATGGATCAGAACAGAATGTCATCGGTTGAGAATATGATATGTGTAGCGGTATTATATGTGTAGCAGTACTGAATATCATTGCTTTGTATGATCGGATATTTTCACATATCGCTGGCTTAGAATGATACATTTTCAAATTCTGCTTGACAATGCGCTCAGATGAGTCTATTTCCATGAAAACCAGAACTTGTCATATTGACCAAATTGAAGTTGAAACATCTTGTTTTACCCTAAGCAAAGACATTTTCAAGCCATTTTTGCTAGTTTTCTCAAACTATCGATTTCGTACTTACGACTTTCCCATTCTATGCTAGCGATATGTACACGGAGCGGCAAATGAAAATGCAACACTTTTTAAACTTGAATGTTTCCGTTATTCGTCAACTTATAAACTTTGAAAGTTTGTATGTTGACTTCGATATATATTGTCTACATTCAGCTTTGTCCGTGAAAATAATTTAAGAATCACTCGTCCATGGCGGAATAGCCTAAAACAGCATTTTCCCGCGTGCTGATGGGCGGCTTTAGTTTTTCTCGCATTTTGTGCAAGCATTTTGAAGAATATGGATGGATCAGTCGTAAAAACAAAATAACTAGTAGAAAACATGGTACATATGTCATAGGAAGACTCCGAAAGATCGGTCGATATGCTCAAGTGTGGGATATCCGTACTAAAAATCAACGTTTCGTTGATTTAAATTACCGAAGTAATTATTACATTGATTTAACACAAGTTTGAATACATATACACCTGTTTAGAAAGATATAAATGCATTAGAAATCATAGGATTTAAGACAAATATTCAAGTCAAGTGCGATAACTCTTGGATGATTATCCTCACTTTTTTAGATGAATCATCAAACTTTAACACTAAATTGAATTACTGGATATTACTGAACTAGTCTACATGCTCAAGCTATGATGTTCATTAATATTTAGACGTAAATTGTGTTTTGAAAATTAAGCACACAATTCAAAAGCGCATTTTTCTCCAATTATTGCAATAATCTGTCTTAAAAGCATACCGATAACGTTCATGCAATTTAGTTCCAGTTACAAAAGGTGATACTTTCACCATCCTTGGGACAAATATAATACAATTATATTGATCTCAAAACGAGCAGTTTCGAATATGCGTTTAGAGGCGCTAAATTTGAAGCAGTGCTATAAAGAAACTGGCAAGTTAATTATTTACGCGATTTATTACTTCACAATTATCTCCCTTTGACTATAGAAAAAGCACCATGGCTATAATAGAGCATGTTTTTATTATTTTAGTGGTTGTGCGCGAAAAAGTGTAAACGTCCCTTAAAAGTACCTCAGCTTCACATAGTCCTTTTGCAACAACGGAACCGCAAGCGGCATTCCACTATTCAATGAACGTTTCAAACGATTAATACGTCGTAGATGCACACGATGCATCGTTCCTGACGGTGGTTTTAAAATATTAAAAAATGCGACTTTCTGTTTTATACTGACCTGAAACCAATTGGGAAAAAACTATGATGCTAAACAACTTTTTTCTGATTCGAGTGTCACTTGCATATATCTATTCTATGTCGAAATTGCGCGATCCTTACATACTTATCAAATGTGTTATGCTGTACTACGTAAATGTTGCGTTTTCATTGCCGATCAGTGTACATTTATTTTGTTACATATGTGCATTATGTTATTTTTCAAAGTTCTTATTTACTGTATATTAATAGTATCAATAAATAAATATAGGTTTATGTAATAGTCTTGTTCATTACGTTTCCCCATAATCAATGGCCAATTGGCAACACTTAATTAACATGACTATTTAAATATTAAATTACAATGTTTTTTAAACAAAAATATCCGGTTCCAAATGAAACTGAAATATTGACCTCCAAGAATGCCAGTTGCGCAATTGTATGCCACTTTGGTCATGTCGTTATATGTTTACACAATTAAAATAACCAGCTATTGTTGTTTAAGTTGTATTCCCGTGGTATAAACTTTCTTGTTGCCATATACCAATACTCATAACAGTTACCAAATTTCTAGGGCTCTTTTCAGCTCAAGCACCGTTTGGCATTTTAACCTCCCCTGGTCATTGGTATACCCTGGGGAGATTATTTCTCTCCTGTGAGTGTGCCAGCCTACATCGATCCGCGGCGCTCAGGAATAGACATTTCCCTAACAGGTACCAATGGACACCTTAGCGGAATGGAGCATATGGGTCTTGCTCAGAGAAATTGACCAGTGGTCCATATGGGGATGAAACCGGGGACCTCTTGATCCCTAAGCGCACGCCCTACCTCTAGTTTACCTAACCGTATTTAGTTGCAGCAGCAGGTTACATACAGATCAACCAACTATATAATAAAATTACTGACGCAACATGGATAATCTGCTTCAGTTTTATAGTAGTTCTTGTTTTGGATACACTACATTATTTCCTGACTTTTCACTATCAAAAAATGTCAAAATGAAAGTCAGACAGAAGCAATCTTATTTAAATCAGACCATTATTATGTTTCATTACTGTATGCTGCTACATGATCTGACGACACTCCGTATGGGGTCATGACAATGTCGTCATCCATCGAAACATTTATTTAACAAATCTGAGATTGCGGCAGCAAAATGCGGGGTGTGACGTCATTGTGCACTAGTGAGGTAATTTGAAAGTTGAATGTTGTCATATCTGTAATAAAGTAAAGGACTAGAGCAAATGTTAGGATCTTGTTTGAGATAGAGGCTGATAGTAACACAAATATGCACACGACTTTGAAATTCATGTGTGAAAAGACTAATTGCACTATCACTGGGTGTATTGTTTAAAACACCCCGTGAAGATGCGATTCATCCATACATCATTAGGCCGATTTAATTCTTTTTGAGATAATGGAATGGAACTCTTTTATTAATGCGGTAGGGATGTATGTTTTGGTAGGTAAGACATACTTAATGGTTGTTAATATTTGGCGTTGACTGGAAGTCAACATGTGTTACAAGTATATCGTTTTGCCAGGGTTTAACATACTGCTTCAATGATTAACTGCTCATATTGTCGTAAAGGTTTACAATGTTATGCAATATGTATACGTTTTATCAAGGAAGTTCAAAAATTTTTCATCCGTGACATGCTCATGAATACACTAGGACATTTTTTTCTGCAACTTTTAAAACAGTAACTTCTGATCATTGTATCCTTATATCGTTGCGTAATGTTTTAAAATTTTAAAAGTACAATTAACTTCCATAGCTTTTAAGGATTTAACAGATCGAACATAAATTGATAAGTAAATGTGAATTTTTGTTGACGTTTGGAATAAAATTGTCGGTTTGAGGTAAGACATTTGAATATATCAATAGTATTACAATGTTGTATCCCATCAATTAGTGTTTATCTATGCAATAAGTCGATAATGGAATAATATATTTCCCGACCTTTTTAGTCACTTTTAGGGATACATGTATTAACGCCATAAAGATTATTAACCGTGTGAACCAAGTTGTCATTTTTTTATACCGATAACCGACCAAAAATACAAGTACCGGATGTTTTGTAAAAATATGCTTTTCCAGGTGTGGACTGGTGATACATATTGTGCTATATTCGGGTATTCGTTAGATAATTAGGAATACAATACTCATAGATATACCGATTGCATTGATTGTAAAATACGTACAGATACAAATCTAAATGTTTGAAATATTCACATGTCAGAAATCCTGACATTACAACCAAAGTATGTATTGGTAAGCCTGCCACATGTAACACGTAAGTAAATATTTCTATTTAAATTATACAATTCAAATATTGCGCACGTTTATTATCATCAGACCGGTATCATCTGTCTTTCCAAATTCATCATTAGTAAATACAATTTAGAATTTCCGCTCATGAATGTGTCCAATCAAATCATTGTTGATGGGGGCGGTCTCCCATAAAACAAATCAATGTAGGTGTGGGCGGTCCTCCAGAAAACAAATCAATGTAGGTGGGGGCGGTCCTCCATAACACAAATCATTGTAGGTGGGGGCGGTGGTCATCCATAAAACAAATCAATGTAGGTGGGGGCGGTGGTCATCCATGAAACAAATCATTGTAGGTGGGGTGGTGCGCCATAAAACAAATCAATGTAGGTAGGGCGGTCCTCCATAAAACAAATTGAGATCAGTAAATTATACCCATTCACGATCAAGGAAGTTTAGAAAACATTCATCTGCAATAGTGGTTGCTATAGTGGGTATAAAATGAAAAAATAACAGTTGATATTTTATTTAATAACGCGAGTTTATCATACGTTTATACGAACTCAACACTAGATGGAATACTTTACAGATTGACGAAAACGTTATATTTTATAAACATGAATGATGCAGCACTGGGGACTAATGACATGAAAAGGTCTGGATAAAACATTGACACACAAACATATTTATTCCATTTTTCAGTACAATATAAAAATTTTTTTTTGATTTTTTCAGATGCCACCAGATACTTTAAGCATACTACGCAGAATGAGAATGAATGCCATAAAGCATGGTTTACTACTTTCATTGATGTGCCGTTGTCTCCTCCGTAAGTTATATAGGATCCATCATGACTTGTCATTGGAGGTCAATCTTTCTTAAACAAGTCTAGAAAACACAAAATATTTAATACTTTGTTTTCGTGACGAGTTTAAAAATTGTTCACATCAGTGGCAACGAATGACGGGTCCTTTTTATCACATTATCATAGTTTCCGGGTCAAAAAGTCAGAAATAATCATTTTAAGCCGGTGACGTTACGTTTTCGGACAGACAAGCTGTTGTTACATGTATCAATATCAATAAGTTGTTATCACACAGGTTGAAAAAGGTTGTTCCATAGTTTGTATATTTATGTGATACATTTGTATATTTCAATTAAATACGTTACAATACGTATTGTTACAAAATATTGGTTTGTTCATTATTTATGAAAGTCCTGCATTACGTGTTTAAATGTAGTTGCAGAAGGACACATTTTATATTATTATATTATTCGCTCTTGTACATGCATATCAATAACAAAGGTACATTTTGAGTTGACGTAAAACAAATACTACTATTTATGCCAAAATATAATACGTGTATTAACTATTATATAAATCCAATATCATAAAGTATCTTATGAAAATGAAGACATTGAATTCAGGCAGCTATTTGCTATGTCTCTTTTCGGCTATCAAACCGCTCATGCACCCTTTGGCATTTTAACTTCCCACGTAATTATTTACGACTTGGTTTCATATGTTGTGGTAATATTCGTATATAAGGCACTGTTAACAAGCATTGTTTTATCGAGATTTAGTTACATTAAGAAGGATTTTATTCATATTTTAGCTGTTACAGCAATAGAACCAGGTTGTGAGAATTGTGGATGTTGTGTAGATAAGGGGTGTGCTAGAACGTATGTCCAAAGCTATTATGTGGACGATTATTGTACACACGGGTGTATTGATGGTATTGGAGGTAACAAATGTTACAACAAATGTCCTGATGACTGTGTGACATGTGAACAAACTATAAACAAAAATTGTGCAACATGCAGGACCGGAATGTATCTTACAACTGTCACTAGGGATACTAAAAATGGTCTAAAGACATTTCAGGGTTGCGTGGATTGCCTAGACACTTGCACATCGTGTACATCAGAAACGAGTTGCCAGGAATGCACCGATGGATATTACAATACTGGACAAGATGGCGACTGTTCCCAAAAATGTCTTACTAATTGTAAGACTTGTACATCATCCACCAACTGTCAGGAATGTTACACTCCATTCTACAATGACGGCTCTACCACAGATTGCTCCCTGTCATGTCCAGGGAATTGTGTTTGCTCATTGCCCGGTATTTGCTCATCATGTCAAGATGGTTTCTTCAACGTAAACCAACAGTGTGTCAATCTTTGTCCAGATACATGCAAGTCTTGCCTCGACCAAAACACGTGTCAGTCTTGCAACGATGGATATTACAACCGAATAGGTAATTCATCAAGTACCGCTGTCAGTAATTGCTCGCTATCGTGCAGAGGGACTTGCCTCCAATGTACGTCGTATGATGTATGCACATCTTGTAAACATGGACATTACGGCTCGTACTGTCAGAACGATTGTTCTATTGGGTGTACAAATGGTGAATGTGCTACAACCGATGGGTCTTGTGAGTGCAAGGAGGGATTTGCTGACAGGCTTTGTGATGAATGTGCGCCTGGCAGATATGGTGAACTTTGTGACCTTCAGTGTGTTGAGGCATGTAAGGACATAGTATGTGACAAAATAACAGGACATTGTATTAGTTGTAAAGCGGTTAACATAACAGGTGATTCTTGTGAAAAATGCAAAGATGGTATGTGGGGTACATCCTGCTCTTCTATATGTCCAGAACATTGTGACGGACAGTGTTTGAGAGACTCAGGCCACTGTGAATCATGTGAAGGGAATTTTCAAGGCAATACATGCAACGAATGTTCAGCTGGGTATTATGGTGAAGTGTGCGACAAGGTCTGCCCTATACAATGTTACGATTCTCTTTGTTATCGTTCTAATGGAACTTGTGGATCATGCAACAAAAATTATGCTGGTTCTACCTGTGCAGACTGTGTTGGTGGTTTCTATGGAAAGGATTGTGGCGTTCATTGTCCCTCAGCGAAATGTGCAAACAACACGTGCACTCGGGAAACCGGGGCTTGCATATCGTGTCAAAACGGATTATTTGGACAAGAATGTGAATTTAACTGTTCGCGTGGTTGCTATGGTAATGTTTGCGCGTTTGTATCAGGTGCGTGCGAGTGTCAGGGTTCGTATACTGGGGACAAATGTTGTCTTGATGGTGGACATTGCCGTGAATGTTCTTCAAGTACAGCTTGTGAAACATGTGAAAATGGTTACTTTGGGACAAACTGTGATTTACCGTGTCCAAATACATGTGCAACTGATGGACATGAATTTCAGTGTGAAAAGACAGGAGGTAAATGTTTGGCATGCTCGGATGGTTACTACGGTGGTCATTGCAATTTCACTTGCAATGATGGATGTGCGAACAATCGATGTGACCAGGACAACGGGCACTGTATCGAGGGATGTGCTGGTGATTTCGAAGGTCCTACTTGTGCCCAAGGTAAATGTAGTATATTATATGTATCTGTATACATGTATTTTCGAACGTTGTATAAACATTAGTACTAGGCGAATTAAGCAATGGTGAGAACATAATTTTTGCGACTCATTTATAATTAAAAACGTGGAGCTAAGCAAACCACTGACATTTGATATTTGTTTAACATCTGGGTATTATTTGAACACTCTTTAATGCATTCACGCGTACATGTAATGCGATGGATCGACCTCGAAAATTAATCATTTGTAACGACACATACAAATGACTTTATTAAGTATTTAAAACTCAACTTTAAAATTGACTATTTGTACAGTATTTACACTCAGGGACAAAAGAAACGCAAAACATATATTATGGTATTTTTCAAAGTTATTATTTTTTCAAATTCACTGAAAGTTTACACAATCATTGGTGAAATATTTATAAGGCATTCTTCAAAATTGCATTCATTTCTGTAATTTAATTATATTTTTACATAGGTTTTACTCTAACATTCCAACATTGCAAAGTCACACATTTGTCACATTCAGTATCTGGTGTAAGCACAAGGAACACGAATGCACTTTAAACATCCACGCCTCATCCATGATATAATTTTTGTGATGTATAGTTGTGGGATAATGTTTCACTTACAAATAAAGTCCTTCCACGTGCTTTAAAGCCAAGAAAAATATAGACGAAGTTTCAAATCATCGTTAAATCAAATTGATCGTTACATACCATTGCTAACTACTGAAATGTACATGCATGTTTATGATTTCAGTTGTTGAACAATGCAGTGAATGCACTAGGAAACACGTGCATATGTTAAGGATAGATGAATTTAGTCAGTGTTTATGATACTGCTGGTAAACTATTTAAGAGTTGTGACGATTATTGGCTAAATGTAAACGACTAAGTGTATCTTTGTCGTCTTTAATGTAAAATGGAAAGAAAGTGAAAAGAAAATGGATCAAAATTAACGGGCGATATTTTGAAAAAGGAACTTTATTTTTTCAAATAAATTGACTTTTTGTCTACCAATGGGCTCCTATATATCATAGCGGTTTTTCTGGCTGGTCGGAAGCGATTCCTGCGATATAGCATGCTAATGGTGTCGTCTTGCCGTAGAGTGATTATTCTTAATCTACATGTGTGTTTGCGGTCCTTAACCGTTCCAGAGACCTGGTATACTCGAACCCATTTGGAGCAGTCCGACTGCTTCAGACCGTGTGTGTTCAGGCAAACATGGTATGTCTAAACTTCTTTTATATGTTTTTATTTGATGAGTTTTCATAAGTGTTATGAATACCCTGTCATTCGGCAATACAAATATTCCGCTTTGCGATTTCGCACGTGCTCCGTGTGCGAAAAATGGGTTTTATACTAAACTGGTAAAAGCCAGTTAAAACATATTTAATTATGTGGAAAAGTGCCGTGCTGTCAAGATTGTAACCCATGTATCATTTACTTTAAACGAACACATTTATTAAGGAAATTATGACCCCAGAAAAAGTTTTGCGTTTCTTTTGTCCCTGAGTGTACGTATAATGTATGTATAACAAACATATTTCTCGCCTTTGTGACTTTCAAAACTTCCTGATTCACAATAATGTGATTCTTAATGTCCTTTTTATGGTAAAATAATAACCTGGACTGTTTATGAATTTAACAATACAAAAATCGTTTGAAAACAATATAGTTGAATAAACATGCTTTTTATGAAATAAATACTTAAACACGTCTAGATAGCATGGACCTATTGTTAAAAAACCATGAAATGACAAAGCAATTATTCACAAAGATAAAACTTACTAGGAAGATAATAGTATTGTACTGACAGGCAAGTGTTTGAATTGAGGTAAACCTAGTATTACATTATAAGAAACTTGAGAATGAAATCATAAACATAGGAGACACTATGCATGTAATGATCTCCCAAAAAAACGAAGAGTATGAACTTGTTTTTGCAAGCTTACTACGAGTACATACGTACAATAACTATCACTATCACCCATTGTGTTAACTAAAAGAGAATTACGCTGCTTATTATATGTGGGGCTTCAAACGTTGAATAAGTAAACGTAACGTTGTCGAAATCTTTAAATGTATTGATAACGATAACTCTTAAGTCAGTTATTTTTTATTGAAAAGTTAGGGAATTCAGCAAGTCCTGATGCCAGAGAAGGTAACATAACGTTGGAGAACGCACACACATTCAGAACATGTTGTCACCATTGAATTACATTGTAGAGTACTCCACAGGAATGAAATCAATTATGCATTACCTGAAGAAAATATAACTAACCTTTAACCTCATCTCACGTTTCAATATTGTATCACTTTATGATTTAAGTATGTAGCTTGTTCATCTATATTTTGTATGTGGAGAGGAGTTATCATGAATTTTCTTTAAAAATCTTCTGATAGAGGTTATAAAATATAAATAGTACTATTTACACTTTCAGCTTTGACTGAGCCTAAGCCAATTGTTCCTGCAGTTGCTGGAAGTGTATCAGCCGTTGTTGTTATAATAGCAATAGTTATCGTGGTGATCGTCATCCGTAGACGGTGAGTTACGTGTACATACATTAATTATCGTTTGATTGACCCAACGCCATTTTATGTTTAATCTTTGCCTGAAATACAAACTTTAATACTTTTACCACAATCAATCGATTCATATGTGTTCTGTTTTGGACATTAATTTTGAGGGATGTTGGTCTGTTGAATCGTGTATTGCGCCGATTTCGATTTTCAACCCAATGTGACTATATGTTTGCCCTCCATCAATCTGTCAGTTAGTCGATCAAGAAATGCTGTGCTCTACCATAACGCAACAAGTCTTCAAGCTAGGTTTATGAAACTTTGTATGGAGATTGGGACAAATAAGGCAATTGTGCAAGTCTATGTTTGTTCTGATTAGGACAAACATATAGATGCCATGGCAACAGGAACATCGACAGCCTGGAAACCATGTTGGGGACTTATGTAGTGCTTGTAATTCCTAATTACAACTGTACTTGCATTCCATCATGTTTTTTCTGTACTGTTTATCCGTAACCGTTTGGTGGATTTTATGAACAATACTAAATTCGAGTATCGTCGGTTATTTTTCTGTGATGTTTTCATATACATGTATGACGTTGCACTGTTTTGAATAATGGTATTTCGTGTAAAATGCATCAATTTCGGCCTTGGAAGCCAAGAGTCTCAAACAGATTATAAGTGATATTTACAATGCAACCAATCACTTATTTTACCACACATAATTTGTACTAACTAGACCATATGCTATGTTTAATTATTATGTCTAACAATATTCGTTTATACCTTTTAATAATTTAATTATTCGACCTTAAACACATGCCGTATATGTATCCGACTTATTTAAGTATTTTGAACGTGTCGGTTATCATTTTGGGTTTCGTGATCAAGTGTGTTATAATCTGTTTGGCTGATCTTGCTATTTGATATTGTGTTGTATGTTTTATAAAAGGCGAAGATATGCGGATAATCGTAAAGATGACTCAACAGATAAACAGAACAATGCACCAAAACTTCCTGGTAAGTCAATGCATTATTATCCTGTCGATATATTTATGATAAATACTGACACGCGATATTTCGCTGGCGTACACGTATAAGGTCGTACCTGCTTATAATATCCATGTAACTTTGAGATATGCATCCCAAGAAGCATACTTTTATTATGTCTTTATGTCATCAAATCGGAAGAGTTCATGTTGTCCATACTGAATTTGAAAACTATTTTAGACCAGTGTTCAGATAGTAACTATTACGGATGCTTTCAACTTTTATCAAAAGCGTGTCTCTCCATAACGCGAATAACCACAACATGACCGCGATGTTTCTTCTCATGGCGTAGGTCCGCTACAATGACGACATAATGATAACAAGGCAATGTAGCCTATGCCACTATACGTACTACTTTTGTAAAAAAATTGTAATGATTAAAGTCCTTCAAAAAGAATACATAATGACACCAGCAACTTCTGACCCTGAAATAGCCCACAGGACTAGAATAAACACAATAAGCACACCAAACACAACATGGTCAGTCTGACTTTTGTAATGATTAGGATCCTGAAGTAGTGCTATGACGTGAACAAGCACACTTAGCACAACAAAGTAAAAATCACTGTTGTAATATTTAAGGTCCTTCAAAAAGACGACACAATGACAGCAAATCAATATATGCAAATACTGAACCTGCAATAGCCGAGCTAAAACCTGACATTGATGATGTAGATGATGATATGATAGTAGTTGATATACCAGAAAGACAGAATGCTGTGTATGAGAATGTTCCTACTGCACATGTAGCCGGACTTGATGCTTTTGTTAGAAGCAAGTCTGAAGATGACTATAACGAGGAATTTGAGGTATGTACTCATACTACTGGCACTAATCTACAACTGAGTAGGTTTATCGATTACACTAATATAATGATGAAATTAGAAATCAAACATGATTTTTTTGTAATTTCTTCGTGCAATTGGGTCTCTTGCATTTTTAAGCGGGGTCTTCGTCTTCAATCATATGTTGTGTGTGGGCATTGCTTCTTCGTGTTGTGTTTTGTTGACACTATTTCTGTACTCGACTGGTTACGTTGATGGATGCCGTCCCTGTCCGATTTCTTCATATCCGTTTTTATTCTTAACGAAATACTAGTATATGCTACTATTGTGATGAATCAAACACGGATTAGATAGTCATGGCTCAAACGGTTCCATTTGCAATGCTCAATGCAATGCGATACAATTTTATTCGATAGTTTCCGAGTGACTTCCGATGAATATATGGCAAGGTTTCCCGTATGTTTTCCTTTTCATATTTAGAGTAAACTCACTATGTCTTGACGCATTTAACACATACGCATTGTTTATACACCATTTATCTTTCCAGCAACTACCAAAGGGTCTTACACAGAGCCACAGTGATGCAAGGAAACCGGAAAATTTGGTTAAGAACAGATATAATGGCATATATCCTTGTAAGTCCGTAATAAATATGTTTTTATTTTCAAATTATTTACCTAAAGTTACAAACAGGCCTATTGTTTAAGATTTGTTTATGTATTGCAAGGCTTCAATCGCTCTAGTGTGCTCTGTCTAAATCCAATCTCTTTCCTCGTCAATTCTAAATTGTAAGTTAAACCGTCCATTTCTACATAAAAAGTAAAACAGTGCTTATGCACTATGGATTTCTTGTTTTCTAGTTTTCTTGTTGGTATTACAAACTAACACACACATTATATACAGTATATGACATTATATTTTGTATTACAGATGATCACTCCAGGGTCAAAATAAAGGGTGATCCAAAGTTCTTCATCAATGCCTGTTTCATAGATGTAAGTATTATATTTCTTATACAGTAGTCGGAACGTCCGAGTTGTCAAAATTTGCGTGTATCGTGCGTGTAACGTGCGTATCGTATGCGTGCGTGCATCGTGTGATTTTAGTAGCGTGCATCGTTTATCGTATCGTTTCGCCCATCGTGCCTACCGTGTATATCGTGTACATCGTATCGTGTATATCGTGTACAACGTGTATAACGTGTGAAACGTGTATGGTACAGTATAAGCATACGAAACACGATAGCGAGAGATTAATCATGCATCGTATCGTGTGAATCGTCCATGTACAGTATAAAAACACAACACACTTTTTTCCGACATGAAGGAGTACATGTCGGGGGTTCTATAAAAAATCCAAATTACCGAAAGGTATGGGACGATACGAGGACCTTTTAAACTAATGCCAAATCAAATCAAATCATTTATCAGTTTAGTATTGTATCGGTGACAATAACTTCTGGGACGCAACGTAAGTATGTCCGAAACTGACATCCGAAATTATGTACACCGTCATGAAAAGAATTGTTTGCACATCGATAATTCATAATTTATGTAATGAAAATGTCTTAAATGTTGTTTTTTTGCCGACCAACTATCCCCATGTATTTGAAATGCCGACTTATTATGAATGGATGTACATACTGTACGTGTAATTATGCTAGTAGTTATCTGCTAATATTGAAAAGCAGAATCCAACTTTTTTCATGATCTAATTCTGGTTTATGAATCGAACATTTAAATGGGGATATTGTTGTGTAGATGTGTTATGCATAAATGATACATTATAATAATTTATAATATCAAAGTTTATATCATTTCTGATCACTGCATGTAACTGCAGTATTTACTTTTTATTTCAACATGGATATTGGGGTACTTAAATCATATATTTTTTGCCTAAGTTGATCAATAAAATGAACTAAGGCATAACCTAAATGGGGATTTAGTACTCACTTGAACCCATAATTAATGGTACTCAACCAGTTGTCTCACATGTGTACGGAATCCGATTAGTGCCATATGAATTATCAATTAAGAGAATTTCGCGACACATGAAGCGACGTGGGACAATCATTCAATACAAGAAGCGAGGCACAATTTTCAAACACGAGATCTCGCTCTAACGCAGTATCAAAAACCATGAGATTTTGCAGTAGAATATCGTGCCTGCCTCCTGTGTCGCGAGATTCTCAAATGTCGCTTCGTGTCTCGGGCTGAAATATTGTGCCTCGCTTCGCATGTCGCGCGATTCTCGTGCCTCACCTTCCAAGGTCAAGGCACGAGATGCGAAGCGAGTCAAGAAGCGACAATTAGGCGACGCACGAAATTATATCGCCTGATTGTCGCAGTTGCACTACACATGGTATGATAAAACGGAGCGTACGGAGGCAACCAGTTTCTGTGACCCCGGAAGACCAGGTATGTAGTTGTAGGTTAGGCTGACGTTAGTCGAACTAGACCGTCGCGAGGCCCCTATCTTGCGATGCACGATAATTCATGTGGCACTAACCGGATTCTGTACATTTTACCATTTGGATGAGTAGTATATATATGTTGTAATGTCACTAGGCTATGTTTTTGTCAATAAATCTCTAATAAATATTACATATTAATGACAATTAGCTATAAATTAAATGACATTACATGATTAGACTTCACAATAGTCTTCAGACAAATCCGACAATTTTGATCTCTTTCAGGTGCATTTGGTTTCTGTCCGGACTGCCTGTCCGATGACTCTTAACCATGGTTCACTTTTATTCCTTTGTACATGACCGCATGTCTTTTGTAAGACATGTCTTGATGGGTCAATTATCAATTTGTAAGCCAGTCGCAAAGTAGGAAAACAATCTAATTAGCTCCTTGCTCTTGTACTCTTTTTCTGAAGAGTCTCCTTATAATTCCCCGAGGAAAAAGTATGCATAAAAATGCGGATGGCTGTCAAACAACAAGTCTAAAACTGATTTCACAATGAAACAAAAAAAGGCTAAAAGCCATCTTTTACCGAGTGTACGCCGCCTATTCGTCACACTTATTTGTTGCAGACCTATAACTGGCATTCGAAAAGTGAATATATTAAAATGAAATGAATGTGTTAAGACTGTATTCACCGTATATTCATTTCACATTTGATACATGTTCACCGCACATATGTGACACATTTGTCAGAGGGCATATTTTTCTGTATTAAAAGGGTACTTAGGGTAGCCAGACTTCTCAATAGCTGTTGGATGAATCCGACAATTCCAGTATCCGTCCGCCTTTAAGCATAACATAAATCAGTCCGACAGATTTCCTTCCGGTCTGACAGTTTCTCCAAGTCTGTCAGACCGTAAGCGACTATCGGTAAGTCTGGAAGCCCTAAATGTCTCGGACACTTTCACCAAGTGACCTATATTTTTTAACCAGGATGACTCAATTTATTGAAATTGACCTAGATTATAATGAAATAATTCATTCTGGAGAATTTTCATCAAGATAAGACCAATTTTTTTATCTCTATTGTCTATACAAGAAATTTCTAGGATTTGACCTATATATTAAGTTACACAATTTTTTACCCCAGATTGAACTAGATTTTGTAGAGATTAAAGTGACCTAGTGACTACACAACTTGACAATGTCACAATTAAGGTTTTGACCAACTGACCCACGTGGATAGAGTAAATAATCGACATGAGTAGACATGGCGATGTAATCGTGGCGATTTAATGTCACTCATTTCCCCAAGTAAGCCTGATAATAATGGGAGTGAAATTATTTCACTACAGGCTTTGCGGCTAGGTAAATATTCGGGCAACACAGCGATAAAAGTGAAATTTTATTTTGACCCTGATGATGATCGCAGAAATGTGTGATTTTAGGGAAACATTGCGGAGCAGCTCCGAGCTGTACAGTAGTCCTCCAGTCTTCACGAAAGTGAGAAAAAAAGCCGGACATCCGTTCCGGCATAAAATAAATTTGGCCGGAGCGAATCAATTTTGGCCGGACCAACAATATTAAAAGGAAACAGTAAAAAAACCAGATGTTTTAACAATTTATCATTAAAAATGGACAAAGGAACAATAAAACAACACTTTGGAAACAATAAAACAACACTTAACAGTAACTGCTGTAGACTTAATTAATTGCCGCCGCTGATTGAAAATTTAGCGACTGTCCTTGAAAAGTTAATCGTCTGAAGTTAATGTCTTTAATTGATTATACACACGTTTTCAGACAGACGTTTATATTGACACTCATCGGCAATTATAAACGGATTATCTCGCAAACTGTGACATACACAGGTGAGGATGTCATCGTATTGTTTGTTTGTTTAACATGGCCGTTTATTGACCTAATAGTGTGACACGTGGACTGTGTCTATCAGTTTTCGGTCACTTAGCGCTGAGCACAACCGTTCGTCAGAAAACCAGTCTAGGTAAATCCTCGGGCGGTCTCAATCGTACTATTTTTAGCAACAGGATTTTCCAAATTTCTGTAACTTGTTTCTCAAAATCTTTTTTTGTTGAGATTTGTATTCACAAAATGTGTTTCGGAAAATAACATATTAAATATAGAGTACAGGATAAGTATTCGTCAAATCAGCGTCTTTTTGCAAATTAGTTCTCTTTCCGTCCTTTAAACAACCAACCTGCACTCGCGCATCGTGAAATAACTGGAAATAATGCTTCGTACCGACAAATTTCGTACTAGACGATACGAAAATTTTGACGGACATTCGGACCGGCGAGCTATAATTTTTGTCGGACCGAACTGATTTTCACCGGTCATGACCAGCGGTCCGGAGACTTTCAAAAAGACTGGTCCTCTATTGAGCGCTAGGCTTCGAAACAGCTTGCTTAAAATAAGCGCTACATATCAGACAAAATGGAACAAATATATTATTTCGGTGAGCGCTCGTGGCTAGCAGATTGTTACGTAGCGGTTAATTTTCTAAGTTCTTGCAAGGCGCCCGTTTCATACGAAAGCACTTTGTAGCGCTTGCCTAGCAGTGCGGATAAATGGTATGTTCACTGGTTGCATGTTGTTCTATATATACATGGTAAAGCACTACCAAAAATCAATTGATAATGCATAGCTTGAAAATGGAAAGGGCTCTAGTAGCTATGCATTAATGTACTGTATTAAAATTATTACTTGTCAGAAATTACACAAACTACCAAAGGGACATCTTACACTAAGCTTAGTGCTGGCCCTTCGGTAAGCTTCTCCAACTAAGTAACACAATGCAATAATGACGCACCAGTAAGTTCCATCCACAACCCCACCCCTGTGGATGGGCGGTGGAATAGCCAGGGGAAACAGTTATGTTTTAGATTTTGACCTTCAATTTTATGAGCCAGCCTTCCTCCGCAATGCCGGGAAAATGTTGGGAATTTTTTCTCCGAACCAATACCACGGGGACAATATTTAGTTGCCAGAGGCCGAGGAATTACCAGAGGGTTTATGGTAATTTTACCATTCAGGGCCTTTTTTCTAAAAATTGGGAAGGGGCCTTAGCCTCTAAATTTTGGGAAAAATATCGGTGTATTTCCTATTTAGGGAAACAAAAAAGTAGGTATAACTTGGGATTTTTGGGAAAACTGCATGATTTTAAAGAAATTTCCAATTGGGAAGTAGTCTTTGACAGCCCTCTGTTATATAAGCAGAAAAACCCCTGCCATTAGCTGTTCAACTTGGCCGGCCCATGGAACAGGAAAGGCGGGGGTTTCGACAACACGAAAGCAAAAATCTAGCCCATCTGGTTGGTGGGGGTCGTGGGTGCATAATCTCATAAACAAGGCTATTACAAGATCAATTGAGCCACTGACAAAAAAGTCACAGTGTAAAAAGTGTTCAGGGTCATTCCAAAATTTGGCTAACAAATGGGGTCGAACAAATGGAATCGAGAATGACAGGATACTTACATAAGATTTCTGTCATCGGGGTGCATTGTATAACCACGTTAATTCCTCGTTTATAGTAACGAGTACTTAAATAAGTTGAAAAACCTTAAAATAAATCGAAAATCCATCTTTCTGTGTTTTCATAAAAATCTGGATCAACAAAGGCTTGAAAGGTATTTCGTGCCGCCGGAAAGATACCGATGATCAGTATTGCCAACGGTTACTTCCCTTTTCCTTCCTACAGACACGCCTAATGAAGGCCTATACTTCTAGTGAGTAACTAGTCGGTTAAAGGCCAGGCTTTAATAATAATGGTCCAAATAAGCGGCCTTCGGCCACCCTGTAATAATAATTGACAAACACTGATAAATATCGGCTAAACGTTCAGTCGCAAGTACGTTACTCGACTTATTTAATGCAACAGTATTTGGTCGGACTCGACGCCTTGACGACGATACAACAACATTTTTAGTCGTATTAATTACTGCTTCGATTACACACAATTTTGATTCTGATAGTGGACAAAATGTTAAGGTGAATTTTCTCACGCTCGGAATCTTCTTGCGAATCGTGCATATCGTGTGGAACGCACGTTCCATATCTCTATCGTGTATACCGTGTATTACGTACGGATCGTGTATCATATCGTATCGCCCATCGTGCAGACCGTGTATACCGTGTAAAACGTACGGATCGTGTATCCTATCGTATCGCCCATCGTGTATTTTTGTAACGTGAATCGTGCGTGTATCGTCCGTATATCGTGCGTGCATCGTTCGTCCATCGTGCGCATCGTGTGACAACTCGGACGTTCCGACTACTGTACTACTGCCATACATGTACTTTAACAATTGTATAATATATTTAAAACAGTAACATCTACTTGAGATTTAATTGTTTTTTTTAAATGTATTTATTTAGATAGTCCTCTGTGGTATCATATACTACGCATGTAATTTGTAACGGAAGAAAATTAAACCGATATTAAACCAAAAACGTAACTTATAGGCCTACAAGTATATACATGTATACTTAAAACAGTATGAACATACCTGCTTAAAACACTACGGAGGCATTGCTTTATCGTCAACATGCCGGGAGTTATTGCAAAATAAAAACCAAACCTAGCCCGAGCCGTAATTATGTTCATTTAGATAGTTGTTTGTGAATACCTGTAGGTAAAATAATACAATTAAAAGTTTGAATTTGAAATTTATTTTTTGCCAAAAGTGTATAAATCGCTGACTTAGAATGAGAAGGTCGTGCTTATGAGACTAATACATATTTGAGACATTGTATATTGATGAGTCTATTTTCATGAAAAGCGGAACTTGTCGATTTGACCAAACTGAAGTCAAAAACGAGTTTTGCCGTAAGTAAGGATTAGTTTTCACTCAGAGTTTTCTTGTTTTCTCAAAATATCGATGTTGTACTTACGCCCTTCTTATTCTAAGCCATGAAACTGTCCTTTACTATCATATAAACAGATAATTGTATGTATTTTATTGTACATGCTTAATTGTGCCATCCTATTTATTATAGGGCTTCCAACAGAAGAATAAATACATTGCATCACTAGGTAGGTTTTGTATGTATTTGCTTTCTGAGAATACATAACACATTATTTACTACAATGTATTGCACTGTCTAGTAAAAACAGCTAATGGCTATTTGGAAACTTGAGTTGTGTCCTTGATTTGAATATGACGCATTGTTTTCTTATTTAGTTGTTCATTTCATTACTTTTCCCGTTAAATAGTGTAAACATTTACACGTAGTTCAAAACATCATACTCGAAGGAAAATAGCATCATACATTAGCAAATTGTGTTCCAATAGTTGATTCATTACTGCTTGAAATGTTTCACATGTACAACACAATGATTTTATAGGTCCTACAGCTAAAGCTACCCTGCAGTTTCATACATTCTGGACGATGGTATGGCACATGGACACGGATGTGATAGTGATGCTAACCAATCTCATCGAACCTAGTGTAAGTAGGATTTAAATCAGACCATTACACTCCACTACTTTACACTGATATAGGAGTCATGTCAATGTAAACTTTACATCATCCAATCAAATCGCTACTTTAACAAATCCGGAAGTGCATAGACACTCTGATCTAGTTTACAATGAGAGAGATATTTAAACCTTAAATAGAGCATAGAATGATTTTAGTCTGTACACTCTGTATACATACATGTTTTTAAAAAAACAACATGCACGAGAGGTCATTTGAATGTGACCTCTCTTGTAGCGCAGGCAGATATAACTAACAGCGTAAGGAATGGAGCAAATTTTAGGATCTGAATTTAATTAGATTGGATGACATGGAACACCATATTACATTTTGCCATCAGTATAGAAATATACGGACCACTTGAATTAGAACACTGCTCCAAATACTGTCGATACTATAATGTTTTAGGGCAACAAATGTGAACAATACTGGCCAGATCAGGATTGCACCAATGTACATCAAGATTTAACAGTTTCATGTCAAAGCGAGGAGGTATTTGCCGAGTATACAGTCAGGACATTAACCGTTGAAAGGGTACGTATGATTCCCGTTTATCGTATGGTATGGCTATGTGGATGCTATATATAATTTCAGCCATTGTTCTTAGTGTCACCGTATGGTGAGATAGAAGTGATTGTTTAAAACTCACAATCGTTATTTATGTTCCTTGATATTTATCGAACACAATGATTTCAGATCAATATCAGTTACAGGATAGTCTTGTTTCAGTGCCCTTGTTCATACTGTCACTGTATGAATGAGATGGAATTGATTGATCATAACTCAGAATAGTTATTTACTGTCCTTGATAGTAATCGTACTCAAACACAATACATTTAGACGAATAGCAGTTAAATGGTATCATTGATATAACTGAGGGAAGGGACGAAACTGACTTTTCTTCCTTGGTATTAATCGTACTCGAACACATTGGTGTTAGATGAATATCAGCTAAACCTCACAAACGATACCTACTTTCCTTGATATTATCTAACATGATCACATTGGTATCAGTTTCAGGATAAACTAAGAGTACATACACTGTAGCACATGGGAACGTCTCAATTGTTAGCGAACAGCATTGAATGCTTCCTCGTAAATGAAGCAAATATGAACAGAACTTAATGTAGGAATTTCCTCGAAATATCACTTAGGATATTATCTTTATTTAGATGGGTTCCGTCGATTATCCGCTACAAGTATTATAGATATCATGATATGTGCTTGTATGAATAGCTTGACCAGATTTAGTAGGCTGTGCGGACATATTCCGTGCATATTTCCATTCGGACAAAGTCGGTGCAAGAATAAACAAATATTTTCGATAAGTACCGCCTACGCTTACGGAAAATAATTTACGCTTCCGACGTTTAATGAGTGCTTACTAAATCTGGTCAAGCTATACCCAGCGTATCGGTGTTTTCCAACATTAAAAAGTATCATTTTACCTTCCGGGTAAAGAAAAAATGGTATCAGGTTAGATATCAGTGTGGGTCAACTCTTAAATTGTATGTGTATGGTTATCCCATCATATTCACTTTACCCAGGTGTTTGAATGGGTACATGCGCACATGCGCCCGAGATTACCAAAAGCTATTGCTTCGTTACTGTTGATGATGCAATCTTCAATAGCCGACTTATGACATGGGGAGAATGTATAATCGGCCTAATGGACCCCTTAGTCATGTACTAAATAGAGGATCTTGCATTCATGAGTGCTCATTACATACAAAAATGTACGAGTTCTATTAAACGAGTGGACAACACTTATATTGCTTTTGTCGACGAGTTTAATAAAATCCGTATTTAGTTAGCACGAATGTAAGATTATATTTATCCTACAACCTCAGATAACGATCATTAACGTTGAAAATGCTAATGTACGCTACATATGTTACATTCACAATTTAGCGTTTCAATACGCGCGACGTCATGACGACATTTGTCTTATACTGACGTCACAGGTCGATTCAAGGCACGGATTGGCTTACATGTACATAACGTCACCCTGAACCAACCAACCAATCAACGGCAAGCTAATTCAAATGTTTAATGAATGGACTATGAGTGCATTACTATATTTGCACTTCCACACCGCAGTTTATGTGATAAATAAGTGTTTACTTTGTGTTACCAGAAATCAAAGAAGAGAACAGTCGTACAGTTTCATTACACAGCCTGGCCAGATAAGAGCATTCCGGATGAAATAACAAGTTTGGTAGAGTTCCGCCAGAGGGTTAGAAGTGCTCCACGTGTACACCATGGTCCAGTTATCATCCACTGCAGGTCAGTTAAAGTTTACCTTTAATATATTTATTTCTTTGCATTGTGACTAACATGCATTGTATAGAGCCTCAGCTTAACGCAAAGCTAAGTATAATCGGACATTGAAGGAAACATGACATACATACATAATCTGTAGAAATAGCATTAATGTTTAAACGACTTAAAGACCTCATCAAAGTGGAAATCTATCACAGGATGCGTAACTGTCTAACCTGAAATTTACCCAATTACATTAAACTCCAGACAAATGTTTTGGCGTGTTTCTTTTCTAAACAATTACATGTGTCGTTAATCACTGACGTAATACTGTTTTACCATTTTTAATACTGATGCAGAGTCCACAAAGTATTTAAATTACAAAAAATAAACATTTATTTGTTATAGTATATGAGTCACTGTCCAGGAAAACCGGGCTTAGTGACATTCAATAGTTACTATATATAAAAATGCAAATGCACGTTTGTTCTGTCGTTGTAATAGTAACACTTTACTTAAATTACACATATTGCGAAAAACAAGGAGTTAGTAGTTAAACGCATTTGCTACTTTTCTCTCAAATAACGAATATATTTCTAACATGTGTAACAATTTTGAAAAGCTTACGTAAAAATTCGTCCAATACAAAATTTGTGAAATCAGTTAACGTTACGTCTAATATCGTTTGGATTATGTTTCAGACGTCGCTCAAAAGTACTCGGTAGAGGTTTGTTTTAGAGGTTTGTTCTCTAAAACTGACCGATACAAATTTTCAGAAATTGTTCATCAGATATATGTCTTTCTAACGCTATTCATCATGATTTTCATATGTTTGTCACTTAGCCAGGTATTCCTGGAGAACTTATCTTATAAAAGTTTATATATACACGTGTTCATTGCTTTTTCATTTTCTCCAGTGCTGGGATTGGTCGTACTGGAACATATATTGCTCTGGACAGATTGACAGAGGCGGGGGAAGCTGGGGAGAGAATTAACGTATATGATTGTGTGTATGACATGCGACAACAACGTGTTAACATGGTACAGACACTGGTAAGTAAGTTTTTGTTTGAAACAATAAAAGAGGAGTAAATCGGACTGAGGAGACAGCACTCAAATAAACCAGCTGAGCACAACAAACAGTAATAACACAACATAAGAACAATACCAACACATAACACAACGAAATAATAAAGTGACCGAATGAAACAGAGCTAATACTCGACGTAGTTTCCTCCGTCCCCGATGGAAAAGACTAGTATGACCTAGTTTCATACATACGAGCCCTGTGCCAAAACGGTGACCCCAAGTAACCAAATGAAGCGTATACCAGTAAAATACTTAAATTGCGTATGGATGGCGTTTTTTTATTCGAGAAGATTTTCGCCATTCTGTGACCTAATAACATATTATATTGAAACACATATTACAAGTACAATCGACAATGGACATGGTGATGATTGCTTAGTTTCTACAAAACAAATTTCTTTTTTGGCAATGCAGAAGTAGCTATCAAATCAGACATGGGAAGCAATGTTCAATCGAAACAACATATTTCTGAAACAAACACACTCACAAACAAAGGCAAAAGGGATAGCTGAGCCCAACACAGCACGCATGTTCTATACATCCTCGCCGAATTTATCGAGGATGGTAAAATGTCTTAGTGTTTACATATTCCAATAATCGAAAATAGTTAAGGTTAGCATGTTGAAATATTCACTTGGTGAAGTCACAAAATTATTGGATAGGCTAATTACTATTTTACCTTTGTGTAGTTACAGCAATTTTGTACTACATTACCTGATATAGACGTTTGATCGCATAACTATAACAGTGGTGAGCTTGGATATACTTGCAATTGCTTATGATTTCAGGAACAATACAAATTTCTACATAAGGCTCTGGTACATACACTGACCTTTGAAAGCGGAGCAATTCGGTCGGAAGAGTTTGGGTCGTACATAAGAGCTACAAGTGATTCAGAGGTCAACTCAAACTTTGAAGTAAGTTATACAATAGGTTAAATTTACATTCCGTATGTTCGAATAATACACGTATGTACAGTGTAATCGAGAGTCATACCGATGTATTATATTAACATTTGTCATTCACGAATGATTGATATACATAAATATGTCTTGTCTCTCAATAAGAAAGTATATAACAGTTAAAAAAACTCTTTTTTAAATTTTCGAGCTCTTGCTCTTATCCAGGAATGCCTTGAAAATAAATTACTGATTCATATACCGTTATACACATGTCCGAATATTAAATAGAGTATGTTATTTACGTTGTATGTTTATACCATGTATCACTCAATAGTTTGATGTGTCTAGTTGTATTTTTTTCACCAAACTTGTATCACTGTTCCAGTTACTGAAGACTGTTATTGAAGATAAAGCCGTTGAAGAAACACAGGCAAGGAATAAAAATGGCCGTCATAGAGACAAGAATAGAACAAATAGCGACATACCAGGTACATCTTTTACCAGTATTGAAAACGAATTTCATGTCTGTATATGTTCCATATGCCAATAGGTTAGAAGGGGAATGTCGTGAGTACGAAAACGCAAATCAAAGAAAACACAGTAGGAAAATTACTATAAACAAGCTGTTTCGCCTTCAGTTTCAGAAAACTACTCTGTGCTTTAGGAAAAAGAGCTTTTCAAACACCGGTTTCGTCCACATGCCACGTTCAGAATTTCATGATCCAACTGTAATAGGCTCATAAGAAGGGCATTTTGATGTTTATCTCTAAGATGTATTAGTCTGATATATAATTAGGACCTCCCCATTCGTAGTGAGCGATAGTTATGGAACATATTTAAAATTGGTCTGGAACCAAATATGTTATCCATAAATAAAGTCGTTATCATCAGTATGATATGTTGAAATGTCACATTATATATCAACCTGTTTATGCACTTGCACAAAATTATCCGTCATACAAATCTTTCTTGATTTTTCACAAATACGAAAACTTGCAAAGGCATTCTTGATGTACCTCCGATTAATGTATATATACATAGATCGAGAACCTTTAATATAATAGGCAACTATATGCAAATTCAATGTTTTTAATTTGGCTGTATGTTAGTACGATAATCTTTGATGTTATTGAAAATCTAAATGTTTTCGAATTCAAAATTAACGAATTCATTAAATCTTCATATCTTATACATTGGTCGATTAAACAATACTCTAACAATATATGGACAAAAATAAGAAGTCTAAGCACATGAAATAATGTAATAATGAAAACTACGTCAATCTTGACCAGTTACGTAAAGTAAAACATTTGGATTTTGTATATTCTAATCAGTGTATATAAGACTTATCTCACTTGATACAGGTGACAGACAAAGACCAAGGATTCACATTTGTCGAACATTCAACTCATCTGACTACATCAATGCCATATATGTCAATGTAAGTACCATACATACCTTCAATAAGTAAAAGTTCAAACCAGCGTCATGCTAATTGGTGTATTTGTTCACTGGATGCAGATCGTTCCTTTCTAATGTCATTGTTAGTTGACCTAAGTTCCTATCCTCATATTATATGTGAACCAGTACACATCACTTGGAAACTTACCAGAAACCAGTCAGCATTAAACGTAAGAGACTGTGTATCAAATGATCACTTAATAGGATGGTAAAATTAACATGCTTAAGGTCATTTTAATATGATATATTTCATTTTTGTTTTTTTCTATAAGGCTTCTGGCATGATCGATCGTAAGTAAATGGTATCTCAAAGATGGACCGGGTGTCGATGATATTATCCAAAGGGGAAATACGAATGTTGACAAAAATAACTAACTCTTACAAACAACAGTTCGAAAGTATTGCATGTTCATTTTTCAGGGATTTTATAAAAAGAATCAGTACATCATTGCTCAATCTCCACTTCCAGACACCGTCGTGGACTTTCTGTGTTTAATCTTCCAAGCGAATTGTTACTGCGTCGTATCAATGGAAGATGCAGAGTTAATTGGGACGGTAAGGTATTTTTAATGTGAATGATATAGTAACTATAGTATACCATATACATCGTTTGTCTAGAACGAGAATGTCATAAGTTCAAAGACAATATTTTGAGAAAACAACAAACGAATGTCCGATAATTACTCTTTGCTTGTCATGGTAAAACAAGCTGTTTCAACTTCAGTTTTGTCAACATGACAAGTTCTGATGTTTATTAAAACATGTTTATGAGACAGGCATTGTGATGCAGAACGTGAAAATAAATAAACCAGTCTTATAAGGTCGTAAATACTATCTTTTTGTTTATAAGAGACAACTTTTGTAATGTAATTGTTCATGAGTACTTACATGTAGCCTTTGACCGTGGACAATCAACCATAATCATGCCAAAATAAGATCCAGCTAAGATTGGAAAATAGTTAAGATGTTTGAATGATAGAATATATTATCAAGTCGGTAACAAGACTAGTTTACACCCTGTCCAAGTTATGTATCAATATGGACACATAAGAGTAGTTACACATACAATGGAAACATTATTTAAATGTAAGGGAAAGCAACGCCTATAAACGTGTTTTACAATCACCCACAATTATGTCCATAAAACACACAGGCAAACATAGGGATCATCGTTTAGTTTTTGTAGGGATTGGCAGCAATCACCACTGAGTCAACATCAACGTACATTCGGATGGACGTACACACCACAACTACACAAAAAACGAACATGAACAAAACCGAATGTACAATGCATAAACCATGAATCCACAATCGTTAACATGCAATCTTGGAATAATTTAGGAAATAATTGGGTGTGTTCGTAGCGTCTGTTCTGATACACTCGGAACAGTGTTCCTGTTGTACCTGTTCCAACCACTTATGTAATTGTGAATATACTCTGGAAGTATTGATTTTTACCTCAAATTTTATATAACATATGGCCAGTTGGAACATACATATACCATAATATGAACTAATTAATACATGTAACTAGCAGGATAGGGAATTGAAAAGTTTTCTTGCATTATGTTAGAGTACATCTAGTCATGTTGGAGTTTAATTCAATCATAGGAGATTTGAACATTTTAAACATGTTCTGTCCATCAGGTGTTTGTCTTGACATCTAGTGATAAAACAAAATGTAATGTTAATCATTGGTGTCAATATATTACTTGGTATCACATGTTTTTGCTAAGAGACACGTGTTCAAATATGTATGGTTATTTAAGTTAATTATGTATTTCCATATTCAGGAAATTGGTGATTATTTAGGAGCCGATAATCAAGTGTTACAGACAGGAACATTTACAGTGAAGACATCAAGAGGTGAAACAGGGCCAAACTACATAATGAGAAAACTAACAATCTCTAACAGTGAAAAGGTAATCAAAATTGTAACATATTGACCCTTTCCGCTAAGCTGAGAAATATCCAAATAATGACACATAATATGAACCTCCTAAATCGGTATTTAATAAATATCAGATAACAGCTAGGCTATATTTGTAGATATACACACGGACTCAAGTTGATATATGCTTTATCCAAGGGAGATATCCAATGTATGCAATCATTGTACAAATCAAGTCAATGCATTCAAATTGTCATACTTTGATTCAAAATAAATAAAGTCAACGACATACCTATACTGTACTGTAATAGTGTAGGCCTACTGTATGAGGTTTTATTTTATCCCGGAATATAGATAAAGTCGAGCCTACCAGGCCTACCTGACCTAACAATGTTTGTCTTTCGTCCATACTGTATCCGCTTGGAAATTTGAAGATATTGCAAAAACGACACTGCACGATATTTGATGGGGCGCAGGTTTATATTCAAAAGATCAAGACCCACAACAAATATTACACAATTGTGCTTCGCAGCTTGCATACAGTGAGTGTGTAGACTCTTGGACTCTCAGCTCATCCGGAGCATGATTTCGCGACTCTCTTTTCCAATTTGGATCGAAGCAAATTTACAACAACATTGAAGTGCTCAACCTGGTTGACGATTAATCCAGAATCAATCCATATAAATTGATATGTTATAGAACTTCTTCGTTTTGGTGACATAACGTCTAAAGTTGGCTAAAGTAAACTGCAGCACACGATGTTTTTGTTTTGTTTTGAAAAATGGAACAGTCTAGAACTCGTCGCTCGGCTCCTCGCAGTGTTTACTTCCCTTTGTTGATTCAATCATTTTGTTGCATTTCATAGAATATCTTTTAAAAGTTTAAGAATACAAAAAAAAAGTGTTTGGGCTCAACCGTTTCGAGATTAAGAATTATTCTATTTTCCAAGACTATTCACCTTGGAAAACTGCTTCGCTGGCTATTAAATACCCTATTAACAAAATTAATATTAAAATACTATTACAAATCGTACAGGAAGCGTAGTACACATGGGAAGTAGCCAAACACGAAATGCACCACAGATACTAACGATCAACAACAGAGTGCAAAACAACATACTAAGATTATTTGAGTGAGACAAATCGATGGCTTAGAATTAGAAGGTCGTACCCACTTACGACCTTTTAAGATTCATACATATTTAGAATAAGCATCACAAGGCGCTTATTATGAGCCCATTTTCATAAATATCTGAACTTGTCATGTTGACAAAAATGAAGTTGTAAAAGTTTGTTTTACCATAAGTAGAGAGTTAATGTCAAAATATCGATTTAGTAGTTACGACCTTCTAATTCTAAGCCATCGAATTAAGCTTTAACACTACAAGTTCTAACGGCAGGTGTAAAATATCGGAAATGTTTAACAGTAATGTCACTTGATATATCGCTACTAACGCAAAACTATAACTAATTATAGTTATAGGTGGCAGTGTCGGCTGGTATGTACGCTACATTAAATTAGGAAATTTACTTTCACTCCTAAATGATTATATGTACAACTTTACAAAATGTAATACGTTCTACAAGTGTTGCAAAGAAGTGTTTTTGAACATAAATGTAAGTTTGGTAATGTTCACACAATAAGCTACATTTTTGTATATACCATCTTTCTTTGTACATGTAGCACTCTAAGGGAGAAAAGGTAGTTTACCATTACCAATTAACTAATTGGAGAAGAGACGAGCAGGTTCCTGCTGATGTTGGGGAGTTTACACAATTTGTGAAAGATGTCAGTAACAAAGCTGGTGAAATAAATAATGAGAATGCACCCGTTCTTGTACATTGTTTGTAAGTTTACATTCATGTAACACATTGTAGTTCCTACTAAGGGAGAAATACCCTATCTATGCGACAGGTTTTGCAGTGTTTTGAGTAGTTGTCAGAAAATCAAGTTAAAGACTCGAACTGATAAGTCCTAAAGTTAAACTGGTATATACAGGTACCTAAATAATGTGATGTTCTGTATACCATCATATTAAAATCAATGTTCAGCATCACTTCTAATACAAAAATGCATTGCAAAAAATTTACATAGGCGTATTGGTTAAGAGCGATACGATTTGAAAGCACTAGTACGTATTTTAGAATATTATGTCATATGAGTGACTGTCGATGTTGAATAATATAAGAATTGTTCTTTGGTAAAAAAATTCATGTAAATTAATTATGGGACGTAGGTATTGCGTTTTTTCGTTAGGTTGTTTGTCTATTTCCGCGTGCTATTATGTTATGTGATGTTGTTTATGTTTTTTCTGTTTTCTGTTGGTAAAGTTGAGTGCTTACTTGGCCTATGTCCTCGTATCTTTCTAGTATGTAAATATAGTTATTCAGTTCACCAAATCATTTTAGGGACGGAGCTAAGCGCAGTGCTCTGTTCAGTGCTGTTGGTATACTGATGGAGAAAATCGAAGCTGAAGGTCAAGTTAGTGTACCAAACACATTGAGACAACTTCGTACTCGTAGGAAAATGGCAATTCCAAATAAGGTGGTATTTTATATACGTCAATCATGTCTTTATTATATTGGGAAACATACTAAAAATTGGTCAAGAATCAAATATGTCACCCACGATAAATAAAGTCATTATTGTTACTATTAATTTATTATAGTCAAACGAGGTCTACCTGGTGCCATATATAGAATCATATGCTTTTCACTAATTTATAAAGGCTAAGATGAGTACAGAGTAAATGTACATGTTAAACTATACTCTACCTGTCAAGGCAAAGTTTGCAATTTTTTCGGTACACATAATCGGCAGTGTCACTTCCACCATATCATCACTAGGCTGTACACATAACACACGTATGACGATTGAGATTATTTTAGTGTTACCTCATTTCAACTACAAATCCAGTAAACATGTATTGCTTGAGTTTGATATGTAGAAATATTCGTTCATTGTATGTACCCTAATATTTTTTCTCGTTTTTCAGGAACAGTTTGAGTTTTGTTTCCGCTGTGTCGACGCTCATGTTAACTCAAACAACGTTTACTCCAATTTTGCACGCTAGAGACTCTACAACATACTTCACCCGTACTTGCATATGTGATTCGTGATAGCATTGGTTTGTGCGCTTGCAGTGTAATCTGGCAATTTCAACTGACAGCTGACAGCTAAATGCTACGATAGAATTTAAAAAGAACATTTGACGTGTTTGTTAAACAAGCTATTGATTTAGTGAGGATGTGTTTATAACTTGGTGCCATGCGATATTATCTTTGACGTTCGATAGTTCACAAGTTTTGTACTCGGTACTCTTGTTGACAGTATTTTGATACGTCATGCTTTTTTAGTTTAAATTTATATTTTGTTGTTTAGATCCATACATGTATTGCCATATCGCCCATTTACTCACTTTGCCATGATTATTTGATGATGTTTCCGCTCTAAGCATTACAAAGCAAGTCGGTTTTGTCTTGTATAAAATTTTCTATGAATTTGCTCGGCTACCTTCTTGGTCAAACTCTTAATCAAGGAAGGGAAGTGAAACTTTCACTATTGACTGTGCTATCAATATACTGGTACCCAAACTACGCGTGTCGATACGAGTACGCACTGGGGAACCAAAGTATTTCTGTTGCTTGAGAAAATGTCTGTTTAACTATCGTTGGGTGTATAATAAGGTAGTCGACATGCTCATTCAAGATGATAAAATTTTCGAAACCGTGTGTCTGTGAGCCAGCCAACTAGTAATAGTACATGGTTACTGGTGGTATACAAACATTTATGACTTGTAGGTTATACGTTTTACAACTTAAAATCGTAACTTATGTTATAATTTGTAATTATTATTAATCAGATGTTTGTTTAGTATCATACCAATGTGTTAATCAGATCTGAGCTATCATTTTGTATTAATTTCGTTTGTGTGTCTTTCGTTTTCTGAGGTTTATGTTAATGATTATCATTTCTGTCTAGATGCATTCATTTTAATGTGAAACTATGTACAACCGTTTAACTGTATAATACATTGAACTATTCATTATAACTCAATTTCGTCTATCTGGAACGTTCTGACTTAGACATGACGGCAGGCAAAATGTAACGCCTAATATATAGCACACCGTATAGTATTTTATAGATATACTATAAGATACATTAATAATATTGCATTAATGAAAAGCAAATCCATAATGTCGAAAAAAATACATAGTTTCAAACCTGCTCCTCTATACAAATACTGATTTCAAATTAATAAACACCATCATGGTACTTTTACGTTTCAAATTTTAGATCAACAAGTTTTAATTATGAAGGCTCTGCTCCAAAATCAATTATCCTGTCTTGTCTGTCGTTTTAATAAAATTTTAGAAGTCCCCGTTAAACGTGAAATCAAATTTAAATTCAGAGACGGGTTGTACTAATGTAATATACGACGATATGAACATGGAAAAAATAAATAAGAAATCTACGAAACTTTCATAAGACAAAAAACCATATATGGACATGCCCAGTATAGTAATTTAAGCATCACATTGAATTTAACAAATGTATGTATTCACATATGTTTCCTTTTTGGTGCATATCGTGCTTTGTAGTGCTGTGTCATTATTGAATTTGTTCTTCTATTTTATTAGAAGTATAAGCATATTGGTGAATATGTATATTACAATTATCTCACCGATATCTTACATGACGATTTATCTTAACGTCAAATGATGATCGTAAGAATATAATTGAAAATACAGCAGAGCGTGGAATATATACATGTGTATAGCAGACGTTGTATCAATTGACATATCGCTGACTTAAAATGAGAAGGTCAAAAGTACAATATAAAACCCGCTTTGTCGAGAAAGCAAGACCATGTTGTAAACCACCCTTTGAAAAACACGTGTTTTCAACACTTCGTTTAGTAAACCAGACAAGTCCAGATTGTCATGAAAAGGATGACCTTTAAGTGCACAGTTTTCAAATATGTAAAGAGTCTTACAAGGTCATAAGTTAACCTTCTTATTCAAAGTCAACGATATGACGTGGAAGATATATTTGATATATACATTATATTTATCATCGTAATGTGAATTTCACGATGAGTATACAATTCTTACAATGCAAACCTTGTAAAAATCCAAATATCGCTGACTTAAAAATATGAGACTACTTAGGTCTATATTAAAACTGATAATATTTCAACTAAGCATCACATGGCACTTCTTAGGATCCCATTTCCATGAAAATTGGAACTTGTCATTTCGACCAAATCTTATACCATAAGTAAAGAATTATTTTCAGACAGTTTTGTATTGCTTTCTCAAAATATCAATTTCGTACATAGACCTTCTCTTTCTAACCCAGCGATATTTGGTTTTGTTTACCAGATACCTTAAGTATAATATACGACCATAAAATATGTTTTATACATCACATATATGTATGGAGAACATCAAAATGTGTTGTTTCGTTGGCAATTTCGCTGGCTTAGAACGAGAAGTTCGTAACTACAAAATTAATATTTTGAGAAAACAAGAATAAGCTGTCTGACAAGCACTCTTTAATTATGTTAAAACAAGCTTTTACACCTTCATTTTGGTTAACATGACAAGTTCCGATTTCTTGAAAATTGGCTCATAAGAAGTACCAAATGATTCGGTTTTCAAATATGTACCAGTCTTATAAGGTATAAGGTCGTAAGTAATAGTGACGACCTTCTCATTCTAAGCCCGTGACATGTGTCTCAAACCGAAAATAGGAAGTGTTTTACTTTGTTCTATGATTATTGTGGAAGACGAATACCATTTTGTCTTGCTTTGTTCTGACTTTCGTCGTTTACTAACTATTGTTTTACCAAATTACCAGTGTCATTGGCTAACTATCCGAATATTTACAAGATTATTGTCTTCATCTAAAAAATAATAATATGTAAATTTGCAAAATATGTTCATCAAGAATTTGAAAAGCGTACATTTCATTTGGATAGCCGCTACTTTTACTCTTTATTTGATATATAGATAGTATTTGTACATAGTTGGATTGTTGCTGTAATTGTGTTAACATTGTTTATTGAAATTTGTACATACACTCATTAAATGTACACCAACCCAGTACATAGCGTTACAGTGCAAATAGTCGGTCGGTCAACATGCCGAATGGTTTTTCAACAATAACTCCAAAACGGGTGGACCTAGGATTCTAAAGTTTAAGTGGAGATTATTCATACTCCACAGGCGGCCCAAGGTCATTTGGATCAAAGGTCAAACTCACCATGACCTTTGAATACACAACAATCACTGGTCCACACCATAAGAAATATAGGATATTAGATCATAAAACTTTACATAGAGGTGGCTAATAATCAGATGTAGGCTCCTTCTAATTTTGAGGCCGATAGGTCAAATGTCAAGGTCGTGGTGACCTTAGCAACACTAGGCTATTTAATGTCTTAAGACGTGATTGTTTCACAAACCTCTCTTGTACGGTTTGTTATCGTAATTCTTCCGGTTTTGTGTTTTCCTGATATAGGTATTGATGGACAATGTGTATGGAACATTTTGAGAATTGCGGGCAAATTACAACTATCGAAGTATTGGATATTGCTGATACACTACTCATATTAAGACATGCAAAAAATTAACATAATATAGTCTATAATAAAAAATATATGCGTTACATGTTGGTGTACTTATAACATTTTTAAAACAAGTGTATATTAATAATATCAATTCATAAATATCAGTAAATGTACTGTTATCTTCATTACACTTGGTGTTCCTTGGTCTTCAATGTCCATAATTAATTGGAATGATCATTAAAATATTATATCCCAATGCTGTTTCCAAAAGAAAGTGACATAATTGCATCTAAGAATGCCAGTTCCGGAATTTGGTCACGTTCGTATATTTGCACAATTAATATAATCAGCAAGTGGTATATATACAAGTACACATAGTCAAGTTACCAATTTTTGTAGAGCTCTTTTCAGTTCAAGCACCCTTCGGGATTTTAACTTCCCCTAGTCATTGGGCTACCATTGGAAACCTAAGTTAGTGTCTCCCTGTTTCTCTCAAGTTAGTGTGGCAGCCAACATCGATCCGCGTCGCCTCATAGATACATGTACCAATTTAAACCTTGGTGTAGTGGAGCATATGGGTCTTGCTCAGAGAAATTGACCAGTGATCTAGATGATGGTTGAACCCGGTACCTCACGATCCCAAAACCAGCGCCCTACCCCTAGGCTACCCCAGTGTGTGGTAGCAGCAGGTTGCAGGGAGATCAACCAAATGCATAAACTTACTGACACAACATGGATAATTAGCTACAGTTTTATAGTATTTCTAGTTGTGCATGCATTACAACATTTCCTGACTTTGCATACAATGAAAGTGACACAAGAGTCTAATACAATGTCATTAACACCAGACTACTATTATTTTCTACTACTGTTTACTGATACAAGTACATGCTCAGTCGACACTTTGTCATGTCGATGTGAACTTACGTCATCCAATCAAACCGATAATTTAACAAATCTGAAAGTGCTGTAACAAAATGCGGCGTGTGACGTAATTATGTGCCAGTGAGGTCATTTGAAAGTTGAATGTTGTCATATTTCTAATAACGTAAAGGAATGGAGCATATGTTATGATTTTTATGACATTAGGGCTGACAGTAAAACAAATATGCACAACTTATGTCTGAACAGACTAAATGAAACTACCACCAGATGTATTGTACAAAACATAACTCACGACATGATTTAACCAAGCGTCACAAGGCCTGTTCAATTTTTATCAAGGTAATGGAATGGAACTTTTTGTTTTATGCGGTACGAAAGTTTGTTTTTGGTAGGTAAGAATTACTTTATTGTTATTATGTTTTAGCGTTGACTGAAAGTTGCAATTGTATCTATCATGTGCGTACACATGTTTCAATTTTACCGTTTAACTCTTTACCTGGGTTTAAACTATGCAGCAGTAATTGACTGTTCAATAAGTCGCATAAGTTTACTTTGTTATGAAGTATGTATACGTTAAATCAAAGAAGTAATTAAAGTGCTCATCCGTGACATGCTCGTGAATACATTTACAATAATAATATTGTCAGTCGTGTTTAAAGCAGTTGTGTCCATCCGATTAACACTACCTGGATTTTAGATGATATTATATCATTGTGTAATTATTAAAACTTTAAACTTATTTAAATAAGTTACACTTTATAGTTTTAAAGGCATTCCACGGATCGAACATAAATTGATAAGTAGGCTGAATGTAAATATTTGTAGAAGTTAGGAATAAAATTGTTGGTGTGAAGTAAGAAATTTCAATGCATTAATACTGTTACAATGAAGTATCCCGGTATAGTGACCTAGTTCGTCACTTACAGGGATTACAATGTATTAACATTATGAACCCAGTTGCATTTTTTAATGCCGATAACCGATCAAAGGAAATACATGTACCGGTAGTTTTGTTACAATAATTCAACGTGTAGACTGGTGATACATGTTGTGCTACTTACGCGATACGTTCGATAATTAGGAATACAATTTACATAGATGTATTGATTACATTGATTAATAAATACGCAGAGATACAAATCGGAATATATTTGAAAAATTCACATGTCAGAAAAACTGACATTACAACCAAAGCCTTTATTGGTTAGGTATATACAGGTGTTTAGTACGTAAATGTCACTATACGTAAATTTCAAAGTTTGAGCGCGTTTATTATTATTAGAAAGTTACTATCCGTCTTTCCAAATTCATTATTAGTAAATACCATTAATATTTTCCACTTATGAATGCGTCCAAACAAATAAATGTAGGTGGGATGGTCCTCTATAAAACAAATTTTAACCAGTGCATGGTACTCATTCTCGATTAAGGAAATTTAGAAAACTTTCATTTATTTACGTCAAGGGGTGGTTGTACCTCATGTGGTCGCCGTTTTAGCCTGAGTTTGAGCGGTTGGGACGCCGTACACCGGGGCCTAAGGGAACTTGGTCGAGTCTTGGAAGTGTTTCATTCGGTCTCATGCTATTCTATAATAATTTTTTTGTGTAATACGGTTATCCTGCATTTTTCGGCTGGGACTTGGATTTTTTATTGTTTCTTTGGCGTATGTGTGGACAGTGCTCAGGGTAGTTGTATTGTAGTTTTTCTGATTTCTGTGATCAGCTGGTTAGGTTCCTTCTCTGTTGAGTGCTACCTTCCCTGTCGGATTTCCTCATACCTTTTTGTTATAGAGGGTATAAAAAGAAACCTTCACAGTCGATATTTGATTTAATTAAGTTTATCAGAATAATTCGAACTCAATACTAGATGGAATACTTTACAGATTGCCAGAAATGTTATATGTTATAAACAACGAAGTCTGAATAAATAATTGATACACAAACCTGGTATGATGAATGTATGTAGAAATTGTTAAACATGTTTATTCCATTTTTCAGTACAATACAATAATAGTTGTTTGATTTTTTTCAGATAGAACCAGATTCTTGTAATATATTACTCAGAATGAACGCTCTAAGCCATGTTCTACTACTCGTATTGATGTGCCGTTGTCTCATCCGTAAGTAATATAGGATCCATCATGAGTTGTGCTTGGAGGTCAACGTTCATTAAACGAGTCTAGAAAACAATAAAGATTTAGCGATCCTTTGGTGAGCTTAATAATTTGTTTTCGCGACGAGTTCAAGAAGTGTTGATATTAGTGGCAACGAATGATGGGCCCTTTTTAACATATTGCCATATTTTTCGAGTAAAAGACGTCAGAAATAACAATTTTAAGCCGGTGGCGTTACATTTTCCGACCAGAAAGCTGCTGGCGTCAAGCATTTGTTATCACCCACATTGGAGAAGGTTGTTCCATAATTTGGTCTCACATAGAATATCGCGTTATTTATGTGATCAAAATGTATACTTGTATTAAATACGTTATAATACGTAATGTTTCGAAATGTTGGTTTATTGTCTATTTATGTAAGGCCATCATTGCACGTAAATGCAGAAGAATAAATCCGTTGCGTCTCAACGCGCTGCCAGTCATAAGTCATTATTCGCTCTTGTATAGCTATTACAAAGGTACATTTTATGTTCACGTGAAACAAAGACTTCTAGTTATTCCAAAATGTAGTACGTGTATTAACTATTATGTAAATCCAGTATGTAAATGCGCGCTATATACAAGCATTGTTTCATAAGACTCAGTTATATTAAGAAGTGTTTTGTTAATATTTTAGTTGTAACAGCAATAGAACTGGGATGTGAAAATTGTGGATGTTGTGTAGATAAAGTGTGTGCCGATACGGGAGCTTGTACAAACGGATGCATTGATGGTATTGGGGGGAAAAGATGCTACATCAAATGTCCGGATGATTGTGTAACATGTGAACAAGTACAACCCAAAAACTGTGCAACATGCGAGAGCGGGAAATATCTTACTACTGTCACTAGGAATACTAATAGAGGACCTATACTAAGGGATGTGTAGATTGTCCAAACAATTGCAAGACATGTGATTCAGAAACAAATTGTCAAGAATGCGAAAATCGATATTACAACCCTGGACAATATAACGACTGTTCCCAAGAATGTCCTTCTAATTGTAAGACATGTATATCATCAACCAACTGTCAGGAATGTTACACTCCGTACTACAACCAAGGAACTACCACAGACTGCTCTCTGTCATGCCCAGGTAATTGTGTTTGCTCATCGCCCGGTAATTGCTCATCGTGCCAAGATGGTTTCTTCAACGTAAACGAACAATGTCTGAGTCCTTGTCCAGATACATGTAACACATGTTCTGAACAGAGGTTTTGTCAGTCGTGCAAAGATGGATATTACAACGCAAAGGAAATGTCGACCAATAACGAGATAACGGATTGCTCACTTTCGTGCAGAGATACTTGTTTCCAATGTACGTCGTATGATGTATGCACTACTTGTAAACATGGACATTACGGCTCATACTGTCAGAGCGATTGTTCCGTTGGGTGTACAAATGGAGGATGTAATAAAGATGATGGGATGTGTGAATGCAAGGATGGATTTGCTGGCCGTCTTGGTAATGAATGTGCGTCAGGCAGACATGGTGAACTGTGTGACCTTAATTGCCCTGGGGCATGTAAGGGCATGGTATGTGACAGAATGACAGGACATTGTGTTAGTTGTAAAGCGGAGAATATAACAGGCGATCTATGTGGTCAATGTATAAATGGTATGTGGGGTATGAATTGTGCATCCCTATGTCCAAAACATTGCGACGGACAGTGTTTAAGAGGCTCTGGTCACTGCAAGTCATGCGAAGGTAATTTTCAAGGCATTGTATGTAACGAATGTTCAGCTGGGTTTTATGGTGAATTTTGTGATCAGAAATGCCCGGCACAGTGTTATGACACACTTTGTGATCGCTCTATCGGCACATGTGGATCATGTAACCAGAATTATGCCGGTTCTACTTGTGAAGACTGTGTTTCTGGATTCTATGGAAAGGCGTGTGACGTTCCTTGTACCTCAACTAAATGCAAAAACCAGAGATGCACTCGGGACATTGGCGCTTGCATATCGTGTCAAAACGGATTCTATGGATTAGAATGTGAATTTAACTGTTCTCGTGGTTGTACCGATAATGTTTGCGATTTTGACTTTGGCACATGTGAGTGTAAGGAACGTTATTCTGGGGACAAATGCTGTGTGAATGGTGAACATTGCCTTGACTGTTCTTCAAATACAGCTTGTGAAACATGTGAAAATGGTTACTTTGGGACAATCTGCGATATACCTTGTCCAAGAAGTTTTGCTCCCGAAGGACAAGACTCACGGTGTGAAAAGACAGAGGGAAAATGTTTGGCATGCTCGGATGGTTTCTATGGTGGTCATTGCAATAACACGTGTATTGATAGATGTGCAAACAATCGTTGCAACCAGGACACCGGTCACTGTGTCGATGGATGCGTTGGTAATTTCGAGGGTCCTACATGCGCACATGGTAATACAACACTTATTAATTTACTTCCGACGTACATATCTGTTTACACACATGACATTGTAATACTTAAACCTTAACGTTATAACTCACCGTTTTTGGTTTGTTTAACAATGAAACTCGTAAATTGTATAAAGTTAAACCATCGTCCATGTCATGGTTGATGTCATTTGATCTGTATCTTCCTGGTCCAAAAGTTATTTTGGTTTTGAAGGTTGTGGATTGTACTAAGATTACGTGTAAACAAACTTTATATACTAGCGTTTGATATTACATATATACATGATAATCAGGCATCTTAAACACGTCAATAACGTCCAATCATACATTACATCACTGTATATTGATGATCATATTTCAGTTGATGGCACTGCAGGTACTGTTGGTATTGCGGTTGGAGTGTCAGCTGCCTTCATTGTTGTTGTAATCGTAATAGTTATTTCAGCAGTTTGCTTCATCCTTCGAAGATGGTAAGCTGACTCAATATTATTATAATAATGAATTCATTTAAAAAACTTTGCCTATATAAAATATATGAAGAAATCAGACAGAGAAAGCAGTTTTCCACTTAACCAGCCGAGCACAGAAAACAACACAACACATCACCACTACAGAGAGCAATGAATTAAAAGTAATAAATTCACTTTTAAAACGTTATGTTAATTATTTTTTATTATGGTATTCTGTACTCAATAACGTGCTGTGGTTGATTGCGATTAAAATGAATATATACACATGTATATACTAATGTAATGCGCTTAAAGTTCTTACGCGTTGAAACAGTTGGACAAATAACATTTTGTGCAGAACTCTAAACTTTCACAAGCTTGCACGACAATACCGAGTAATAAGATGGTTTATGCATTTAAGTTGTCAGTGAAATTTCAGGAAACGAAAGAACAAGCAGGGGAAGGTGGTGGAAGCAAGTTATGTTAACACAGAATTCCAACCAGAAACTCCTGGTCTACAAGAGGACGCTCAGACTCAAAACGGTAAGTACCTATATACGAGGGTCATTCAATAAATTCGTGGACTGGATTCGTCATTTTAATACACATTGACACAGAGAGTAACTAATTACATCACACTAAACTTCAGTCTTTCTGACAAAATTGCAGAAAATTTTGCACGAAAAGACGCATTTATAGAAAGAAAACATGGCTAAAATAAAACTATCACCTAACCGCAACCACCACACAACGTAAATGTATTCTGACGTCAGCGACGTTATTGGCGTTTTGTTATTTCTCAAATGGTAAACCTGATATTGAAGTATGTCATTAATATCGAATTAAACACAAATATTAAAGTTATATATTATTAAATAGATCTACCACAACATTTCATGTATTCAAAGTTAAGGATTAAGCTAGACTTAATGGTTGTATGATAAATTGAAACGCATCGCACATTTTGACTGGCGTTCCCTCAAACGTCTTTAAGACTTTAAATTTCGTTCGATCCCTGTATCAATTTAAGTACCATGCTGCTCCTAAGAAATTTGATTTTGTCACTAAAACACAGGGACACTGAATACTGCATGCTTTCCGTTTGCTCTCATTAGCAGCTTATTTGTGTCTGTTGTGTATTTCCAAGACAAGTGCGCAATTTAATAGTTGCATGAATTTCCTTGCGTAAATTCATCAGTATTTTGACGTTACTGAAAACGTGATAGGCATAGATCAAACACTTCTCAATTCAAACTCAAACGTCCAAACAACTTAATAATTTCACAAAATATTATGATAATAATAATGTGGCAAACATATGGGAATGTAAATTAAATAATTCGGAATTTATAACTAGTTGAACGAGTGAAAAGGGTACCTTACGTCGGTCGGGGGTGGTAGCGCGTTACTATGGTAATACAACGGCTCATGACATGTTACTGTGTTGCATAATCAAAGAAAAATTGGTATCTATGTTAGGTAATAGATAAATGTTTATAATGATATGAGAAATTATTATTTAAATATGAATATAATAAAATGAGAACGATTGTCTACGAATATATTGAATGACCCTCGTATTAAGACTACGGGCTACGTGTACGTACATGAATATTGGTATACCATCTATAGTGTTAGCTCAACTGCAATCTATTACAGTCGGCACATGAAGAAATGCTTTGTGGCTGTTAAAATTCTTCAGTTTATAGTTCATTAGTGTTTTGTGACAGCATGGCTAGAATTTGTTCTTATGGTGTGTATGATCAGTTTTTTTGCCATTTGGGTTAATATGTCATTTTAAGTGTGACGTGTACAAATCCTTTTTGTTTTTCTAAATATATTTGCGTATTTTCTAATTCAATGTAAACTTGAAACTTTCCCTTCTAGTTGCTTGTATGGTTTGTCTCGTATAACTTTATTATTGTATTTTATGGAACATTCAGTTCAACTAAATGTAATACGTATTCTGATATTCCAGAATATGAAGTATTGGGTGCAAGAATTCAAATGGACGAAACAGAGTATGATGAGATCAAATAACTAAACATCCGATAGCTTACGTGCTTTATACTCAATATGTGACAACTATATTAGTTTATGTCCTTCTCCAATAGCAGGCAGTTACACGACAGTCATGTTTGCAAAACCTCAATATATATACCGACTACACAAATTGTCGCCAGAGTACAGAAGTGCTCGATATCCATTTTTGACACAAATGAGATTTTAATATCACTGAAATTGTCTCGTCGAGCTCTACAATAATATATTATCTAATAATAAATCCGCCCAAAACAAACGAAGCTATTCAGTAATGATTTGCTCTATCTCCATTAAATAAATCCATAATTTATTCTAATACTGCTCAAACTTCCATAGTTGGAGCACTTTACATATGAACAGTATATACAGTCAATCAAATTGAGTAATTTGCACATGTGACTCTTAGTGCTTCAGTAATTGTGTGCTATATTTCCTTAGCTAAAAAAAGTCTTTGAGTAAAGAACTGCTCTATGTGCACGACGTTGAGTAAAGAACTGCTTTATCTCTACGACTGTGAGTAAGAACTGCTCTATCTCCACGCCTTTGAGTAAAGCACTAGTCTATCTCGAGAATCAGGAGATAGAGCAGTTCATCCCTTAGAAATAATGAAATATTGTGACAAAATTGCTCTATCTCCGAACACAAAACTCTAAATAAATAGAACTCTACAATGTTTTACAAATAAATAACTCGATATTATAAATCTGTTCCCAATGCCGATTTGTCACGTAAAGTTTGTCCCCGTATGTGGAACGATTACTGAAATATGACAAATTGATACTTTAAACCCGATTTTGTCAAAATAGTGAAAATGGTAGATAGAGCAACGTTCCAAATATACATTATATAATGTTTCTGAATGATAACAGTTGGACGACGATGCATTCCGTAAAGTTTCTTACGTCACTGTAGCATTATTGTCTTTATCTACTTTGCTTGTTATTGTGTACTTATGTTCGTATTTTTTGTTTTTGCATAACATTTCATTGAATACAATTAACCTGTTTTTTACGTTGTTCTATTTACACTGTGCATTTATAACCTATGCGTACATGTCTGATGAAGATGATTATCTTTGTTTTCTTATTTAACAAATTTGTCAGTGGTTCGGTGAATTTTACAACATGTACGAGGTAGTCAGGAGCGTGTGTTATTGTTACATTGTATATGTGCACTCGTTTGTTTAATAGCGGGAAATGAAAATCGAAAACAGTTTTGAGAAGTTTATTTATGCAGAATTTGGCCTATGAATGTAACCATTATCATTTGATGAACAAATCGAGTAGTTTTTGTTCCCTTTGTGGTTTCTTGTTCTATCACGTCTTTTACCAGAAGAATTGTATCCAGTTCCTATAATTTGTTGAAACAGTATTTAATAATATTTAAGATATTTGGTTTTGCCACGTGTTTCACCAGTAAAATCATATCCCGGTTCATTTATCCATTAGAATATTATTTGATAATAATTATTAGTGTAGCAATTAAATAGATCATTGTCACTTTGGTAAAAAGAATATGAATAACACGGATCAGAACAGAATGCCATCGGTTGAGAATATGATATGTGTAATAGTACTACATATAATTGCTTTGTTTGAATATATATTTCCATATATCGATTGCTTAGAATGATACATTTTCAAATTCTACTGATGAGCCTATTTTAATGAAAACCAGAACTCGTCATATTGTCCAAAGTGAAGTTGGAACTTCTTATTTTGCCGTAAACAAAAAGAAATTTTCAAGCTGTTGTGGCTAGTTTTCTCCGAATATCGATTTTGTTCTTACGATCTTCTCATTCTATGCCAGCGATATGTACGTGGGTATATCTAAAGGTAATGTCACTGGTGCTATAAAATTGTATATTATGTCAGTAAAACCACGAAAATTTCACACCGTAACATCAGTCTAATTTGAATATGATGTCCAAATTTCACAACAATGCACATAATAGTTCTGGAGATATGAACATTTTCATGAGACATACTTACGAACACCGCAGCAAGTCAGACGTCAACGACGTCACAATGACGTAACTTGCTGACACCTACTCATCCAACAGAAGTTTATTGATTTATTTGCATATTTGCATTATGTATGTTATTTTTCAAAGTTCTTTTTTGCATATTAATATGATCAATAAACAAATAAAAGGAAATGTTCTTGTTCATTACACTTGGTTTGTGTTTTCACTGTCGACAATTTCCGTTTTTAATTAACATGATAATTTAAATCTTAGACTACAATGTTTTGTTTTAAATATTCGGTTCCAAACCCAATTGACATATTGGCCTGTAAAAATGCTCATTTCAGAATGCCACTTTGGTCACTTTTGTACGTTTTTACAATTGGGATAATCAACTTTTGTTTTGAAAACAAGATATGAAAACAATCGTACAGGGAATTCATCATTTTACTTCTTGATGAGCAGAGTACAGTAACACCAAAACACAGCATCAGTGAGCGATTCCCGCACACAAGTCAACAAAACGACCAACAAGTCCCCGCCGCCGCAACAAACGCAGAACGACCAAATCCCATAAAGAAACCACAAAATAACTGTGATACGAAGAGACCGAGTGATACACAGCCAAGTTGTGTTTCTTTTACTAGTGTTTCTTGTTACAGAAATGTAGAATGAGATGCAAATACAATATACCTAAACGCAAATTTATTTAGTCGCAGCAGCAGGTGACAGTCATTCAATCCATCAACCCATTTCAATTACTGACGCAACAAACATAACCTGCTACACGTGCGTATAATGTTTCCGTCGCACCAGTAACGCTTTATGTGTCCAAAGGAATAGTAGCTTCAGTTGCAGATACATGGCAAAGCAAGGCGAAACTATCGTTGGTGTAAGTTCAGTTTTACCAATATGCATTTACGATTTCAATATTTGTATTGTTATGGTGCATTAATACCACTTAGTATTCAGAGGTAGCAGCGTTTCGTTTATCCAAGTTGAGTTTTAGACACGTGGTAAAACGAGACAAAAATGTCATAGGCGTTTGCTCTGCATAATCAATATGCACAACGGTAAGAGTGTTTTTATTGTGCCTCCAAATCCAAAAGGAATGCCATCTAGTGGTTAGTTAATACCTATTTATTTAAGGTCGAATGTGAAACAAGTATTTCCAACGTATATTAATTACTCACGACGCCTCATTCCTGATGAACTATATCGTAACGAGGATATGAGAGAAGAGAAGCCAGTTTCCTTTATATGCTGAATGTCTAGCAAGAGAATTTCTGGTACTATTTTTATTCTATCTTTAGTATGATTTGGCCTGGGGTCGAATCCAGGACCGCCGCACTAGGTTTCGAGGAGAAGGTGGTTCAAAAGCTAACCTAACTTTGGATTTACAGCATCTTAGACCAATGTTTGTCTTCGCTCTATCACACAATGTGAAAATGAAAGGGAAAGTAGGCTTATACAATCTGATTAAAATCATGGTATTTTTCAAAGTTATTATTTTTTTTAAATTCACTAAACTTATAAGCAATCATTTATAAAGTATTAATGAGGTATACTTCATAATTTCATGCTTTTCTATAATTCAATTATATGTTTACATAGGTTTCAATCTAATAGTCCAACAATGCACAAGTGACATATTTATCTATTCACTATATGGTGTAAGCACCACGAGCACGAATGCACTTTAACATCCACGCCTCATACATGATATTTGTGATGTACGTATAGTTATGGGATAATGTTTCACTCACGAATAATGCCTCCCGTGTGCTGTAAAACCAATAAAAAATAGACTAAGTTTCAAGTCATTGTTAATATAAATTGATTGTTTATTACCTTCCAATTGCGAACTACTAAATTGTAGATGCATTTTAATGATTTCAGTAGTTGGAAAAATGCACGAGGAAACAATTCCATATGCTGATGATAGACAATTGATGAATTTAGTCAGTGTTTATGATACTACCGGTAAACTATATATGAGGGGTGACGTTTATTGGCTAAATGTAAACGACTTTGAAGTGTATCGTTATCGTCTTCAATGTACAAGGAAATACAATGAATCAAAATAAACGTGCAATATTTTTAAAAAGGACCTTTATTTTTTCAAATATGTTGTCTTTTTTACCTACCCATGGACTCCTGTGTAACCTAGCAGTAATTCTGGCTGCAATAAAGCATGGGTATGGTCAAATCTTGTCGTCGAGTGGCTATCATTAATATCCCTGTGTGCTTGCGGTCCTTAACCGTTCCAGAGACCTGTTATCGTTCAGGTAGCCTTACCATGATTGAAGGGTGGTAAAAAAATTGCCCGATAACATCAGAAGGACTCGAACACCCATTCCGAGCAGCCCGACTGCTTCAGACCGTGGGTGTTCAGGCAAAAATGACATGTTTAATCTTCTTGTATATGTTTTAATTTGATGAGTTTTCATAAATGGTAAAGCTACATTGTCATTCGGCAATATAAATGGTCGGCTTTGTGAGTTCCCACGTGCTCCATGTGCGAAACATTGATTTTACACTAAACTGGTAAAAACCGGTTAAAAAACATTAATTTTAAGTATGTTGGCAAGTGCTGAGATGTCAAGGTTGTAACGTATGTATCATTTACATTAAGCAAAAACAATATATCGCATTTATTTAGGAAATTATTACCCCCGAAAACAAAGTTTTGCATTTCGTTTGTCACTGAGTGTATTGTAGGATATAATAACGTCACGACGTAATCCAACCAAGTGTCATTAGGCCGATTCAAGTAGTGTCAAGGTAATGGAATGAAACTTGCTGTTTGGTGCGATAGGGAAGTTTGTTTTTTGTAGGTAAGAATTACTTTGTTGTTGTTACAATTTATTATTAAGCGTTGACTGAGAGTTTGTTGCAACTGTATCTATCATTTGCGCACATGTGTTACAAATATTTCGTAATACCAGGGTTGAAAATATGCTGCAGTAATTGACTGTTCATATGGTCGCATAAGTTGACATTTTTATAAAGTATGTACACGTTAAATCAAGGAAGTAACACAATTTCTCATCCGTGAAATGCTCGTGAATACATCCAGAATAAAACGTAGATGCATTGTGTTTAAAGTAATAGTGTCCGATCACTGTATCCTGAATTGTTGTTGTTATTATATTATTCTGTAATTATTTAAACTTAAAATGTACAATTAACTTCCATAGTTGTGAAGGCATTTCACACATCGAACATAAATTGATAAGTAGGATGTAAATATTTGTAGAAATTTGGAATAAGTTTGTAGGTGTGAGGTGAGGTATTTGAATGTATTAATACTGTTACAATGTAGTACAGTATCCCGTTAATTAGTGTTTATTTATGCATTAAGTCGAAAATGAAATAAAAAGAGGATCTATCACGAGTTGTCAATCGATATGAATTTATATTAAACCTGTTTTGAAAATTTTATCATGCGAGCCTCTGGCGAGCTTAGTTCTATTTACTGAACGAGTTTAATACAAATACATAAAATGACAACGCGTGATAGATTTTTTTATATCATAAGGCACTAAAACAAACAAACAAATACACATTGATTCATTGGACAAACTCACACATGTATTTAAAATTTAAACTTCAAGTGTTACGTATAAGATTATATGTACTCGCTATACTAACCTGGATACGAGGCAAGTCATTTGATATTATATTTTCCGACCTCTTTCGTCACTTGTAGGGATATTAAGGTAATAATGATTGTCTATGGTGTGATTCCAGTTGTCGTTTTTAATACCGATACCCAACAAAGAAAATACAAATACCGGATGTTTTTTTTAATAATTATGTTTTTCAACTTGTGGACTGGTGATACCTTCATGTGGGGAGCGCACTTTGGGATCGAGAGGTCCCGGGTTCGATCCCCATCTGGACCACTGGTTAAAATCTCTGAGCAAGACCCACAGCTCCACTCCACCATGGTGTAAAATGGTACCTGTAAGGGCAGTGTCTATTCCTGGGCGCCGCAGATCGATGTTGGCTGCCACACCACAGGAGAGAAATAGTCTCCCCAGGGAGACAGGAGTGTACGTTTCTATATGTAGCCCAATGACCAGGGGAGTTAAAATGTCAAAGGGTGCTTGAGCGGCCTAATAGCTGAAAAGAGCCCTAGAAAATTGGAAACTTAACTTTTTTTATGTATTGTGCTATATACAGGTATACGTCCGATAAATAGGAATGCAACGCACATTGATGTACTGAAATCATTGATTGTAAAACATTTAGAGATACAAATTGGAATATGAGAAATTTTCACATATCTGAAAACCTGACATTACAACCAAAGCCTGTATTGGTTAGGCTTCCACAGGTGCTAAGTATGTAAATGTTTTTATATAGTTCCAATTTTGCGCACGTTTATTATTATCAGAACGTGAAATCTGTCTTTCATAATTATATTTTTTTAATGTACATATTATATTATTATTAGTATAATTATAACTTTACAAGAAATACTGGGGACCGTGTATAGTAAGTTGGGAATTTTCTATGTAATATATGCAACGAATATCTTCAGATAGGTATTATGGTCAGTGTGTGACAAGGACTGCCGTGAACAGTGTTTTAACCCTCTTGTTATCGTTAACTATACGTATATTTCATATTATGCCCATGTTCATTATTATGAGCATATTTTTATCTCTCTTTCCAAATTCATCATAAGTAAATTTAATTTAGAAGTTCTGCCCATGAGTGCGTCCAAACAAATCAATGTAGTTGGGGCGGTCCTCCATAAAACAAATTAAAACTCATACATGCTACTGATTGACGATAAAGGAAGTTTAGAAAACTTTCAAAAATACACTCAGCAAAATAACTAATTGGTCACTTTTTAAACTCACAATCATATTTTAGTACATAACAAATGAGAAATATATTTAGTGTACTTTACCCATTCGGCCTTATGTTCTTAAATAACTTCAGTTCGTGTTTCACATAGCCTCGTTACCTGTTTTGAGTTATGGCCCGTTGTGTACGAAACAGTTTTTGAAGTTTAATGCCAAACTCATCAGTGGAAATGTGTACAACTATAAACCGATTTGAGATCGCCCAAACAGACAAACAACCAATATTGCTAAGATAAGTGGGCGTTAAAAAGATAAACAGCTTTGAACTTGAACATACAGAAATTACCTCCCTTTTAAATGAAAATATAACAACATAAACTCCTCAAAATAATGATACCAACGAGTGATAAATAAGTCAAATTTTGTACATTCTTTCTTTCATTAGCTATCTTCTTTGTGCTTAAATTATGGCAAGTTATTAGGGCGTTTCAACTTTTCATTTGCAACCTATTGGAGTATAACTTGTCCATATAAATTAATGACTGCCTACTTGTCCATATGTGATGATGGTTTATTATGTTTTATGTTTAAAATTAAGGTTATTTATAAATGCATTTATTCATATTTTATGTGATGTCTGGTTCTGAGGGATGTTGTTGAGTATCTACAATGTTTGAGCGTGAGAATAGCAAAATCTGGATCAAATATTCACGTTTATGTTGTTTACACATTTCTTTTACATTTACTATTGACAAAATATATTTTGAATAATCATTGACTGGAATTTTGTCAGTATATTAGGTGACACAATAGAGATTTTGTTTAGTGTATTAGTGGTTGGTATTGTGGGTATAGAATGAAACCTTTTCTGGTGATATTTAATTTAATTGCGCGGGTTGATCAGAATAATACGAACTCAACACTAGATGGAATACTTTACATATTGCCGAAAACATTATATTATATAAACACCAATAGCACATCAATGGTGACAATTGACATGGAAACATCGGATGTCTTAGAATGAGAAGGTCGTAAATACAAAATTGATATTTTGAGAAAACGAGAACAACTGTCTGAAATTTAGTCTTTACTTTTGGTAAAACACACTTTTACAACTTTGTTTTGGTCAACATGACACGTTCCGATTTTCATGAAAATAGACTCATATGAAGCGCCTTGTAATGCACATTTCACATATGTATCAATATTATAAGCTCGTAAGTAGTAGTTACGACCTTCTCCTTTGAAGCCAGCGACATGTTTGCTAATGGTTTACATAAAAACGTGGTATGGTAAATGTATTAAACATAGACGTTACGCACAAAATTGGTACATAAAACGTTGCGTCAAAAACGTCAACTTTTACGGGTCGACGTCGTTTTCTACAAATGCGTAAAGTTACTTACATGACTTAAAGTGATGACGGAAAGTTAATAACACTTTCAAATCCATATACATGTTCTTATTTTGATATAATGTTTTATAAGGCGAAAATAATTTTCTTAGGGGAAAAATAACAGCAATTGTTCTTCATGTGGCCAATTTGTAGAGACAAGTACAGTGATATTGATATGATTATAAAGAGTCTGTGTTTTAATCAAATTTACACTAATGAAAATGATACGACTTAGAAACTCATTTACAATTATTCAAAACTAAGTTATTCAAATGTAAAAATGTCATTCTAAGTGGAAATATCTAATTTACCCTGACATTTATGCGTAGTTGATGAAAAAGTGACGTTAAAATTGGCGCCCGGTCATTTACACTGGGCAATTTCAATGTTTGGCAATAAGATGGTCTTACATACCAGTCTATGAGAAATGAAATCTTCCAACGGGGTTATTATGGCCATTTAGTATGCTATATTTTATAATTAACATGTACGCGTTTTATGATGCTCTAACCATACTGAACGAAAACGACATGCACCCAAATGTTGCACAACAACGTTAAATCGCGTCAAGTGGACATTTACACTGGGAATTTGTAATATTTAGTATTTCTGTTGATTAGCGGAATTGATTAAGGATCTTTATATCAATCATTCAGCTAATTAGCGCTTTGATTATTGTGAGCACAGAGAGGGTGCCGGTGCCAGTAAGCTGCAACGCACAGAGAGGGTGCCGGTGCCAGAACAGAGAGGGTGCCGATGCCACAACTAAACCGAAAGTAGGCTGTTTTTAACGTTATTTGATTTAAATAACCATATAAAAAGCATTTAAAGGCCGGATTAGTTCAATGACTTTCCATCTGAGGTGCGAGATATTTTATATTGATGAAAAATCGCATTTAACTGTCCGAAACAGAACTCCGTGTTCATTCTTACCAGTACCCTCGGTCAACATTCCATCTAAGTTTGAAGTTGTGGCAACTGATATAACAAATCGAACAACATGGGGACAGTGTTTAAGCATTGGGTCGTTCCGTGGGCTATCGTTTTTTAAGCAAAAATCTGTATTTTTGGCAAAAACAATGATTTTCTTACCTCTCGTGTCGATTTTGTCCTCAGAAAGCATTGTTTTGCACAGAGAAAGTCCGGTGCCAGCACAGAGAGGGTGCCGATACAACGTTTTGCACAGAGAGGGTGCCGATACGGGTATACACCGTGCCCTTGATTGACATCATAGATGGATCCAGACCGTTACCATCCATAAACTGTACGTAGTCTCCACCACCTGACTTCATACAATTCTGAAAATATAATAATACAGATTGTGTTTACATCTGGGACTTGGACATTTCAACTTTTCAGGTTAGGTGTGTAGATTATGTCGTGTATGTGTGTTATGTTATGTTGTCTGAATGTTCTATGCTCGACTTTTTAAGTTGAGTGCTGCCTTCAAGTCCGATTTGCCATATCTTTATTTATTTAAAGTGGGTGAGATATTTGGTTCTAGACCAATTTTCAAAAATGGTCTAAGGACTAAGTTAAATCAGTGTACAATAAGATTAATAAGTACTTATTAAGATATAAATACTTTAGGGTTTTGACAATCCAAAGCCAGAGGGCGAACGAACCATCAACGTGCCAAAATTGGAATGTTTTAGGGAAGCCTATATATACTCAGAACAAAACGTTTAGTAAGTGGAAATGCATGTAAAATCCCGTAAAGAACGCTTTTGCCACTATAGCTTGAAAGCGTCTTTCGTATTATGGTGCCAAATTACTGATTATAAATCTGTTTATGGTAGCTCCTATTTCGAGGTAAAACAACGCGTCATATATCACGTGATTTGTCAGACGACCAGCATTGAAATTGTTCTGATTTCAAATCAAAAGGAGGTGAGATCCAAAACCATGATATTCGTCCAGATATTTCTCCCGACTAGGAATAAAAAGCTTCGATTTTGATCCGGACGTTTGTTATTGACACCAATCTCTGTTCGATAACATGAATAATAAAAGCAAAAACATTATAGTTTTTAGGATATCAGCAAAATGACCATATCACATAAATCTCCACAACTGCGTAGGAATGGTCAAACCTATGCAATACTTATCAAATTTGGCGGGACAATGCTTTGTCCAAGGGGTCAATGAGAAAATGTAAGGACTTTAACATATCTAAAACGGTTTTAGCTCGCATCAAATTTACTGACTAAACTTTTTGAATAAATATACCGCCACTCACTCCGCAATGAATGACATACTATGGACTTTGAATTTCTTGCATAATTATCAATAAAGGGAGGCAAAATAGTACCTTACACCTGTTGTAGTTAAAGGTTAATACAAACACTAGATGGCTGGACTATTTACGGATTTAAACTTGGATTACTTCTCTTTCAAAAATACAATCTAGTTGCTTCTAAGTAAACGGTCATTTGTAGTTGCCGTGGTTACATGAATCCGTTTAAGTCCCTCAAATTCTCTGAAAATGCGCAGTTGGGTGCAGTACAAATTATGTTGTAACAGATTTAATTATGTTTCCTTTCTATGATATCAAACTGTTTTGAGACACAAAATAGCTTATAATTTGAACCAAACAAAATTTGTCTGAGATTTAGATATGAAGTATCTTATCCGAAATAAACTTTTGCATAATTATTTAAACATAACTAAATTGTTGTTTTGTGTTACTTTAAGAAGATAATTGAATGAATCTGTTCGAGTCGTTGGGGGACGTGGCGCACCAGGAATGCTATAAAGTGTACGTATTAAGGCATGCTTGTGCAACAATAAAAGGTCATAATGTTGCACGACATTGCAATCTTTTCTGATAGGTCATTTTAAATACTTTTGTGTCACGTGTACAGTAAATATACCAGTAAAGTGCTGCTAATATTGGAAACGTTTCAGGATCAATTTTAAGAAGTGATGTGTTCTCAAGGAAAAACCCTGTTATTTAGACAATATGTAATAACACTATTTCAAAGCTATGAAATATCTCTTAATTATTATTCTTGTCAAAAACAAACAACAGGTTTTCCTGGATACTTGATTGTTGCATACGTACGTGTATATGTTTAGACTTTTTATAAAAAGTTATTTCCTAATGCACTAATAAAGTACAAGGTTGCTTCAATGTTTGTAACATAATTTTGAATAGATAAAAAAACTAAAATTATCTATTTTATGTTAGGCATTTACCTTTAACCACGTGACACCTGTACGTACGATCTAAATTTAGGTTTTGTAAAATGCTTTTAAACTACGAATACATGTTGTTGTACATTTAAGTTTAAGTTACGATTGTCATAGGTAAACTTAATTGATAATTCAGAACACTGGCCTGCTAACAAAACTTGTAATGTCCTTACTAGTTATTCTCTATAGTTTTCAGAACGCACGATAAAAAAATTGTACATGTCTTAGAAGTGAGTGATTAATGACATTTCCTGCAATATATTTTGGCGTGTGAAACATTCCAACAACTACTTCCAATTCAAACATCCATCTTATTTAAAGACAAACGTTATTTGTGGCTTTTACATTCGGATATCAACTGAAGGCCACAGGTTCAAAAGTTGTTTTTAAACAGTATCGGTAAACGTACTAGTAATAACAAGAAATACAAACTAGTACCAAAACTTCCGATACCAATTTGTGCTTTTTCATTGAAGTTTATAGAATGGTTTCCATATTGGGAAGATCACATCAATAAATAACCTCCTACATTAACGAATGACATGAAACATTATGCTACAAGACATGTTTAGAAAATCCATTTGGCAACTATGTGAGGCCAACATTAAAACACATACTCTTGAAGCTCTGAAGACGTGGTAAAACGTGTAGGAGTAATGACTACATGAAAGTTGACAATAAATTTAGAATGAGGCATAAACATAATGACAACATATCACCGGTGGTCTTTGTCATTATGTTGAGTTCTTAGACTTCTAATGGAGTCCAGCTGATATTCCTATAATTTACACTTTACCCCAAATTAAATCAAAGCGCTGTGAACGCTGAAAGAACCCTTTTTATATAGTATTAGCATCAATGTCCTGTTTACTTCCAGACAACGTTACGCAAATCCTGTTAAAAAGGAAAACCATCACGTGTTATGGACAATGGAGACTCCTTGCTGCTAGCGCCATATATATATACATGTAGCTATAGACCACCGAAAATAGAATTAATTTTGGAGATAATTAAGTAAGCATGTAACGTAAGTAGCTTGTCCCTTACCTTTTTCGATAGTCCAACTTCAACTTCGTAAGGTTTGCTGTCCGACGTCATGCCTACGTCTACATTGATACGATGTAGTTCCTCTGGGTAAATAATAGCAGTCGTACAATTTCAGATGATAAATAAATAGTAAAGTAAAGATTAACTAACGCTGTGCAATATGTTTTATTGTCAACTATTTATTCATTAGCAGGCCAAAAACGGTAATATGATGGCTAGGCACATATTTGTCCATATATGCCAGCATTACATTCATTGCAGAGACTGCCATCAAAGCCATCTTTGCACTCACACGATCCATCAGATGAAGCACAATCAGTATTGTTACAACCAAAGGAACAATCGTGTTGACAGTAATATCCATAATGTCCATGTTTGCAATGTTTACTTTCCCTATTCATTGGGCTACCAATGGAAATCTACGTTCCTGGTTCACTGGGGAGACAATTTCTCTCCTGTGGGTGGGGCAGCCTAAATCGATCCGCCTCGCTCAGGATTAGGCACTGTCCTCACAGGTACCAATTTACACCTTGGTGGAGTGGAGCATGTTGGTCTTGCTCAGAGAAATTACCAGTGGTCCAGACGGGGTTGAATTGTTACAACAAATGACACCGCGAAGTGATGCTTACTTAAATGTTGCAACAATGTATTATTTAGCATTGACTGAGAGTTGCAATTGTTTCTACAATTTACGTACATGTTATACAATTATGTCGTTATACCAGGGTTCACAAAAGCTGCAGTAACTGACTGTTCATATTGTCGCATAAGTTTACTTTGTTATCCAGTATGAATACGTAAAATCAAGGAAAGGAAGTAATAAAATTGCTCATCCGTGATATGCTTTCGAATACATCCAGGATAAGACGTAGATGAATTGCGTTTATAGTAATAGTATCCGATCATTGTGTCCTTAATATTCGTTGTTATCATATCGTGGTGTAATTATTTTAATTTAAAATGTACAATTAAATTTCATAGTTTTGAAGGCGTTTCAAGGATCGAATATAAATTGATAACTACAGGTAAATATTTGTAGAAATTTGGAATAAAATTGTACGTGTGAGGTAAGACATTTGAATGTATTAATACATGTACTGTTAGAATGTAGTATCCGATTTAGTCATATTTTATGTGATATCTAATTCTGAGGGTTGTTGTTTAGTATCTCAAATAATTGTGCGTGGGAATAGCAGCATCTGCATCAAAAATTCATGTTTATGTTGTTTACACATTTCTTTTACATTTACTATTAACCGAATATATTTTGAGTACTCATTGACTGGAATTTTGTCAGTATATTAGGTGACACAATAGAGATTTTGTTTAGTGTATTAGTGGTTGGTATTGTGGGTATAAAATGAAACCTTTTCTGGTGATATTTGATTAAATTACGCGGGTTTATCAGAATAATACGAACTCAACACTAGATGGAATACTTTACCTATTGCTGAAAACATTATATTTTATAAACACTTATGGCACAGCAATGGTGGCAATTGACATAGATACATTGATGGCTTAGAATGAGAAGGTCGTAAGTACAAAATTGATATTTTGAGAAAACAAGAAAAAACTGTCTGAAATTTAGTCTTTGCTTATGGTAAAACACACTTTTACAACTTCATTTTGGTCAACATGACAAGTTCCGATTATCATGAAAGTATACTCATATGAAGCGCCTTGTAATGCAGATTTCAAATATGTATCAGTATTCTAAGGTCGTAAGTAGTAGTTACGACCTTCTCATACTAAGCCCGCAGCATGTTTGTAAGCTAAGTCTGGATAATGGTTTACATAAACAAGTTGTATGGTAAATGTATTTAGAAAGTCTTAAACATTGTTATTAAATGTTTCAGTAAACTATAATAATACATGTAGTTTTTTTCAGATGTAACCAGATACATGTAATATAATACTCAGAGAATGAATGCTCTAAGCCATATTCTACTACTTGTATTGATGTGCCGTTGTCTCCTCCGTAAGTATTATACTTAATGTTGACTTGCACCAAATACTGCTATTTGTGCCAAATATAATACATTTATTAACTATTATGTAAATGCAATGCCATAAAATGGCTAAGGAAAATAAAGACATTAAATTCAAGCAGCGTAACATTAATTCCTTATGCTGATGTAACATTCTTAAGTTTACAAGCATTGTTTCACTGAGACTCAGTTGTGTTAAGCAGTGCTTCTATTAATATTTTGATTAGGTGGTCAATTAGAAATTCGTGAATTCATATTTCAGTTGTAACAGCAATAGAACCAGGTTGTGAAAATTGTGGATGTTGTGTAGATAAGGTGTGTGCCAGTAAATATGTCCAAGGCTATACTTTGCCCGATTACTGTACACACGGATGTATTGATGGTATTGGAGGGACCAAATGTTACAACAAATGTCCCGATGATTGTGTCACATGTGAACAAACTATACGAAATAATTGCGCAACATGCGAGAACGGGAAATATCTTACTACTGTCACTAGGAATACTAATAAAGGACCACAGTCATATAAAGGTTGTGAGGATTGTCCAAACACTTGCAAGACATGTGATTCAGAAACTAATTGCCAAGAGTGCAAAAATCGATACTACAATCCTGGACAATATGGCGACTGTTCCCAAGAATGTCCTAACAATTGTATGTCATGTACGTCAGCAACCCACTGTCAGGAATGTTACACTCCGTACTACATCCAAGGAACCACCACAGACTGCTCCCTGTCATGTCCAGGTAATTGTGTCTGCTCATCGCCCGGTGTTTGCTCAGGATGCAAAAAAGGTTTCTTCAACGTAAACCAACAGTGTTATAGTTCTTGTCCAGATTCATGCAACGTCTGCTCAGACCAGAACTCTTGTCAATCTTGCAAAGACGGATATTACAACGGCATGGACTTGTTGACCAATAACGATGTTAAAAATTGCTCACATCGATGCAGAGAGACTTGCTTCCAATGTTCTTCGTATGATGTATGCACTGCATGCAAGCAGGGACATTATGGGTCTAACTGTCAACATAAGTGTTCAGATGGGTGTACAAATGACGAATGTAATACAAATGATGGGACGTGTAACTGCAAAGCTGGCTTCAAAGGAAATCTTTGCAATGAATGTGCGATCGGCATACATGGTCAACAATGCGACAAGCAATGTCCTACTATGTGCAAGGACAATATCTGCATAAGAGACACGGGGAACTGCCTGGAATGTGTATCAAACAATATAACAGGTGTTAAATGCGAGAGTTGTATACCTGATACGTGGGGTACCATGTGTTCCAGGGCTTGTCCAACCAATTGTCAAGGACAATGCGTAAGGAACAATGGTTACTGTATATCTTGTGTTGGGAATTTTAAAGGTAGTTTATGTAACGAATGTTCAGCAGGGTACTTCGGTGAAATGTGTGGCAAGGACTGCCCTGAACAGTGTCCTAACTCTCTTTGTGATCGCTTTACCGGCACATGTGGATCATGCAACCATAATTATGCCGGTTCTACTTGTGAAGACTGTGTTTCTTGTTTCTATGGAAAGGCCTGCGATGTTCCTTGTCCCTCAACTAAATGCAAAAGCGACAACTGCACTCGGGAAACTGGCGCTTGCACATCGTGTCAAACTGGATTTTTTGGAGTAGAATGCGAATTTAACTGTTCGCGTGGCTGCAATGGTAATGTTTGCGATTTTGGTTCAGGTGCGTGCGAGTGTCAGGGTTCGTATTCTGGGGACAAATGTTGTGTTGATGGTGGACATTGTCGAGACTGTTCTTCAAATACATTTTGTGAAACATGTGAAAATGGTTTCTTTGGGACTAAATGTGATTTAACGTGTCCAAATACGTGTGCTGCTGAAGGACAATACCCACAGTGTGAAAAGACAGAGGTTAAATGTTTGGCATGCTTGATTGGTTTCCATGGTGCTCATTGGAATAACACGTGTAATGATAGATGTGCTAACAATCGTTGCGACCAGGACAACGGACACTGTATCGACGGATGTGTTGGTGATTTCGAGGGTCCTACATGCTCGCATGGTAATACGATACTTATCAATTTACTTCTGATGTACATATCTGTTTACTTATATAACATAGTAATACTTAAACCTTAACGTTATAACTTACCGTTTATGGTTTGTTTAACAATGAAACTCGTAAAGTGTATGGAGTTTAAACATCGTCAATGTCATGGTTGTTGTCATTCGATCTGTATCTTCCTGGTCCAAAAGTTATTTCGGGATTGTACTAAGATTACGTGTAAGCAAAATTTATTTACTAGCGTTTGATATTACATATATACACGATAATCAGGCATCTTAAACACTTCAATAACGTCCAATCGTACATAACATCACTGTATATTGATGATCATATTTCAGTTGATGGCACTGCAGGTACTGTTGGTATTGCGGTTGGAATCTCAGCTGCCACCATTGTGGTTGTTATCTCTATATTGTTAGCAATATTTTGTTTCATCCTTCGAAGAAGGTAAGCCAACTTAATAATACATTTATATATACAACATTGTCTATATAGGCAGCACTAAGACAATGATTAAAACCAACTAGCTTAATATCTATGACGGGTTATGTTAATTAACTTGTTGTCGATTTTGGCATTAATAAAGTGGCAACAGCTGGAACAGTTGGACACATAGCATGTTGCTAATAATTCAAAAGTTTCGAAATATTGCACAACGATACCGACTGATAGAAATGTGAAGAATCTATCACGACAATGACAATTAATTAATTTAATACTGATTCCCCAAACGAGCAATTGACAGTTGGCATTTGACAACGAGTGATAAAATCATTATATATCGCATGTCACTAAAACTAGTCGTTTATACGCATCGATTATTTGATCAAACACGACCGTGTAGTACAACGTTTTATCACACACATGTAGTAAAGGAGTATACATACTCGCTAACTAACCCGGATACAAGGAAATTGATTTGATATACGAATTCATAACATTGTTACAGGTTCAACATCAAAATACAATGTAACAGATTTGTTATTAACATTTCAGGAAACGAACGAACGAGCAGGGGAAAATGGTCGAAGCCAGTTATGTGAACACAGAATTCCAAGCAGCTGAAACTCCTGATCAGCAGGTGGACACTCAGACACCACACGGTATGAATATTTATGCCTGTAATTATTGATTTTAGTTATAAAATAAATTATGTGATGCATTAGGCAATGGCCAAAAGTCTTGCAAATAAACTGTAAGCTGTAAAACTGAATAAAACTCACTTCATGTATGAACAGTTATGGACAGTGTTGTGATACTCGCTTAACTTTAATTATCATCCCAATGGACACACGAGGGAAATTTTTAAGGCTGTGAAATATCAATGTTATATAGTTAGTATTTATGTCTGTCATGATAGTTGTACTTGTTCTGTGTGTATTTTGTGTCTGTTGAGTGCCCTCTCCATTGTGTTCCCAGTCTTGTATGTTTATCGTTCACGTTTATCCTAATTCAATGTAACTTTGTAACATACTCATTGCATATATGTGTATCTCAGTAGCCCAGTGGTTTGTGCGTTGGTCGTATAATCTGGCGACCAGGTTCAAATCCGGGTGAAGGCAGATATATATCCTCCTATATTTCAGTAAAAATAAAACAAAAAAGGCTATGCTGAGCATAATGTTGTTCCTGTATATTTGTATACTTAAAGATATAAATGTGAAATGTACCAAATCCTATTTTTATTGTTTTGCGTATTTTCTAATTAAATGTACATAACTTGAAACTTACTCATTCTGTTTGCATAGTTCCATGTATGGTTTGCATTGACTTTGTTTGTTATTATATTTGATATTGTACATTCAGTTTAATCAAATGAAATACTTATTTTTATATTTCAGAATATGAAGTATTGGATGCAAGAATCCAAATGGACGAAACAGAGTATGATGAAATCAAATATCAACAAAACCGAAAACATACGTGCTTATGATAACTACACAGCCAATAGTGCCATACACCAAATACGTGACAAATAGAATAGTACATTACTTAACCCTGTTCAGAGCAGGCGTAAAACTTTGCCCATCAAGATTGTGACGCTTAAAATAGATCTAAGTGGTCATTGTCGGGGACGACTTCGGGCAATATCACAATGAAAGTACTAACTAGTGCATTTACCGAAGAAAACAGAAGTCTCTCGAACAATAGTTACATTCTCTGACAGGATAGTAGCGCTACAAATCGAATCGTGCTGTATACGTGGCATATTAGTAGCGCATTAAATTAAATTTTACCCAAAGAAACAGAAGCGTGTCCGATGCTGCAAAAACCATTGATAAATATTTCGACACAGCTTTTTGTATTATGTTACGTAAACCGGTCAGTAACAAAGATTACAACAGGTGAATTGCCTGCTTATGAATTCTACCGGTACGAGTGCTATAGTAGGCATGTATTAACGGACTGCAGGAACATTTATACATACATAGATGAGCCGCGTCATGCGATTTTAGGCCTTCCGACAAAATTTTGACATTTTGCGTATTTATTGTTTTCTTAAAATTCAAAATTTTCTTGTCTGAATAGTGGTTGTTTCGACATTTTTTACCAACTAGTTTCAAAGTTATGCACAATTCCGTAGCACAACTACTTATAAAGAAATATGAAAGTGACGTCGTTTTGACGTTGTCGTTTTAACGTTATGTATGTGCGGTACTTAGGGTGGTAAACTATGACGCATAATGTAATTACAATATAACATAATGTATTATTTAAATGGAATCAGTCAGTAATGTTCGCCACTACTTTTTATTTCTTAACAATATATTTATGCTGAAAATGTCCACGGCCGGTGCAGAAAAAAGACGAAAAAGTATTAGTTGTCAATCATACCAAACCTCGATCTATGAGATTTAATTACACCACCGTTTACCTTCTTCTAAAATTCGCGGCAGAAACAAATGACTATTACAATCCATAGCAACGTATACAACCGATGCATAGCAACGTATATATGGTAGCTTAGACGAGTGTAATGATCGAAAACAACACTACTACAAAACACCGCGGTCTTACTTTTACAGTTTGGCCGACACTACTTTGTCCGCGATGTCTGCATCACAGTAGCAGGAATTCGCCATCTGTTTGACTCTGATAGTGCTGCAGAGTGTTGAACAAACGAAAATTCCCCGTCCATTCCCGTGATTTTGGGCGAGGTTTCCATTGAATGATTAATTCGAAATTATTATACAAACTCCATGTATTAATCCCTATAATATAATATCAGCTGAATCTAATACTAATAAATGAACAATGTCAATAATAATCTTTATTAAGATCTTAACAATAATAAAGTTTTCGTGCAATTTCAATTACATACTCCCGTGTTGGCATAAAATGGCATACTCTCTGTCATTATTGTCTTGATGCGACTGACAGTTCTACATGATTAAGCTACTTAAAAAGCATTGCGTGGTGACAGGTCTGTGGGACCGTAAATCAAAGTATATAACTATATTTGAGCAAAATATTAAACATCTACCAAAACATGACACCCTGTACCAGTAGCCTGTAGCATGAACATAACCCGAGTCAGCAGAAAAGAACGACTCGTAAGGACGAACATACAGCAGCACAATGACGACCACGCTGCTTCAGGAAAACCAATCATCGAAGCTTTTTACAACCAAACGAAGCAGTCTTTAAACTTAAGGGCATTTGCCTTTTTAACAGCTCGGACTTTTGATTTTCTCGGTCGGTAATTAAGTGTAGACATTATGCCGTGTGTTTGTATTATGGCATGCGTTTGCGACGGGCTGGTTGAGTTGAGTGCTGCTTTCCCTGTCCGATTTTTTTTCATGTCTTAAATATGTATAACAATTGAGCTTAACACCATGCTAGTAGTTGACAAGGCACATTCTTACGCCGAAGCCTATGTCCCACTGTTGAATTCCTCATTGGCGATGTGGAATTACACATAGTTTCTCTCGATCCCCGAAGCTTCTAAATGTTATCAGTACACCCCAAAGCCAGTAGGGTCGACGTATAACGTCGGCAACACATCGGGAGTACTCCTTGGAACCCTACCGGAACAACCAAGTTATCTCGATAAAGAACGGCATATGTGCTGGGATTAGATATCAAGACCGCGAATGTGCCATCGAAATATTGCCAAATGTCATCGAAAATGTATCTGGTAATTAGTCTCATTACAAAAACAATACATATATCCAATGTCCGAATTTCAGACCCTGTTCCCCTTCATGATCCCATGGCGTGGTTGATGCACTATAGTCCGTTGCATCCATGGTCCCCACCCCGGGGATCCACGGGGGTAGCCGGATAAACTGCCGTTTTTTACCTTCATGACAGGGAAATGTTAGGATTTTTTCTCCGAAACAATACCCCATCCGCTTATAATATTGAGTTGTCAGGGGCCGGTGGAAAAACCCGGAGATTTTACCATCAGGTGTCCCCCGCAGGACCGTGGGAGGTTGGGGTTGACAACCAAAAAGTAAAAATCCCGGCCCATCCCCGGTGGTGGGGCCGTGGATGCAACTGACTGGTGCATTAGAACGTGGTAATCGAGCGATTTTGTATTTAGAAAAAAATCAACATTAAAATACCTAAATGATTATTACATTTATAAATATGTTTTACTTGAAAAAGTATGAACACACATCAGTAGTCTAGTTTGTGTATGAAAAAATGCATTTCTCTCCAAAATTTGAAATAATAAAAAAGTCCGTACAAGCAAATATTTTAACCAGGATCTTTAGAATGGCTAGTGGACATGACATCCTTTACACCTATGACGCTTTCATGTTAATTCAAGTCTATAAAGTTCCAAGGGAGACAAATCAATTAGAATGGTACCCAAAGGGTTGGTTAATCGTTATTATTCTTTTTTCTTGAATAAGGGTGGATTGTGATAAATAAGTTAATAATTGAATTGCAATTATTAACATTACATACTTTACTCATATCTCACGCCTATTAAATAAAAACGAATTTTGACGAATTATAAATATAGGGATTGCCAGCAGCCGTAAACTAAGCCCGGAGACGAAATTGCGGCTCTGGTTTAAATTTTTCTATCTCGAATAAAACGCTAAGTGACAAGTTCTAACGTATATTTTATATTAATAATTCAAATATATTAATCGGTCAATAACATTGTTCTTTAATTGAAAATTTGGTATCTTTTCGGTAGCAATTTCTACCACGTGTACATTCACTTGTATTACTTGTTAGCTATCGTTCTCACTCACGTATTCAATCCCTTGCACGCTTATCCATGTACTTTTTATAAAAAAACAAATCCACATTGTTTTTGAATATACGGATACAAAATGTATTACATACCTATGCGTAATATCGCTCAAAACAATTAGTTACGTTATGTATTTCGATCACTATAAAAACGTGCGCAATTGCACAAAACGTCCAAAACGTCGCACTTTTGCGCCGTATGAAATTTTCCTCCACACGATTAATCAAGTGTGTCGGACTTATTTTAAAAGCAATCTTATAGAATGTTTAAAAGTAAAATTTTCACTTTCATCAAATGTCTAATTTTATTCAAATTGTACGTACTATGACTTATAATTAAATGATTAAGTTTCGAAAATGGTCTATGCCGCAACGCATCGCGAAAACGCGTGAGTAGGACAAGTTTCCTCCACACATTTCATTGTAATAATCTTAAAAAGTAGTTGCTAGAATGTATTGGGATTTCATTATTTATGATACAAGAAAAATAATATTTTAAAAACGAAATCATATTAAAATAAAAAATAATTGCGTACTTACCATGCTTCTTCGGGAAAATTTCGGCATTTTTTGGCAAATTTGCACTTTGTTCGTGCAGTTCATTAGAATCTAGTTTAACTTTTTTATTTTTTGCACCCATGGTTTTTAAGGATGATGTGTTAAAACAGGTCACTTCGGGTGCCACTCGGTTAAGTAACCCACAAACTTTAATCACATTTTGAACAAAACGGCTGTTATTTTATGCCGACGAACAATATTTTGTGTTACAAATTTCTGGCAGTTTTTTGTATTTCCGTCGGACATTGTATCCAATTATATGACTACATACTTCTCAACATGAACTCAAACTAAACTGGCTACGTAGACAATTTGATAACGAATAATTTGGTATATGACATGTAATGTATCGAATGAAATTGAAAGTAGTATCAAGTACTGTTTTACAGCGAGCGTACGATATTACGAACGTGTTCATTTGCATGCGTTACGTCTGGAATTCTGACGTCATTTATGACGTTGTAACGTCATTGTCCGAAGGCCTAAAATCGCATGACGCGGCTCAGATAGTTCCAGCTTGTCTATAAATAGTATCAGAAGTCCCTGTGATCATGGCAAACTATTTAAATACTGCATCAAATGTGGCGGGCGTGCTACAGTTTTGCAATTGAAAATTTAATTGTCTGACCACAAGAACAAACCCTGTTCTTTCAGCGCTATATGGCGCTTTGAAGTTGCAGTTATTGCATTGAATAAGACTGTAAAGAAAACGCTTCATTTGTGTATTGATGTGAGGGTAAGGTATAATTGGAAACACTAGTATTTAGTACATGTATTGACTAAATTAATATATTATGTATTTTATCATATAAAATTACCCATTTCATTACATCGAATATATCTCGAATCTTGAAAGTGGTACATACCACATTTTCTTCAAAGATCACGTTAATTACCTACCATGTATCCTATCTACTGTCCTTTGATGACAGGATTAGATAATTGCTGATCATTGATAACCTAGTCATTCACTATTGTTATAGTGTGTGTAAATTATTTTACAATACAAGGTTACACATATTTGCACATTGAGTGTTTCCTGCAAGACTGACATAATTACTATGTCCTTCTTTAATATCAAGCAGTTAATACAGTCTTGTTCGCAAAGCCTCAATATACGGTTACACAAATGTGCATTATATAATGTTTCTGAATGATACAAAGGGCGATCAATATATTCGAAGACTTGTCATTTAGCGATATCATATTGCAACAAGATTTAAAGCCAATTCGTAGAAAAATATGTCCAACCGAATGCACTAATAAAATGTTTCGTCTTATTTCGCAGAATTTAACGGAAAGTGTACCTACCGCGGTGTGATTCTTGCTGTATATACAGGGTGTTAAAAAAGTTCGTAGACATTTGTATTTTATCTGTCATTTTATTTTCAATTAATATTTTCACATTTTTCTGCCACATAAGTAACAACAATGACCTCCTTTGTTTATTTTAATCGAATTCAAGTCGACCTGACATGTGGTGTATGAGATATGTATGGATTTGATAGACGACCCACGTGACGACGCAAAATGTGGAAGACGTCAAAATGGCGACACAGTTTTAGATACTCGATCTTTGCAAATGTGAGATTCCATTATACTCATGAGGTTTTCATTTTTATTTATGTCGAATGGGTTGCCCGGTCTTTCTGCTTTGTGTATAAGGTGTTTAACATTATCCTAAATGTATTACCGGGTACTGGCAGGGGTACGCAACAGGCAACATCCTGCACAAAATCAGTCTAAATTTGGTACCGGATGAGACGCATGTTTGTACAATCACCATGGTAACCTCTTCTGGCCAGGGAAGTTTTAGCAGTATTTCATAAGTATTAGTCCTCACTATAGTCAGATGTAACGATTTTACCAACAGACATGATATTGAACTTTTGAGGTCACATATGCCAATTGCTCCCCAAAACTAGCGTTTTGAACTCTTATGGCGGCGTTCACATATGGAATGAAATCTTCCGAAGATCCCCATACTAAAAAATTTTGTTTGTTTAGCTCAGGGAACAAGTATTTAATACCTTAGAAGAAAATTCTCGTCCAGTCATTTGCAAAAAGGTTTTTATATTTTCGAGCAAAGACCAGTTTTTTCTTATACTATCTCACAGTCAGATACGGGTGGGTGGGGTTTTTAAGAAAATACCATTTCAGTGTCTTTGTGCAATCAACTTCATTTCATAACATGACTTAATTCGTTTCCAGCATTTGTCGGTGATTTTACAACATTTATAATATATTTACATCGCTTATCTTTAATATTGTTAGTTATCGTATACCCCATTGCTAAGATCCAGTGAGGACGTCCAAAGTGCGTACCTCAAAAAGTGCTATCCTCTTTCCTATATTTAGCATTTCCCTTAACAATCAAACCGCAAGATTCACCGAGAATACTGGATATTTCTTCTATTAAATAACCAGCAACACGGTATAACATAATATTAAGCCCTTGTGAAGAAATTCATATTTTTTCAACACCACCACCTTTCGATAACCTGCGTGTTTAATTGATGTTTACAGAATCACCAAGGATGACGTGATGACGTCACACGCCGATTTTCTTGCAGATAATATAATTTATTTCACACAACATAAAGATAATGAATAGTTCTACATTTCTACCAAGTTTTAAAACTGTATGTTAAATGGTTTTGAATTTATTGAACAAAATCAAGTGTCTACGAACTTTTTTAACACCCTGTACTTATTTAATCGTCTCGTCCGTTTGACAGAGACCCTACAATCACATAAACTATATAATCATGCTATTCATAATCATATGAAAATGGTCAGGTTGGAACGCAAATAATCCATGCACTATTTAGTCAAGTCATATTGGAGATATCGCGAAGATTTTCCAAGTACATGTAACGCGTTAATTGTCATAGCATGCCGTTGTTCTGGGATAACGTTACGACCGAGCTGCTCGACGGTGAGTGCTTCACCATGGTTACAAAAAGTGTTGTCATCAAGTAAATAGTGACGTTACCATAAAGTACATTAGAACAATCGAAAGCGTGTAATGTCATTACTGTAGTTGCAATATTTCAAAACTAAGAAAGAAATTCCACAATTATATTGATCACCTCTCGTAGCAGTAGGAAGGCAATACATTCAGCTGTCTAACGTCACTATAGCATTATTGTCTTTGTCTACTGTTATTGTGTACTTTTGTTCGTGATTATAGTTTCGCATACATTATTAAATATCATTAACATAAAACTATCTTTTTTTTACATTGTTCTATTTACACTGTACATTTGCAACATGTCTGCTGAAAACGTTTATTTTTGTTTTGATGCATTTTCAACATGTATGAGTAAGTTAGGGGCGTGTGTTATTGTTACATTGTAGAAATGTACTCGTTTGTTTTGTAATGAAAATAGGAAACATTTTTAGAACTTTATTTATGAAGAATTTGGCGTATGAATGTAACCATAATTAATTGACATTGAGTAGTTGTTTTTATCCCGTTGTGTTTTTTGTTCATGTCTTTCACAAGTAAAAGCGTATACCGTTTCATTAATCAAGTAAAATATTATTCGATGATAATTGTTAGTGTAGCATTTAAATAAATCATTGTCACGTTGGTCAACAAATTATGAATTACACGGATCAGAACAGAATGCCATCGGATGAAAATATCATATGCGTAGCAGTACTGCATGCTTTTTTTGTATGGAAATTTCAACATATCGCTTGCTAAGAATGATAATGATATATTTTCAAATTCTGTTGATATGCCTATTATAACGAAAACCAGAACTTGTCATTTTGACCGCATTTCAAGCTGTTTTTTGCTAGTTTTCTCAAGATATGGATTTTGTACTGACGACCTTCTCATTCTATGCCAGCGATATGTATAATTATTTTTTAACATATTTGCATTATGTATGTTATTTTTCAAAGTTCTTATTTGTCTATTAATGTTATCAATAAATAAATGTAAATAAATGTAATGTTAATGTTTATCACACTTGGTGTGTGTGTCTTCAATGTCTATAATTAATTAACATGATATTTAAATCTTAAACCACAATGTTTTTGTCTTAAATACTCGGTTTCAAACAAAGTTGACATGTAGGCCTACAAAAATACCAGTTGCGGAATAGTATGCCACTTTGGTCACTTTCGTACGTTTACAATTAAGGTTATCGGACAGGGAAGGCAGCACTCTACTGTACAAGCAAGCAAGGAAAAACTATCGTTGGTGTGAGTTCAGTTTTACCAATTTACATTAAAGATTTCAATACATGTGCTGTCATGGTGCATAAATACCACTTATTATTCAGAAGCAACAGCGAGTGGCATCAACACATCGTTTATCCAAGTTGAGTTTGAGATACGCGGTAAAACGAGACAAAAGTGTCATAGGCGCTTGCTCTGCATAAACAATATGCACAACGGTCAGTTTTTTCAACTTTTATTAATCACTCACAATACCTCATTTCTGATGTACTCTATCGCAACGAGGGTAGTAGAGAAGAAAAGTCAGTTTCCTTTATATGCCTAGCGTCTAACAAGTGAATTTCTGGTACTAATTTTTTCCTGGGGTCGAACCCTTGACCACGCTCAAGGTTTCGAGGAGACGGAGGTTCAAACGCTAACCTAACGTATGATTTACAGCATCTTAGACAAAAGTTTGACTTTGCACAAGCACACACTGTGAAAATAAAAATGAAAAACAAGCCGATACAATCTCATCAAAGACCAGACCATCATTATGTTCCTCTACGGTATGCTGATACATGATCTGACGACACTCCGTATGGGGTCATGTAGATGTGAACTTAACGTCATCAGATCAAAAGGATTATTTAGCAAATCTGAAAGTGCGGTGACAAATTGCGGCGTGTTGCGTAATGGTGTGACAGAGAAGGACATTTGAAAGTTAAATGTTGTCATATCTCTAATAACGTAAAGAAATAGAGCAACAGATTTGATCTCTTATGAGATTGAGGCTGGCAGTATAACAAATATGCACACGACATGATTCAATCGAGTGTCATTAATGCGATATAAAAAAGGTATGATGAAATCAGACAGGCAAGGTAGCACTCAACCTAATATATCTGAGCATATCAATCAGAAACACCACAACACAACTACACTGAGCAATGTCCACACATAAGCCAAAGAAACAATAAAAAGTTCAAGACCCCGCCAAAACATGCAGGATGACCCAATTTTACAAAGAAATTATAGAATAGCGGTAATTGCACGAGACCGAATGAAACGCAGCCAAGACCCGACCAAGTTCCCCAACCGGCGACCCGACCTCACAAACCCATGCAAAAACGGCGACCTAATGAGGCACAACCATCCCCTGACCTTGTTTAAAACACATAGGACCGTGACCTAACGTTAATGCGACCTAAAGAGGCACAACTTTGACTTGTCAACTCTTTATTTGAAACGGCAGGACAGTTCGTTTTTGGTAGGTAAGAATAACTTCACAGTAACTGTTGTTATTATTTAGACTGAAAGTTGCACATGTATCTTTAATTTTCAAACATACATTACCATTGTGTCGTTATACCAGGGTTTAAAATATGCTGCCGTAATTGACTGCTCATATTGTCGCAAAGATTTATTTGTTATAAAGTTTGTATAAGTTAAATCAAGGAAATAATGAAATTTCTCATCCGCGACATGCTCGTGACTTCATTTACAATAAGACTATTGACAGTTGCGTTTAAAGCAGTGGTGTCCGATTACTTATACCCGTATCTTAGATGATATTGTATTCTTTGTACTTTTATAATTCATTCATAGAATGGTGTGCTTGAATAGTTTCAGTAACTTTAATATGTCTACAGGTACTGCAGTGAAATAAAACAAATTGCTGGCGGCATGTAAGAATGGGAACCTAAAGGACTGATACATACCGGTATTTAATACCAGGCGCCTAAAATGTGCATATTTTTAGGACAATCAAAACGCGCATTATTGGCCTAGATCAAAGTTAAAACAGCTGGTTATACCATAAGTAAAGAATAGTTTTTGAACAGTGTTTCCATGTTATTTCAAAATATCGATTTTTCACTTTCGATCTTCTCATTCTAACAAAGCAATATGGACGTGAGAGTAAAGATTCATCTTGGAATACTTATTGCATTAGTTATATGGGAAACAGGTAAGTTTCTTATCGTCAGGTACGTTTATGTTTTAGATAATTGTGTTATTGACACTTAAATAGTAACTGTATGCTCATGAGGAATGTCTACTATATTTGGGTGTAATTGTGATTGCTTCACAATAAATTGTTTCATTATAGTCATATTGTCTTTAACGATATGCTGATTAATTATACACCGGTAATGCTACGAGGGTCATTCAATTAATTCGTTTACTGGACACATCCTTTTAATACATATTGACACAGAGATAAATTAAGCATTTTGCACTAAACTAAAGCTTTCTGACACGAGTGCAAAACATTTTGCTCGAAATGACGCGACACATTTTTAAAGAAAATTTGCTAAACAAACTTTTCAAACTTTATCACCTTTCCACAACCACCACTCAGCGTAATGATATTCTGAGTTCAGCGACGTTATGGGTATTTTGCTATTCCTCAAGTGGTAAACTCGAAATTAAATTATGTCATTCAAATGGAATTAAACGTAAATATTCCATTTGTATATAATTACATATATTTACCATGAAATTATATAGTTAAACTTATGGATTAAACTAGACCCACTGATTGTTTGTTAAATCACAACGCCTCGTATATTTTGACTGGCATTTCCTACAACTTCGCCACGTTTGCAAATTTTGTTCAATCCCTGTTTCGTTTTTAATACCATGCTTCTCTTCAGAAATTTGATTTTGCCGCTAAATCACTAAATACTGCATGTTAACCGTTTGCTCTCATTAGCAGTCTATGTGTGTTTGTTTTGTATTTCCAAGACAAGTGCAAACTTTTAAAATAGTTGCTCGAATTTCCTTGCGTACTTTTATTTGAATATCGACATTAATGAAAATGTGACAGGCATAGGTCAAATATTTTCTCAATTCAAATTCGAACGTCCAAATATGTTTATAATTTAAGGAAATATTATGATACTGTTTAGCGATAATCTGGCAAACATATGGGACTGTAAATTAATTTGTTCGGAATTGTAATACAACTGCTGATGACATGCTACTGTGTTTCATAATCAAATACTAGTATAAATATATGGTAGGTAATAGAAAAATGTTAATAATGGTATAATAACTCATTATTTACACATAAATGTACTAAAATGAGAACGCTTGTCTTCGAAAATATTGAATGACACACGTTGTTTATTCTAATTAATCTCTCAAAAAGAAAAACGATGTGATTGTCGTAAAGCTAGGAAAATACGAATTTATTTTCACGTCTTGTCCAAGGGATATATGCTTGTATTCTGGTAAGAAGACAGACAACACTGCTATTTTTTGGCCATGGTGACAATTTATTAATACTTGCCTGTTAATTCGAATGAGACATTATGTTCTACAGGTAAAGCAATATTAGATCACAGTGTTTTTGTTACTATAATGTATTCGGTTCCAAAAGAAACATACTTATTGGCCACAAGAACGCCTAATTTCGGAATTGTATGCCACTTTGATCATGTTCGTATATTTACACAATTAATATAAGCAGCTAAGTTGTATTCCAGTGGTTTAGAATGTCGTGTTGCCAAAGTACGCATGACTGCAGGTTACATAGAGATCAACCAAATACATAATAAAAGTACTGACGCAATTTAAATAGCAGCTGCAGTTTTATAGTATTTCTCTAAATCAGACCATTATGTTCCATTATTGTATGCTGATATATGATCTGACGACACACCGTATGGCGTCATGTGGATGTGAATTTTACGTCATCCAATCAAAACGAATAGTCGACAAATTTGTAAGACGTGTAAGTGCGGTGACAAAATGGGACGTGTGGCGTTATTGTGCGCTAGTGAGGTCAATTGAAAGTTGAATGTTGTCCTATCTCTGACAACGTAAATGAATAGACCAAATGTTAGGATATTTTATAAAATTGAGGCTGACAGTAACACAAATATGTACACGACATTGCCAGTCATTTGTGAAAAGACTAATTGAAACGATCACCGGGTGTATTGTTTAAAACATAACACACGGTAGGTTAGAATTACCTAATTATCGTTATTATTTAGCGTTGGCAAATAGTTGCAATTCGTCGCTTGAGTGGAACGTTGCTCTATCTACCATTTACACTAATTTGAGAAAATCGAGTTTAAAGTTTCAGTTCGTAATATTTCTGTAACCCTTCCACATATGATAGACAAGCTTATACGTGGATAATCGGAATTAAGAATAGATTAAGAATATCGAGTTATTTTGTTTTAAATCGTTGTATATTTTTATTTATCTAAATGTTTGTGTTTGGAGCACTTTTGTCACAATATTTCACTTTTTCTTAGAGGTGAACTGCTGTATCTCCTGCTACTGGAGCAGTTCTTTACTTAAAATCGTGGAGATAGGGCAGTTCTTCACTCCAAGGCATGGAGATAGAGCAGTTCTTTACTCAAAGCCGTGGAGATAAAGCAGTTCTTTACTCAAAGTCGTGGAGATAGAGCATTTCTTTATTAAGTTATGGAGATAGAGCAGTTACTTATTTATAGCTGAGGAGATAAAGCAAATCTTACTGAAGCACAAAGAGTCACACGGTTAAATTACTCAATTCAATTGGCGAGATATATTGTTTAGATGTGAAGTGATCAAAATCCTACGGTTAGAACAGTATAAGAATCAATTTTCGATTTATTTAATGAAGATAGAGCAAAGCATTACTGGATATCTTCGTTTGTGTTGGGCGGATTGTTTATTAGATAACATATTATTGTAGAGCTCGACGAGACGATTTCAGTAATATAAAAATCTCATTTTTGTCAAAAATGTCAAAAATGGAGATACAGCACTTCTTTACTGAGACGACGAATTGTATCTATAATGTGCCTACTTGTATTGCAATTATGTCACCATACCAGGGTTTAAAATATGCTGCAGTAATGTACTTCTTATATTGTCGCATAAGTTTACTTAATTATAAAGTATGTATACGATAAATTAAGGAAGTACTAAAATCTCTCATCCGAAACATGCTCGAGACTTCGTTTACAATAACACTATTGCCGTTGCGTTTAAAGCAGTGGTAACCGTCCGATTAATTATATCTGGACTTTTGATGATGTGTAATTACTTGAATTCAAAGAATTGGTGGACATGAAGTGAATACGTATAACTCTAATTTCTGTGACCGAGTACCAATGGAGGTGAAAGTTCAGAATCATCTTCGAATAATTGTTGCATTAGTGTGTCTTTGGCAAACAAGTAAGTTTCTTATGTGCATGATGTTTTTAATGTATTGTTTGATTGCCATTTAGATAATTATTCCATGATCATTGCCACGATATTTGTGTGCATCTTAATACACAATGCAATTTTGTCATTATTAATGCACAGGGGCTGATGTGCGTTTATACAGAAGACATCCATAAACATTATAAGTTTATATATAATTGAATGATAGGACAGATAACTATGTGTTTACTTAACAAGTCTTATAATTTTGCACATTTTAACCGCAATTCAATCTTCAAAATAAAATAAATCAGCTTATTGGACCATGACATTAAAAAAGCGAGAAATTGACACGTTTGATCATAAATTAAATACGTGTGTAAACTACGTTTAAGTAGGATTAATTGAAATTATAGATATTTTAGTATACCGTTGAATTTATTACAAAAGTTGTTTTTCTCACTATCGTAGTGATAAGTGTTTCTACTCAAGGTGAAGTTTATCGTTCAAAATTAGGGATCTTTCTCATCATTGTTTTCTTTATAACGATTTTCGCTATAAGTGTTTACAATAGGAAAGTGAACTTTACTTGAAAAATGCCAACCAAGCACAATCTGAAAAACACCCGGTGGACACAAAGCAAAATGTGTGACCTAATATTTTTGATGATGGATCGTGTGTATGCGAATAGTCATTTCACATATTAAAGCTACAAAAAGTTGAAAATAACAGCGTGGTCAATGATGTATTGACCAATCTATAAGTAAATATATTCGTGTAAAATTGACCATGTGTATACTGATACAAATGATACTCCCTATCAAAGGTTGTCTGAATATATAACTGCTAATTTAACAATAGTTTGCTTCCAACTACGCAATAATCAGTTATATAACGTGTAAAGTGACATGTGTTTTTGATGTTCTGTATAATATATTTATCGTTTAGAAGCACAATACCCGGGATGTGAAAAATGTGGATGTTGCGTTGGTGACTTGTGTGCTAGAACATTAGTTCAGAACTATTATGTGAACGATTACTGTACAAACGGATGTATTGATGGTATAGGCGGTAACAAGTGCTACAACAAATGTCCTGATGATTGTGTCACATGTGAACAAACTATAAACAACAATTGTGTAACATGCGAGACCGGAATGTATCTTACTACCGTCACTAGGAATACTAATAAGGGTCCAAAGACATTTCAGGGTTGCAAGGATTGCCCAAGCACATGTATATCGTGTACGTTAGAAACTAGTTGCCAGGAATGCAAAGATCGATACTACAATACTGGACAATATAATGACTGCTCCTTGGAGTGCCCTGCTACTTGTAAGACATGCACAACAGCAACCAACTGTCCGGAATGTTATGACCCATTCTACAATGAAGGTTCTACCACAGACTGCTCCCTGTCATGCCCAGGGAATTGTGTTTGTTTATCGCCAGGTATTTGCTCATCATGCAAGGACGGGTTCTTCAATATAAACCAACAGTGCATAAGTCCCTGCCCGGATTCATGCACTAGCTGCTTAGACAGGAAAACGTGTCAGTCTTGCAAAGACGGATATTACAACGGAAGGGACTTGTTAACCAGTAGCGAAGTCACTGATTGCTCACTTTCTTGTAGAGACGTATGTTCCCAGTGCACGTCGTATGACGTATGCACATCTTGTAAACATGGACATTACGGCTCGTACTGTCAGAACGATTGTTCCGTTGGATGTAAAAATGGTAAATGTGCTACAACCGGTGGGTCGTGTAAATGCAAGGAGGGATATGCTGGCAGACATTGTGACGTATGTGTAATCGGTAGACATGGTGAACTGTGTGACCTTTGGTGTGTTGGAACATGTAAGGGCATGTTATGTGACAGAATAACAGGACATTGTGTCAGTTGTAAAGCGGTGAATATAACAGGCGATTTATGTGATAAATGTATCAATGGTTTTTGGGGTACTAATTGTGCATCCATATGTCCAAAACATTGCGACGGACAGTGTTTAAGAAGCTCTGGTCACTGCAAGTCTTGCGAAGGTAATTTTCAAGGCAATGTATGTAACGAATGTTCAGCTGGGTTTTATGGTGAATTTTGTAATCAGAACTGCCCAGCACAGTGTTTCGACACACTTTGTGATCGCTCTATCGGCACATGTGGATCATGCAACCAGAATTATGCCGGTTCTACTTGTGAAGACTGTGTTTCTGGTTTCTATGGACAGGCGTGTGACGTTCCTTGCCCCTCAACAAAATGCAACAACAAGAGATGCACTCGGGAAATCGGCGCCTGTATAGCGTGTCAAAACGGATTTTATGGACTAGAATGTGAATTTAACTGTTCACATGGTTGCATTGGTAATGTTTGCGATTTTGACTCTGGCACATGTGAGTGTAAGGAACGTTATTCTGGGGACAAATGCTGTGTGAATGGTGGACATTGTCTTGACTGTTCTTCAAATACAGCTTGTGAAACATGTGAAAATGGTTACTTTGGGACAAGCTGTGTTTTACCGTGTCCAACTAGGTGTGCTCCCGAAGGACAAGACGCACAGTGTGAAAAGACAGAGGGAAAATGTTTGGCATGCTCGGGTGGTTTCCATGGTGGTTATTGTAATAACACGTGTAATGATAGATGTGCCAACAATCGCTGTGACCAGGAAAACGGACACTGTGTCGATGGATGTGTTGGTGATTTCGAAAGTCCTACGTGCGCTCAAGGTAAATGCTTTATATTTATTTTTAATTTTAAACGATACACAAAGATTGAAACAAGGCGAATTAAGCAATGATGGGAACTTAATTATTAAACCTAAACCACTTTATTATGCTTAAAAAAGAACTAGGTCGCATGCACCCATTGTGCAAATAATATGAAATGACTAAGCAGTTGTTCGAAAGGATAAAACCTACTAGGAAGATAATAGCATTACACTGACAGATGAGTGTCTTAATTAAGGACAATATTGTGTTATATTAGTAACTTGAGAATAAATGCTTAAAACATGACAAATATTGCGTATGACGAGCTGACATAACACGGTTATGTGATTCCACTTTCAGGGAAACTATGGGTACATTATTGCAATAAACACCACCCTTTATTCAACTTCAAGATAATTATCTAATGTTTCGAATGTTGGATTGGTTGATAAATTATTTTCGAAATATTTACTGGTATTGTAAACAAAAACTATCAACTAAAAGCGAGTAACCTACATGTAACATTGGAAAACACACATGATGATTTGGTACAAACATGTTTAGGATGATGTCCTTTCCTCCGTCAGAACGTGAACTGACACCTTTGAATCACATTGTTAGCGTACCCCAACAGGAAAGAAAGACATTATGCATACCGTGAAGAAAATTTAACTTTTAACTGAATCAGCGTTTTCAATGTTGTATCAGTATATGTACATAGTAACTGATTTGTCTTCTTCATATATATAGTATGTATGGAGACGTTTTATTATCACATGTCTTTACAGTTATTCTGATATACTTAATCTAAATATAACTAAATATTTACACTTCAGCTTCGATTGAGTCTAAGCCAATTGTTCCTGTAGTTGCTGGAGGTGTATCAGCCGCTGTTGCCATTATAGCAATAGTTATCGTGGTATTGATCGTCTTCCGTAGACGGTGAGTTAAATGTATTATCATTTGATTGATGAAGTGTCTTTATAATTGCATATGTTGAGTATAAGCTTGACTAACACATACAAATAATCATACCACAAGCGATTCATATTGATTGTGTTTGTAAAACATAACAGAGTGATATTGGTCCGTCGAATTGTTTATTTTGATTTCTATTTTGTCTGTTCAGTTTATCTGTAACCGTGTGGTGGATTTTATTAACAAAACTAGTTTCGAGTATCGTCGGAACTCAGACACTTGTTGACAGTTTTAAGGATCGGGTTATTTCTGTGTGATGTTTTCATTTTATCATTTGCACCGACTAGAATGTTGAGCCTTGGTGTAAAATGCATCGATTTGGGCCGTTGATGCCAAGTTAGAGTCTCAACTAGATCTGAGTGATATTTAAATACAACCCATCATTTATTTTACCACACATAATTTTGTACTACCTATGACATATGCTCTGTTTAATTATCATATCTAACCTAATACGTTTAAACCTTTTAATGATTTACATATTTGAACTTTGGACGGATGTCTCATTATTGTATTTATTAATTTACGTATTTTGAATGTGTCGGTAATCATATTGGGTTTCGTGATCAAGTGTATTTTAATCTGTTCGAATGATCTTGATATTTGATATAGTGTTGTATGTTTCATAAAAGTCGAAGACATACGGATGATCGTAAAGATGATACAACAGAAAAACAAAACAATGCACCAAAACTTCCTGGTAAGTCAATGCATTATCATCCTGTCGGTATATTTATGATAAATATTGACACGCGATATTTCGCTGGCTTACAAGTATAAGGTCCTCACTGCTTATAATATCCATGTAACTTTGAGATATGCATCCCAAGCATACAAAATCCGCTTGTTGAGGACATATCACTCCGTAATGCGTTGCTTTACATATCTGATTTATATGTACGATCACAGGGCATTCAAATCAATGTAGAAATTACGAAACAAAAATGCATACGAAACCTATAGGATGCATTTTGGGTAGCTACCCCCAATTCGGTAAAAACCTGTGTTTGACGTCGCTTGACGATTTTAATGACGTTCACATAACTTTGAGTCGGATGTGATGTTTCCATTTTCTCCACAAATTGATTTTTTGAGTTTCGATGTAGTTATATATCTTGAACTGTATATTCTAACTTTCAAATAGTATAAATAGAAATAAATAGTTTGGTTATTTTGGTTACTTTTTCCTGATTTCAATAAAAGTACCATAACCAAATTTCATCTCCTACCAAGGCCGTTTCTGGTGATTGATACTATTTTTTACTTTCAAGTTACATTATATGACTATGTTTGAACCATTGGAGATAAGCTAGACATACCGCTATACATTCAACCCAGTATGTTCATTCGAGGCGTTTGGTGCAATTTTTATGAATATGATATGTCTAGAAATATGTGAATATCAAATTTTCAGTCCTAATTGTTTTTAAAATGTGTTCATCCATTGAACACGTCCGATTTTGCGATTTCCGATTTCATTTTCCAATGAACCCTGATCAGTTTCTCAGTCAGTGTGTGCATAGTAGGGTACGCATGATTATTACTATGCCCACATATGATATAAAGTGTACCCATGTTACCGTAGACACTATGCTATCTGCCTCTTCGGACATTTTAGAACGTCCGTTGCTAATGACGTTAGTATAACGTATATGACGTCATCAACCGTTCGAGTATTGACACATGCTATAATTCACCAACATATTTGGTAAAGTTATGACTTCTTTTGTAATTTTTTTTTTTGAATGATTAAAGTCCTTCATAAAGACTACATAATGATACCAAAGCAACTTTTGACCCTGAAATAGCCCACAGGACTAGAATAAACACAATAAGCAAACTAAACACAACATGTCTGACTTTTGTTATGATTAGGGTCCTGAACAAGCACACTTAGCACAGCAAAGTAAACATCTCTGTTGTAATATTAAGGTCCTTCAAAAAGACGACACAATGACAACAAATCAATATATGCAAATACTGAACCCGCAATAGCCGAGCTAGAACCTGACATTGATGGTGTAGATGATGATGAGATAGTAGTTGATATACCACACCTACAGAATGCTGTGTATGAGAATGTTCCTACATCACATGTAGCTGGACTTGATGCTTTTGTTAGAAGCAAGTCTGAAGATGACTATAACGAGGAATTTGAGGTATGTACACATACTACTGGCACTAATCTACAACTGAGTAACTTTATTGATAACACATATATAATGATGAAATAAGAAATCAAACTTGACTTTTTTGTAATTCTTCGTGTAATTGGGTCTTTTGTTTTTTTAGGCGTGATCTTCTCCTTCAATAATTTCGCTATGTTTTGTGTGGGTATTGCTTCTTGTAATCGTTTTTTGTGTTTTGTTGTAAAATCAAATATACCAACAAACTATAACTAAAACCTCAAGTAGTCTGTATTTCGAAAGGTTCCTTCTTTGGTAACGTTATGGCATATTTATGTTACGTGGGGATATGTATGTAACGTTGTTGTTTATGTATTTTGTACATGTGGCTTATGTATGGTTGTAACATTGATGTGTCTTAGTGCATTAAAGTTCAATTGTACATTTATTGTGATGGCGAAATGAATGTTACTGAGCATTTTGCAAACACTTTTGTAGATGTCCCAATGTTTATGAGCGATAAAATTTATTCGATAGTTTCCTAGTGATTTCCTATGAATACACGACAAGGTTTCCCATATGTTTCCTTTTTATAATTAGAATAAATGCACTTGACGCATTTAACACATATATATTGTTTATACACCATTTATCTTTCCAGCAACTACCAAAGGGACTTACACAGAGTCACAGTGATGCAAGGAAACCGGAAAATTTGGTTAAGAACAGATATAATGGCATATATCCTTGTAAGTCCGTTATTAATATGTTTTTATTTTAAAATTGCTTACCTGAAGTTACAAACTGGCATATTGTTTAACAATTGTTTATGTATTGCAAGGCTTAAATCGCTCTAGTGTGTCCTGTCAATTCTAAATTGTATTTAACACCGTCCCTTTCTATATGAGGAGTACAACAATGCTGATACACTATGGAATTCTTGTCGTACAACATATTCGACAGTACATTTTGCATTACAGATGATCACTCTAGGGTCAAACTAAAGGTTGATCCAATGTTCTTCATCAATGCCTGTTTCATAGATGTAAGTATGACATTTTGTTTACTACTATCGTACATTTGTATAAGACATTTAAAAAGAGTAACATCTACTTGAAATTAAATTGTTTCCGTTTGTTATATCATTTATTTAGGTAGTCCTCTGTGGTACTATTAACTAAGCATATAATTTGTAGCAAAACTTTACCGGATTTGTGATATTTTCAAGTTAAATTGTTTGTGAGTAGCTGTCTGGAAAATACATTAAATATAATGTAATGTTTAATGATAGGAAAAATCTTATCTTGGCTTAAATTGTATGAGTGTCTTGTAATATTATAAATTATAATAATTATTTATTAATATATAATTGTATTTTTGCGGTATTTGCACAATTGTTTTGTGTTATTCATTATAGGGCTTCCAACAGAAGAATAAGTACATTGCATCACTAGGTAGGTTTTGCTTTCTTAGAGTCCATTACTCAGTACTTATATGTTCATTTGTACTGCTACTGTGTAATGAAAACAGCTCGTGACTAGTTCGAAACTTGTTGCGTGTCGATGACAAAGAATCGCCACCTTCTGGAATTGACCTGAAATGAATGCGGCACTTGTTTTCTGAGTATAGCCATCTATGTCATTGGTTATTTTAATTATATATTTATTTTATTTCCTAAGAAATAGGATTCCGTAAGAGGCATAGCCTATACTAGCCTTCATTAGTTATAACATTAAATGATTAAAACTTTAAATTCAAATAATCAAATTCGAAGGCATATTTCAGCATACCATTGAATAATTTATTATTGAAATGCATTGTACATGTACACAACAATAATCATACACGTATACATTAAATATTTTTGTAGGACCTACAGCTAAAGCTACTCTGCAGTTTCATACATTCTGGACAATGGTATGGCATATGGACACGGATGTTATAGTGATGCTAACCAATCTCATTGAACCAAGTGTAAGTACAATACGCATTTCTTTTTCTTACAACCTGTTCATTTTATTTTATTTGTAATGTACAGCGTTTCGGGCTTGTCGCATGGTACATATTCTACTGTCCAAAATGTTCGATTAATCGTATCGGTCTTAACATCGCGTTTCAGTTTATGTTACCTACTATTTCTGTCATGTATTTGCGTTATGTTATGGTGACACCGTTTGCTTGTTCTGTGCTCGTCTGATTTAGTCCTGTCCTGTACGTTTCCTTATATATTTACTTAATACAACAACAATATTCATTTACAAGAAGAACATACTCATGTGCTTATTGTACCAACGTTATAAAGTATTGGCAATTTTAATCATACCATTTGATAATATAAACTGAATTGTTAAGATTAAATTATTTGTGAAACTATGTCTGTGCGTTTAGTTTGTGTGTTACTAAAACAACTTGAATTCGGAATTGAAACGTTAAGTCCATTGCAAATTAATCGTGGCGTGTTAATGTTGTTTATGTTCGCTTTGTTAGGTTGTTTAAATGGTGTGGACCCTTCCCGGCCTGGCTATTATGTTATTATATATTTACTATAATGCAGACAAATTCGTTTACAAAAGAACATATATATGTTGGGTGTTATAAATTCCAGAAAGCTAGAATAGTGAATTTTCAACAACTGAACGTGGCCTCTTTTTTAGAGTAGTCAGATCTAACTAACAGCGTAATGGAATGGAGCAAATGTCAGGATCTGATTTAAATGTGATTGGATGCCATGGAACACCATATTACATTTTACCGTCAGTATTGATAGATACGGACCACTTGAATTAGAACACTGCTCCAAATACTGCCGATACTCTAAATATTTAGAAACCAAAACATTATGTTTCAGGGCAACAAATGTGAACAATACTGGCCAGATCAGGATTGCACGAATGTACATCAAGATATAACAGTTTCATGTCAAAGCGAGGAAATATTTGTCGAGTATACAGTCAGGACACTAACCATTGAAAAGGTACGTATGATTCCCGTTTGTCGTATAGTATGGCTATGTGGATGCTATATATATTTGCAGCCATTGTTCTTAGTGTCACCGTATGATGAGATAGAAGTGATTGTTTAAAACTCACAAACGTTATTTATGTTCCTTGATATTTATCTAACTCGAACACAATGATTTTAGATCAATATCAGTTAAAGGATAGTCTAGTTTCAGTGCCCGTGTTCATTGTGTCACTGTATGAATGAGATGGAATTGATTGATTATAACTCAGAATAGTTATTTATTGTCCTTGATAGTAATCGTACTCAAACACAATACATTTAGACGAATATCAGTTAAATGGTATCTTTGGTATAACTGAGGGAAGGGAAGGAACTGACCTTTCTTCCTTGGTATGAATCGTACTCGAACGCATTGATGTTAGATGAATATCAGTTAAACCTCACAAACGATACTTACTTTCCTTGATATGATCTAACATGAGCACATTGATATCAGTTACAGTATATACTAAGAGTACATAGCACATGGGACAACGTCTCAATTGTAAGCGAACAGCATTGAATGCTTCCTCGTAAATGAAGTAAATATGAAACGAACTTAACGCAGCAATTTCCTCGAAATATCACTCATGATATTATCTTCATTTAGATGGGTTTCGTCGTTTATCCGCAACATGTATTATATATATCATAATATGTACTTGTATGTTTAGCTTGACCATATTCCGTGCATATTTCGGACAAGGTCGGTGCAAAAATAAACAAATATTTTCGATAAGTACCGACTACGCTTACGGAAAATAATACTCGCTTCTAAAGTTTAATGAGTGTCTACTAAATCTGGTCAAGCTATACCCAACGTATCGGTGTTAACCAACATTAAAAAGTATCATTTTACCTTTCCCAGTAAAGAACAAATGACATCAGGTTAGATACCAGTGTGGGCCAACTCTTGAATTGTATGTGTACGATTATCCCACCATATTCACTTTACCCATGTGTTTGAATGGGTACATGCACACATGCGCCTGAGATTACCAAAAGCTATTGCTTCGTTACTGTTACTGTTGATGATGCATTCTGCAACAGCCGACTTATGATATGGGGAGAATGTACAATCGGCCTAATGGACCAGTTCGATGTTGAATTTAAGGAAATAAATAAAGGATAATAAATATTGGTCGATGGGATTTGAATACGTGGTTGAAGCTGAACCACGAAATCCACGACATATAATCATTTCAGAGTAACTTTTAATATTGTCATGTACTAAATATAAGATCTTGCATCCATGAGTGCTCATTACATACAAAAATGTACGAGTTCTATTAAAGGAGTGGACAACACAATATGACACGAGGCTTTGTCGAGTGTCATATTGCTTTTGTCGACGAGTTTAATAAAATCCGTATGTAGTTAGCACGAATGTAAGATTACATTTATCCTACAACCTCAGAGAACGATCATTAACGTTCAAAATGCTAATGTACGCTACATATGTTACATTCAACATTTAGCGTTTCAATACGTGCGACGTCATGACGACATTTGTCTTATACTGACGTCACGGGTCGATTCAATGCACGGATTGGCCTTCATGTACATAACGTCACCCTGAACCAACCAACCAATCAATTTCACGCTAATTCAAATGTTTAATGAATGGACTGTGAGTGCATTACTATATTTGCACTTCCACACCGCAGTTTATGTGATAATTAAGTGTTTACTTTGTGTTACCAGAAATCAAAGAAGAGAACAGTCGTACAGTTTCATTACACAGCCTGGCCAGATAAAAGCATTCCGGATGAAATAACAAGTTTGGTAGAGTTCCGGCAGAGGGTTAGAAGTGCTCCACGTGTTCACTATGGTCCGGTTATCATACACTGCAGGTAAGTTTAAGTTTACCTTTGATATATTTTTTCTATTTGCAATGTGACTAACATGCACGGTATAGAGCCTCATCTCCACGCAAAATTAAGTATAATCGGACATTAAAGGAAACATGAAATGAATACATAATCTGTAGAAATAGCATTAACGTTTAAACGACTAAAATACCTCATCGAAGCGGAAATCTATCGCAGGATGCGTAATAGTCTAACCTGAAATTTTACCCAATTACATTAAACTCCAGACAAATGTTTTGGCGTGTTTCTTTTCTTAACTACTTTATGTGTCGTTAATCACTGACATAATACTTTTTACCATTTTAAATACTGATGCAGAGTCCACAAAGTATTTCAAATTACAAAAAAAAACATTTATTTAATATATTATATGAGTCACTGTCCAGGAAAACATGTGTAACAATTTTGAAAAGTTTATCTAAAAAATTCATCCAATACAAAATTTGTGAAATCAGTTAACGTTACTTCTAATATCGTTTAAATGATGTTTCAGACGTCGCTCAAAAGTAGTCGGTAGAGGTCTGTTTTAGAGGTCTGTTCTCTGAAACTGAATGTTATAATTGTTCAGAAATTGTTCATCAGAGATATGTCTTTCTAACGCTATTCATCATGATTTTCATATGTTTGTCACTTATCCAGGCGTTCCTGAAGAACGTACCTTATAAATGTTTATATATAGACGTGTTCATTGCCTTTTCATTTTCTCCAGTGCTGGGATTGGTCGTACAGGAACTTACATTGCTTTGGACAGGTTGACAGAGGCGGGGGAAGCAGGGGAGAGAATCAATGTATATGATTGTGTGTATGACATGCGACAACAACGTGTAAACATGGTACAGACACTGGTAAGTTAGTTGTTGTTCGAAAAAGAACGAGAGGAGTAAATCGGACAGGGGAGGCAGCACTCAAATAGACCAGCTGAGCACAAAAAACAGTAACAACTATACCCACACATAACACAACTAAATAATATAGTGACCGAATGAAACTCAGCTAATAGTCGACATAGTTTCCCACGTCCCCGATGCAACATACTAGTATGACCTAGTTTCATACATACGAGCCCTATGCCAAAACGGTGACCCCAAGTAACCAAATGAAGCGTAAACCAGTAAAATACCATAATTGCAAATGGATGACATTTTTTTATTCGAGAGGAATTTCGCAATTATGTGACCTAATAACATATTATATTGAAACACATATTACAAGTACAATCGACAATGGACATGGTGATGATTGCTTAGTTTCTACAAAACAAATTTCCTTTTTTGCAATGCAGAAGTAGCTATCAAATCAGACATTGGAAGCAATGTTCAACCCAAACAACATGTTTCTGAAACAAGCATACTAACAAACAAAGACAAAACGGATAGCTGAGCCCAACACAGCACGCATATTCAATACATCCTCGCCGAATTTAGAGAGGATGTTAAAATGTCTTAAGTGTTTATATAATCCAATAATAGAAAATAGTTTATGTTAGCATGTTAAAATATTCCCTTGGTGAAGTCACAATATTATTGGATAGGTTAATTACTATTTTACCTTTTGTGTAGTTACAGCAGTTTTTTTACTACATTACCTGGGTGGTACGGTGGTCGAGTGGGGCACTTGATCATTTCTGAAACGCTTTTCTGTGTTTCCTATCCAACTAGAGATGAACTGGTTAGCAACCCATAGGTAGTCTCGCGTGTATCGATGCTATACACCGGACACTTCAAAGAAAGAGCAACGGGATCGCGCCCGGATACCTTGTATCACACCACTGTCTCTTCCACCTGCTGTCCCTTCTGCAAAAACACAGGACCCCATTGGAAATAATTACTAGCACTTTCATGGGTTATCCTTGACCGAAAGGTTTAAATAATTACATACATTACAATTACATACATACACACCTGATTAAGACGTATGATCGCATAACTATAACAGTGGTGAGCTTGGATATACATGCATCACTTGCTTATGATTTCAGGAACAATACAAATTTCTACATAAAGCTCTGGTACACACACTGACCTTTCAAAGCGGAGCAATTCGATCAGAGGTGTTTGGGTCGTACATACGAGAAACAAGTGAATTGGAGTTCAACAAAAACTTTGAAGTAAGTGGTATTTCAGGTACAATTTGAATAATTATAAACATCGGTTTCTAAATTATGTCGAATGCAAATAAAAAACAAAACAACAATTTTGATTGATATTGATTAACCACCTTGTAAATAGTAGTTGTTTAAAAAAGATCACTAACGTTTATATGGTATTGAATCATGTTTTCTGTATTTTGGACCGATGGCCGTTGTACTATAGAAATTGATCTTGTAGTACGTATCTTCTCAAAATATCAAATATTACGTGTTTTTATTTGATATGTCTAGTTGTATTTTTTATACCATACATGTATCACTGTTCTAGCTGCTGAAGGCTGTAATTGAAGATGAAGCCATTGAAGAAACACAGGCAAGGAATAAAAACGGTCGTCATAGGGAAAAGAACAGAAAACATAGTGACATACCAGGTACATATTTTACCAGTATTAAAAACGAATTTTATGTCTGTATATGTTCCATATGCCAATGGGTTAGAATGGGAATGTCGTGAGTACGAAAACGCAAATCAAAGCAAACTCAGTCGGAAAATTACTATAAACAAGCTTTCAATTTCAGAAAATTCCTATGGCTTTATATTAAGGAAAAAGAGCTTTTCAAACACCAGTTTGGTCCACATGCCAAGTTTATATTTTTATGATACAACTATAATAGGCTCATAAGAAGGGCATTTTGATGTTTATCTCTAAGATGAATTAGTCTGATAAATAGTTAGGACCTCTCCATTATAAGTGAGCGATAGTTGTGGAACATATTTGAAAATTGGTCTAGAACCAAATATGTTATCCGTTATAGGCAGGCAGAGAAAATCAATGCATTTAAAAGACAATTCTTACAATGGAAACAAAATCAATAGTACATGTAAATTGTGTCATTTAAATGTGTGTTGTCCCTTGTTCTAGTCTTATCGCTTGGTTCTTGCCCCGCATAGTTTGACTGACTGAGGCGGCAAACGCGCGGGGTGGGATTTCGGGGTTGTGTAATTTGTATACCAGTTGTCTTCAAGTTGTACGCTGGTGTTGTGTCGTGATGTTTCTGATTTCTGTGCTCGGCTGGTTGGGTTGAGTGCTACCTTCCATGTCGGATTTTCTCATACCTTTTTTGATTATGTATACACTATGTACAAAGTTATTTATTTATATATGATTTAATGCTCTAACAACATGTGTGTTTTCATATTCTGATCATCTCATTAAGTTATATGTGATACTGTTTGTATTTATCATTAATATGTTTGTATATTATCATGTAATTAATGTATATATGTTCTTTATGTAGACCATATTGAAAATTGGTATATTACCAAATATGTTATCTACTATAAATAAAGTCGTTACTTACTTACTTACTTACTATATAAATAAAGTCGTTTTCATCAGTATGATATGTTAAAATGTCACATTATATCTCAACCTATTTATGCACTTGCACAAAATTATCCGTCATACAAGCCTCTCTTGATATTTCACAAATGCGAAAACGTGCAAAGGCATTCTTGATGTACCTCCAAATAATGTATAATTATATATATAGATCGAGAGTATTTATTATAATAGTTAATAATATGCAAATTCAAAAAAAAAAAAAAAAAAAACTAAATGTTTTCGAATTCAAAATTAACGAATTAAATAAAATCTTCATATCTTATACATTGGTAGATTAAACAATACTCTAAAATACCTATGGACAAAATAACAAGTCAAAACTCATGAAATAATGTAATTATGAAAAGTAAGTCTATCTTGACCAGTTACGTAATGTACAACAATTGGATTTTGTATATTCTAATCAGTGTATGTAAGACGTATATCACTTCATACAGGTGACAGACATAGACCAAGGATTCACATTTGTCGAACATTCAACTCGTCTGACTACATCAATGCCATCTATGTCAATGTAAGTACCATACATACCTTCAATAAGTAAACGTTCAAATTAGCGTCCTGCCAATTAGTTAATTTGTTCACTAGATGCTGATCGTTCCTTTCTAATGTCATTGCAAGTTGACCTAAATTCCTATCCTGATATTATATGTGAACTTGTACATATCACTTGGACACAAACCCGAAACCAGTCAGCATTAAATGTAAGAAAATGTGTATCAATCGATCACTTAATAGGAAGGTATTATTAACATGCTTATGGTCATTTCAATATGATATATTTCATTTTTGTTTTTTCTATAAGGCTTCTGGTACGATTGACCGTAAGTAAATGGTATCTCAAAGATGGACCGGGTGTCGATGATATTATCCAAAAGGGGAAATACGAATGTTGACAAGAATGACTAACTCTTACGAAAAATGATTCGAAAGTATTGCATGTTCATTTTACAGGGCTTTTATAAAAAGAATCAGTACATCATTGCTCAATCTCCACTTCCAGACACCGTCGTGGACTTTCTGTGTTTAATCTTCCAAGCGAATTGTTACTGCGTCGTATCAATGGAAGATGCAGAGTTAATTGGGACGGTAAGGTATTTTTAATGGGAATGATATAGTAACTATAGTATATCATATACATCGCATGTCTAGAATGAGAATGCCGTAAGTTCAAAGCGATATTTTGAGAAAACAACAAACGAATGTCCGATAATTACTCTTTGCTTGTCATGGTTAAACAAGCTGTTTCAACTTCAGTTATGTCAACATGACAAGTTCTGATGTTTATTAAACCATGTTTATTAGACAGGCATTGTGATGCAGAACGTAAAAATAAATAAACCAGTCTTATAAGGTCGTAAATACTATCTCTTTGTTTATAAGAGACAACTTTCGTTCAAAAAACGAACATAACAAAACCGAATGTACAATACATCAACCATAAATCCACAATCGTTAACATGCAATCTTGGAATTACTTTAGGAAATAAGCGGATGTGTTCGTAGCGTCTGTTCTGATACATTCGGAACAGTGTTCCTGCTTTTCCTGTTCCAACCACTTATGTAATTGTGAATATAATCTGGAAGTATTGATTTCACCTCAATTTCATATAACAGATGACCAGTTGGAACACACATATACCATAATATGAACTAATTAATACATGTAACTAACAGGATAGGGAATTGAAAAGTGTTTTCTTGTATTATGTTAAAGTACATCAGTCATTTTGGAGTTTAATTCACTCACAGGAGATTTGAACATTTTAAACATGTTCTTTACATCAGGTGTTTCTCTTGACATCTGGTGATAAAACAAAATGTAATGTTAAGCATTGGTGTCAATATATTACTTGGTATCACATGTTTTTGATAAGAGACACGGGTTCAAATATGAATAGTTATTTAAGTTAATTATGTATTTCAATGTTCAGGAAATTGGTGATTATTTAGGAGCCGATAATCAAGTGTTACAGTCAGGAACCTTTACAGTGAAGACGTCAAGAGGTGAAACAGAACCAAACTATATAATGAGAAAACTGACAGTCTCTAACAGTGATAAGGTAACCACAATTGTAATAAGCTCAGAAATATCCAAATAATTACACGTATTAACACAATTAATAATACAATACTATTGCATGAGAAAATAATGCTTTAATACTAGAAGTTGTAACGGCAGGTGTAAAAAATCGGAAAGGTGCAACAGTAATTTCACTTGGTATAGCGCTACTAATGCAAAACTGTAACTGATTAAAGTTTTAGGTGACTTTGTCGGCGGGTATGTATGCTGCATTGCAATTGGAAAACCATTTTCACTGCTAAATGTTTTTAGTTACAGCTTTACCAACAATATCACGTTCTACAACTGTTGCAAAGAAAACTGTGTGAATATAAAGGTATAGTTTGGTAATGTAGACTTCATGAACTCTATTCAACATATTTCTTTTTAGCACTCTAAAGGTGAAAAGGTAGTTTACCATTACCAATTAACAAATTGGAGTAGAGACGAGCAGGTTCCTTCAGATGTAGGGGAGTTTACACAATTTGTGAAAGATGTTAGTAACAAGGCTCGTGAAATTAAAGATGCCAATGCACCCGTTCTTGTACATTGTTTGTAAGTTGAGATATTTGTTACATATTTACAAATGTGCAAAAGTGAGGAGGGAAATACACATGTGACAGACTTTGCGTGGTTTTGAGTAGTAAGTGAAATAATGTAGAACGAACTGATTGATAATTCAAATCGCTAAAGCTAGTTATGACCGCCGTATATAACTACCTAAATTATGTAAAAAAACACTGTATAAGTTTCTATTCTACAACCAATGGTATACATCAGGTGACCCTTACCTAAGCAAAGCGCTACCGATCACCTCCATTCAGCTACCCCATGTTAAATTAAATTTAGAAGGCATGATTTACCTCCCATGGAATGCGCTACGTAGCACTTTGTCTTGGTAACAGACACCACTTGTTTTACATAAGTGCATTATGGGCGTACTGGATAATAGCGATACATTCATTCAACGCATGCATGACTTTCAGAATATTTTGATATAAGACTGACTTATGGTCATGTATGTACAATGTGTTATTCGGCCAAACACTTGCAGTAAAGTAATTATGGGACGTGTACATTTCATTTTTTCTTCAGTTATGTGTGGATATTGAGCCGCGTATTTGTATTATGTGATATTGTTCATGTTTTCTGTTCTTGATTAATTAAGTTGTGTGCTGCCTTTCTTGCCCGATGAATTTATGGTGTAAACTAACTATATTAGTTAACCAAATCATTTCAGAGACGGAGCTAAGCGTAGTGGTCTGTTCTGTGCTGTTGGTGTACTGTTGGAGAAAATCGAAGCTGAAGGTCAAGTTAGCGTGCCCAACACATTGAGACAACTTCGTACTCGTAGGAAAATGACTATTCCAAATAAGGTTGTATTTTATATATGTCAATCATGTCTATACTTTATTGTGAACCCTAATCAAAATTTGTCTAGAATCAAATATGTCACCCCCGATAAATAAAGCCATTGTTATTATTATTATTATTTTTATTATTATGATTATTATTATTATAGTCAAACGAGGACTACCTTGTGTCGTATTCTAGTATCATATTTTATTCACTAACATATTAAGGCAAACACGAGTGCAGAATAAATGTAATGTAAAACTTTACTCTACCTGTCCAGGCAATGTCACTCTCACCATATCCTCAATATGTTGTACACATAACACACAAACCTCAGAGGGTTCCGATTATTACAGTGTATAAACATGTAGTGCTTGGGTTTGATGAATCAGTTGATGTGTAGGTATTTCCGTTCATTATATGTACCCTTATATTATTTTCTCGTTTTTCAGGAACAATTTGAATTTTGTTTCCGCTGTGTGGATGCTCATGTTAACTCAAACAACGTTTACTCCAATTTTGCACGCTAGAGACTCTACAACAAGCTTCTTCCAAACTTGCATATGTGCCTCGGTATATCATTGGTTACTGCGCTTTAAGTCTAACCTGGCGACCACCCGGGTTCAAATACAGCTGGAGGCACTCACATCGTTTTTTCAACAGACAGATAAATGCCATGATAGAATTTGAAAGAGCACTTGACGAGTTTATTAAAAAGCTATTGATGCAATGAGGATCTGTTTATAACTTCGCGTCATAGGATATTATCTTTGACGTTCGATAGTGCTCGGTTAATTACTATATTGTACAAAGTACTATTGTTGATAGTTGTTTGATACGTCATGCTTTAGTTATATATTTTGTTGTTTTGATCCATATTGATATCTTGCCCATTTACTCAACTTGTCATGACTATGTGATGATATGTTTCGGCTCTAAGCGTTCCAAAGCAAGTGGGGAGACACATGATGTTGTCTTGTAAAACATTTGTATGCATTTAATCAAACACTTAAAGGTAGCTCGGTTGCCAATTTCTCAAGCAAGGGAAGTGAAACTTTTACTATTTACTATGGTTTCGATGTACTGGTACCCAAACTACGCGTGCCGATACGAGTACGTGCTGGGAGCCAAGGTAATTATGTAGCTGGAGAAAATGGCCGTTGAATTATCGTTTGATATATATTAAGGTAGTGGAAATGCTCATTCGACATGATAACATTTACGAAACTGTGTGTCTCTGGGCCAGCTACATGTAAGTAGTAATAGTACATGGTTACTGGTGATATACAAACATTTATGACGTGTAGGTTTTACGTTTAACGTTTTTAAATCGTAACATAATTTTGTGTAAATTTCTTATTATTTAAAATCAGAGTTTTGTTTAGTATCATAAAAACGTGTTTTTTAGATCTGTGCTATCATTTTGTATCAATTCCGTTTGTGTGCTATTCGTGTTCTGTTGTTTATGTTAATGGTTATCATTTCTTACAGATACCATTCATAATAACTCCATTTTTTCTATCACATGGGAAAATTCAGACTTAGACATCACGGATGGCAAAATGTAACGCCCAATATATAGGATATCGTATAATATTTTATAGATATACTATAAGACGCATTAATGAAAAGTAAAGTCATAATGTTGAATACCAGAACATTGTTTCACACCTGTTTGTCTATACACATATTGATTTCAAATTACTTTACACCATCACGGTATTATAACTTAGATCAACAACTTTTATTATAAAGACTCCGCTCCAATATCAATTATTGTCTTGGATGCGTAAAATAATAAAATCTAACTGAAGTTAAAGAAATGTATCGAGCTTTTAACCCATTACCAATATACAGTTGTTTTGCAATCCAATATGACGAACTATTTCACATTGTCAACGTGCAAAAGCAATTCATAATGTTCACAGACTATCGTTTTCATTCTATTATCGTTGTACATACATACTTATCCTCTTCGTGCCTGCTGGCACATAAGGCTACAATTATCCTTGTAATTGCATTCAAAATATAATTTTAGAAGTTCACGTAAAACGTAAAATCAAATTAAAATCCAGGTTACATTTTTGAATAATAATGTAATAAACGATGAACATAGAACACATATAAATAAGAAGACGGGAAAACGTTGTGCGTAATAAGACAGACGACACTTTATTATATTGACATGACTGTGGTAAATAATCACATTGAACTTTACAAATATATGTATTTCATTTTGTTTCCTTGTTGTTGTCTTTCATGATTTGTGGATGCTGTTATTATTGAATAAATTGTTTACTTAGAAGTCAAATACTATTCATGAATGTTTGTGCTACAATTATTTCACTGATATCATGTATGTCGATTAATTTTTGTTAACGTCGACAGGTGGTCGTAAGTATAAATGCTATCATAATTTCATATACAAACCAGTGTGGAATATGTTCATGTCAACTATGATAATTTTATAAGTGTCAATTTGCATATCGCTGACTTAGAATGAGAAGGTCATCAGTATAATTTTAAAACCGCTAACTTGAGAAAGCCAGAAAATACTTTATCACACAACCTGTGATCTATGAGTGCGTTACATTTTTCAAGCCGTGCCGAAATATAGTAATGCACTCCCAGCCCATTTATTTAACATTTAAATTAGCTTGACGTTGATTAGTTTGATGTTTCAGGATGACGTAATGCAAGCAAATCCGTGCCTTGAATCGAGCCGTGACGTCAGTATAATATAACCGTCGGCATGACGTTGCGCGCATTGTAATTTTAAAACCTTTGTAGTGTACATCAGCGCTTTGAACGTTAACGGGCGTTCTCTGAGATTATGTGATACATAGAATCTTACATTCGTGCTAATATTGTACGAGTTTTATTAAACTCGTCGACAAAACAATATGACGGTCGGCAAAGCCTCGTGCTTTTCGGAAAGAAAACTCCAACTTCCGTTTTGTAAGCCTGACCAGTTCAGATTGTCATGAATGCTGATCAGAAAGATATTTGTCAAATATTTATGAATCTTATAAGCTAGTAGACACCCTTCTTAATATTACTACCAAATAATGCACGGTTTGTGTAACATAACCGAAAAAAGAAAGTGTGTACTTTGTTCTGTGAATATTATGGAAGACGAATACCATTTCGTCTTGGTTTGTCCTCACTATCGTCATTTGCGAACTACTGTTTTTACCAAATTATTATTCGGTAAGTCATGTGATGTAAGCCATCAATATATATTATAGTAAGTTTGTAAGGTATGTAGACTTGTCCGCTTCACGAAAGTAGAAATCGTTGTTCTTCTCTGTTCGAACGTAGCTATAATATGTCGCTACGACCCTGAGGCACGAACACCGTCCCCAAGAAAGGTTAATAACAGTGAACGAGTTGTGGCTCTCCAGACAATATTGTAAACAAACAGTCTTGTTGGCATATGGCAACGTTCCCAATAATTGAGTGTCAGCTATATATACTGCATCGCTTGTCTTCAACATACATTCGGTTGAGTTTGTTCCGTTCTGCATTGTGTAATTAACACATGTTCCTGTAAAAGATAAACGCGTATGAGGAGATTGGACAGGGAAGGCAGCACTCAATTCAACCAGCCGAACACGGAAAATATAAGCAACATCACATTCACAAGTACACGCAACAATAGTGCCCACACATAACCTAACGAGTACATATAATGTCAAAACATTTTTCGTCTGATACACGAAAGTGGTAAGTTCAAAGATGCTATGTTGATATAAAAAGCTGTACAATGTTCTCTTAACTTGTCTCGGGGATGTACTCACGATCTAAAAATTTTAAACCTGTTATTCGTCAGTATAAAACCGAATTGAACTGGTTAATCGGCCACCATATTGAAAATTGGGATTTTTTTCCTGGCGACCTTTTAACAATTCGTCGCCTGTGTGGAACGTTGCTCTATCTACCATTTTCACTATTTTGAGAAAATCGAGTTTAAAGGTCAAATACGAAAGAATTTCTTAATTTAACTATAGTAACACATTTACATAGATATATATCATATAAAAGACATGGCGTACTTGTAATCCACATAATTGCAATATTTAAGATGGTTTGTAACGATAAAGTTGACGATAACAAAATTACAACGTAAATCCAACCTGGTTGTCTCCCTTGATTTTTAGACCGTGTGACGTCATTTTGGACATAAGTGGAACTGTTCCTCTTCAGTTTAACTAAATTTGAATGGGTCCTGTCGAGTTTTTATCGGATTAAATTCATGATCATTGACGGAAATTTCTATATTGTGGTATGTTCTAAGCATTGTATGTGTTGTCATTGCAATCACGTTTTAATTCCCTTCAATATTTAAGAAACAAAACAACGACCACATACCGATGTGGACATTACTGACTTCAACTGCTGGGCGTGTTATACATTACAAACGCAGCAGTGCAAACTGCGCGCTACAGGGGGTATAAATATCACGCTGTTTATACACTTGACACGTGTGTGTATACATCGGTGATTGATTTTGAATATATATACATGTATATATATATAGCTGTCACTATTTTGTATATTTATGTGTTAGGTTTTGTAACAGACCATAAGTAAAGCATTCCGTATGAGGAAAAAAAATATGTTCGCAAGAAATGGCTTTAGCTGCGTATTTGTACACGCGTGTATATTAGACATATAGATACATGATTTGTAGTACTCACGAAATGACGCGTAGTTGGCAGTTTCTGTCGTTAATTGTAAAAAAATTATAAATTAACCATAATTAAGTTACTGAATTCCTAAATTGAGAAATGAACATTACAATTCTACACAGGAAATTATTGACGAAACACTGTAAAAGGAAATTTGAAAAAAAAGTCTGTAGATAACCGGTAAAGTTAGAGACATTGTCCATAGTTCTTGGATGCCGAGTTAATCCCATTTTATCATTTTCAATTATGGATACAAATTCAAATGAGAATTAGCATTAACTAAATCGATTGGTACTTTTTTCAACATTACATACTGCATCAGTCAGTTCCATCATCACCCCAAACCCTCGGGGATAGACGGTCGTGTTTAGTTGTCAGGGGAAATACCGGAGATTGTCGCATCAGCTGTCACCCGCATGTCGTGGAAGGCGGGATGACAACCCATAAGCCCATCCCCAGGAGTGGGGTACCGTGGATGCTACTGACAGGTGCATAACAATGACACGTTAGAACAAGTGCGCTGAAAATTAAGTAATTTGGAAATGTAAACTCACGCATTTCCAACAGAATAATCGGCGTAATTATCTTTTCAATATTGTTGGTATTGTAATGCACATGTAATAAAAAGCATGGTTTCTTTGAATGACACCTCATGGTAAAATTTATTAACTACATCCAGTATCATTGAAAAGTGACAGAATTATAGTGCGATGCTTACGGCTTATACACAGAAGTTTGAACATAATTTTTTTACCTTTTTGAAGCTTTCCATTACACCAGAAAACAAATTAGAGTTTACACGAATCCTAAGCTTGTCATTTTCAAAAAGTTTCACATTGATAAACAAAAACTTGGTTTATTACGCACATTCATTGAAGATATTTTTACGCACTTGCTCAACTGACCATAATTAATACTTACATTTCAATTCATGGCGTTATTTTGATTGGCGAATACAAATTGGTTTGTAATAAATTCGCCACGCCCCCTTGCACCTGCATGACCTATGGGAGGCCAGGCAGGCCAAGCGCTGGATACCGTGTGATCTATATATTATATATAAAATAGACCGCCTGCTTTTGGCGGCCTATAGTGCAGTGTCATATATGTGTCGGCCTTTTACTGATGTTTAGTCTTTAAATGTAAGCCGGTCTAAATTGTAGGATCAAAATGTCTGACCGTGCGTTGATATTCTGGAAAATTAGGCACGTGTTTGAACTCTCAGACAAGTATTATTTTGTGATTTGTAACAAGACTTTAGTTATATTACGGAAGCAGATTACCAACAGTGGAGTTCGCTACATACATGTATCTTGTTTGTATTTTGTTAAATCCACGATGCTCGCACTGGCTAAGGTCACGCCACGTTTTGACATATTTTTTAAAATATTTTAAACAATACTGTACATGTATACGAGCCCATGCGTTGTTCCATACAGTATTCTACAATTGAAGTGGACAGAACAACACATACAAAGAATAAATCTTTAATACCGCTCTTCATTTTTTATATAATATATATCCAGCGTTCTATTTCGGATAGTCGGACAGTATTTTTTAATAATTACCCATAAAGCAAACCGAAACACAATATATTTCAACTGTGCGTAACTATTTTTTCCGTTATGTATTTTCTTGTTGGTGTACATAACGGGAGATGGATACCTGGATCTAGGTTTATGCTAGGAAGAATCATAACTTTACACACAGTTAAATTCAAATGCCAATGATCGATCGTTTTAGAAAAATGCAATTTATCGTTCCATACTAAATTAATAATACACTGTTATTTTTTGCATTTTGATTGACAAAAATATATTATTAATACTTGGCCTGTTACAACACCATTCCTATAACACGCGTAATGTACACGCGTCTCCAGTTGCATTGACCGTAAACTTATCTATTTAGGAATTTTCTCACATTTGTATACCCAATAATACGTACAGAAACAATTAAATTTTACATCTAATCGGTCAGCAGCTGATTATAATCTCGTGTTTGGCATGTTACAACCCCCGTGGTGTGCATAATGTACCAAGATAACTGTATGACACTTCTTTGATCGACGCTGTGTATATGTATGTTTAACCCCCGTGGAGAATTATTTTATGATTGTGCTTTATATTTGACCCACTATTACATAATAGCACATGCATTTCATGTAACTTTAATGCATTTAAAACGAACATATTCAATAGAGATCAAGATTTATGTGAATATACACTAATAGTATACAGTCTCTGTGTTAATCAGATGTTCCAAAAATACGTCACAAGCTAAGGGAAGTAACTCGGGTTAGTTTATTCACAAAATAAGATAATCGAAATAAGAGATGACGTTTATTGTGTGTTATAATCATATCTGAAGTGTAGAGATTGATGTAATCCTATATTTATACCATAAACTTACTAAAACATCAAATGCGTATATGACCTTTAAAGTTTCAGTTTGTCATATTTCTATAAGCGTTCCACATATGGGGGACAAACTTATATGTGGATAATCGGATTTAAGAATAGATTTAGAATATCGAGTTAATTTGCTTTAAATCGTTGTATATTTCTATTTATTTAGATTTTTGTGTTTGGCGATAGAGCACTTTTGTAAAAATATTTCATTTTTTCTTAGGGGTAAACTGTATCTCCTGCTACTGGAGATATAGCATTTCTTTACTCAAAGTCGTGGAGATGCATTCCAGTGCCCATTTATTAACTCTCAAGTGGGCCAAAGCATCACTTACTCTCTATACACATTTGTCTACCCTTCCATTTACCATGAGCATCACAGCGAATGAAGTCTGGTCCAAATCTTAGGAAACCTTCATTACATGTCAGGGATAAAGTTGAGTTTATGGTTGTATTGTAGTTCTCCCCATATGTACCACATTCTTCTACAGGCGGTTGGCCGCAATCTAGTGTCGAGTATAGCATAATGTATATTAAATATTGATTGGTTTCATTAGTTTAGTTAACAAAACAACATAAGTTACAAGGTTTTATCCAAAAACTTGTACGAGAAGTAAATTATTACTAGGCCTACTTCAGAAGGAAGTTTTGTATGCATTGAAATACATTAGATGGTCTATTTCAGGTACCTGGCCATGGACTTATTTTCCAAAGTTAAAACGATACAAACTGTTATCCATATTTTGTTAATACAAATGTTATAACACGGCACAAACAGTCAGGACAAATTATGAAACAATATCTATCTTTTTGTAATTATATTACTCGAAAAACAATTTTTTTTTAATAAAATCAAAGCCAAAAAGGCACGAAATGATATTTTTAGAATACAACCTATCTGCAATTTCAAATGATTGACAATTTTTAATGGTGATTTTTAAAACTTCAGTGGTCTGTTCGTACGTGTATATTGCTAATATTGTGTTTAATTCCTCATAAACTGTTGAGAGAAGGTTCTCCAAACGTTCACAGATTAACAACCCAAATACGTAGATGACCATAAAGGAAGGAGATCTGGCTGTGCCAATGTTTAACAGGCTTATGACCCTTTGTAACTTTTGCCCGGGGGTACCCGTTTTGCATGGACACATTTCTAGTTTTAAGTAGCTAAGTATTCCTACCAACTAAATGGCACTGTACATTGCCGCCAACCCAGCCGTTTTCACCGTCACATCGCAGGTAGCGTGTCCGTTGTAGCCCTTGTAGCATGTAGTCTTGCTTACATGTTATTCTGATATTGGAGCCATGACGGTATGTTTTATTGGTGTCATATTCCAAACTGTTAGGCACAGGAGGTGCTTGACAATCTACAAGTACAAAGATATTTCGAATTTAATTCTACCAAATACAATTGTAAACTATACGGGTTCACATGCAACAGCGGCAGCCTCATCGACGCTTCAACGACTCGAACGTTAAAAAACCATAAACTCGTCCGTCAAGTAAATTTTGTTTATCCATGTTGGGTATACCTGAGTTAACGATAGTCCCCGCTATCAATTCGAATGTGATAGTTTCCTCATTAGCATTACTTATTTAATCGACAGTAAGCGGAAAATTCATTCAACCACAAAAATAGATACTATGCATACATGAAGTATTTTCAAAATAAAATGAGAATGGTTTGTAAACATAAGCTCTTCCGTCAGGTAGCTTTTGTTTATCTATGCTAGCTGCTGGGTATATCTGAGTTAACGGTAGTCCCCACTATCCGTTCGAATGGGAAAGTTTCCTCATAGCAGTACCCATTGAATCGACGGTTAACGGAAAATTCATTCAACAACAAAAATAGACACTGTATACTGTTTCACGAAAATAACGATAGTGTATATTGCATCCATTGTGTAGTGACTTTAACAAGTCAAAGTTCTGTAAACTGTAAAGTCATACTTGCTTGGTTAGCATGAAGGTAAACAACTCCATTTTTTATCAATTTTACACTTACCTGGTTTGCATGTAGGTAAACTACTCCACTGTCTATCAGTATAACACTTACCTGGTTTGCACGTAGGTAAACTACTCCATTTTCTATCAGTGCTACACTTTCCACTAACTTGTCCAGTTTTTCTGAAATAAGAATAGTACTGTACATAGCGCGCATACACCAGAAAGAAACACAGAAATGTAGTGTACATCAACATTTTGAACGATAACCAGCTTTATGTGAGGTTATAAGCTATATACAATCTTGCATGAATTCGTGCTAATAACAAACTAGTTTTATTAAACTCGTCGATAAAGCATAATGACACCAAGCAAAGTATCATATTATCCAGCGCTTAATTAATATAACTCTTATATGATGAACACCGATGCAAAATCTTCAATTAGAGACACATTAATCATAAAATAAACCCTACAAACAAGGCTTTACAATACCAATACAACCTTGTAGATGCAGATATGTTTGTCTCAAGCTCAACACATAGCCACAACACGCTTAGTCAAAAATTCAAATACATACTATTTGCGTAATCCAATTCATGTCTGAGTTCTTCACAACAATTGGTATGTTCTACAACAATAAAAACATAATTAATTTGAAACGTGTAGCGTATTTTACTTTTAAACAAACTAGGGTACATGCAATAGCCGTCAACATTATGTTATGTTATGTTAGGCTGGGTTTTACCAGCAAAGCACGTATCTAAATAATATGGGAATATAGTTAAACAATCACTATTATGTTATTATGTAATTCATTCACGTTGGTGAACACGTAAGTGAAATACTAGAATTTACTTACAATATGGACATTGAAAATAAAGCAATAACGAATTCTTATGAAATTAAATGTAATTGTTTTCAAGATTTTTTTAAGAATCTAAATGATATTTTTGAAGTTCTGATATAGCAAAAATCAGAAAACGAACCAATTCTGAGGGTCCCCATGATTACAATGCACGCTATAACCGAGTTCCACTGTATAAGGTAATTTAAAATCAAGTCGCTCACACTCGTTTTTATAGACTCTTCCCATTGGAACCACATAATATACATGAAGCCATAATGAAAGGCTGCTAAAAAGATATCAACAAATACAGCTAGGACGAGCGAGATTTCAATTCAACCATGTGATAAAAATTCTGTAAATGTAAATGTCACAAAATAAAACACATAGTATCATTTAACATACCATTTGTCCCATCTTGTTCATGATTAAAGTTTCCATAACCATTCACTTTTTCTAAAATAGTAAAACATGTATCACATTATTGATTTATTTGACAAAGGTTCAATCCTTAACACTCCATTTATGTTTCAGCATAAGTGTTTTTATATTTTTCAGTTTTACTATTACAATGACTTGAACACCAGATGTCCATGGTTTCTACACTATACACAGCCATAAACATGTATTTGTGCGCTCTTAAAACGAGCAAATCGGACAAAGAAGTCAACACCTAACTTAACCTGAAAACATGAACAAAATTACATAAAACAAATGACAAATATCCATACAGTTAACCAAACATAAACTTACATTGGCATAGACATATGAGCCATTTGTATGTGCATTCACAGATCCATTCAATGTCGGCGCACTATCGAGGCATAATATAAATTAAATATGGCTTTTTCACAAGGATGAGTTTTGCTTTGTTAATAATAGTATCGAAGCATAATAATTACAACGCGATACACACTGTAGTTAAAATCATAAATTTCTTTGCGTACTCAATGACCTTTTTTGGAAAACTATAAAGATATGTAAATAAGATTTTATTACTAAATATTCAAATGAAAAGTGGGACAGGGAAAGCAGGACTCGACGTAAAGAGCTGAACACTGAAACCGTACAAGAACGCCTCATTTAACAATTGAACGATACAATACCCAAAACACACTACATGGGAGAATGAACAAACTCGCTTAAAGAGGCATTCCCTGTAACTAGCATATTTTCTCCACTATCACATTAAATGAACTAAATATACAAAGCACTATCAATAAGCATTATTTGTCAAAAGAAAGTGTGCACAAATATGTCAAAAGTATATCTAATTCACCAATAATAATGTATCGCTTCCAGCGATTTATCATTATGTGGTCTAAGGGAAACAACTCATGACTATTTTCGCGCGTTACGGAAATATATGTTCGCTCTTTTCTCGGTAATTACGTGTAGTAGGGGCTTTTTGTTGAAAATTTGAGGAATTTTAGCAAGTTTCATTTAATGTATGATATTTCTGAATCGATTTAAAGGCTCAAATACACATGTAGTTATAGGGCACGCCTCTTTAAAGACCACAATTGGTCGAATTCGGAGTAAAGCTTTACAAAATATCAAAAACAAAAATATCTTTAACTGAACTTCATCTCACAAGGTATACATGTATACAAAAATGTATCAACACATATTACAAAATGTGCAACAATAAAACGACAAGATGTAAATGATTTTGACCGCTGAAATACCAAGTTATTTCTGCCAAAAAGTGAAAAGGCCTAGACCAAAATACTAAGCATAATAATCCAAGTCACATATCTTCACCTTAGCATCGTTTCGTGATGTAGCCACATTATACAACACGGTACCACCAACTATTATACGAGTATGTCTATATAACCTACCTTCAATGTTCAGCGTACGTCTAGATATCAGTTCCAATGTTCCGATAACATTTGCAAAAACTGTTTCATTTGTTGAATATGTTCCTACTGAGTAACAATGTAACACCGCGAACACAAGGTAAATACACTTCATCCTTAGTTTGCTTACAGACGAATAGAAAAATGCTGTAGAACTGAATTTAATATGCCCTGCAAATCCACGCATATGTTTACTCAACACTGAACTAGTGTTAACTAGGTCAAACTTTAAAGCACTATTGAAAGCGTCCGGCGATTCCACTTAACTGCTCCTAAATAAATGAACCACATAAAGGCTTATATTTTTATTCCAAACCGTTGTAATACTTATGGTTACATATTCATAATTGGTCCAACGAGTAAGACGCCAAGTATATTTATAGTACATACTAGAAAGTCCAATTAGCTTATTAAGTATTGCACTTGAATAATCAGTTAAAATTGACGTAATACATATGTTGGCCTATAAAGCAGTTCTAAGTGTTTTGCAGAGCTTGACTTAATTGTTTCTTAAGATTAATTAAATTTGCATCCTGAGTCAAACTCTAGTTGATTTTTAGCACTGTTGTAACGCACACATGTACTTATTAAATGATAGAAAACTACATGTGGTCACATAAAAACATCTTACATCCAGAAGTCCGAATACAAACGGACATGATAAAAAATTATTGTATTCGCTTTACATACGGTTGACTAATAATGAATGATATGATGTGTGGTTGTACAAACTTATGACAATGGCTATCATGCTTTGCCAAATCCAATGAATGTACTTGATAACTTTCAACAAGGAACATTCGACTAAAAGAACAAATTAAGGTGCCGCGCGCGTTTTGCCTAACCATCGAATTTTCTCTGAAACTCCTTAAAATCATATTAAAGTAATTTGACATCATAAAGCCATATGTCCCGAGGCTCGATTTTGAAATACGTTGTTTTCAAATGACTTACCATCGTATTTTGTTCATTCCAGCTATTTCTTGCAAGTATGGCACCATCATATTCATTTGAAGATTTTTGTAAGATTTCTTCAATTTTAAGCAATATATGATGTTGTATGAGTTCATTTATTTATCATTCTTACATAAACAAACAGTTTAGCTTCCTTATGAAATAAAGCCGTATTTGTACCTGATAAAAAGTTACCCGACCTATTTACAAAATTATCGAAAAAATGTGATTTTTAATCGAGTTTCGATTTTTTTTATTTATATATAAGTTGAGAATCAACCAGACTATTGGTTAAGTAAAGTAAAAAAATGCTTAGATCATGAATGCGTCATGAGTTCGTGGATTTTGCTATTCATGTAATAAATACAGGGTCAAAATTATTGTTCGGTGTGTTTAGAAAATCGGAGTTTTTCCATTTATTTGATTTTATTGAAATGGTTTTTAGAGTTCAGCTGTTTGGACACTCGTTTGTTAAAATATTCAAAATCTACATAGGAGACGGTGAAGATCTATCGTTCAGTTTAAATTCAGAGATTTTCTTATAAAATATTCCAGTTTCCCTGGAGCTAAAGTTTGTGATTTGCGGGGACATTTGGATTCAATCAGGAATTTCGAGTCCCGCTTAGTCTTTCTTGGTGTTAGGCACAAACGAACTGAACGGCAGGGAAGCCAAGCGTACGGCAACCGATGTCGTTGACATAGTTGACACTATCAAATTTGTGTTAGAAGTACCAGAAGTTGTGGTTTGTCAGAAATTATATAGACGTCAACCGTCCTTACCTTCGCGCATCCCAGTAGACATTGAGATCTTTAGTCAAAAGGTAGACGAGCTGAATGACATTTTTGGATCACGGTAAATTGATTTGTGATCTGCCCTTTGGCGGCTTAAAGGATTCTGGTCCGATAATTCGTTACATACTGTGTTTGATCGGGACGGGGTCCATGTCTCTACAGAGGGACACAATAGGCTGTTTAAAAACATCAGGGCTCTGGTTGTTTCGTACCATAGACGTGGACCTTACAACTTGTCAAACTGAGTCAGATAAATATATTTTGTTGGTCAGTTGGCTTTTAAGCCTAGTTAGTACAAGTGTTACGTGTAGCAACAATACACTGTCGGTTGTATTTATTGATATTATATTAATAAACACTTTTCAAGTCAGGCCTTTATGCCTTATTGACATGTTTATGACAGCCGCTACTGGGACCATACTTCCGGTCATGTCCTTGTGACTTTGTTTTCTGGCACCTTCGAATATACATATTGAACCGCACATATATACTTCTCACTCCTTCAGGATAGGTGGAGCAACTTATGCACAGTCACATAGGTTCTCAGACTCACAAATTTGTCAATTAGGGCGTTGGCGGTCAAATGTTTTTCTAATTCAAGGCCTAAATCCATTACTATGTAAAAAAGCCTGAACTGTCTCCTGTACTGCCTATATATGTACTACATTTTAGACTCATGAAACTATAACTACTAAGTGTGTACATGTACTGTAGTCACAATGACTTTGATAATTACAACTTGCTCACAGTTACTTTGTTGGTGGTGACTGACTTACTTAGGCAGCCAATTATTGACAATGTACAGCTCATGGTCACATGTACATATATTTCTTTTATAATTACTACTTGACTTGTTTGGTCAGCTTATGCATACCTGTATGTTTTCACAGTTTTGTATTTTTGTTCTATTTTTATGGTGACTGACTTGCTTAGGTACATGTAGCAGCCGACCATTTACTTAATTTCAGCTCATGATCACATGTACGAGTACATACAGAAGTCGGAACGTCCGAGTTGTCAAAATTTGCGTGTATCGTGCGTGCATCGTGCGTGTAACGTGCGTATCGTATGCGTGCGTGCATCGTGTGATTTTAGTAACGTGCATCGTCTATCGTATCGTATCGCCCATCGTGCACATCGTGTATATCGTGTACATCGTATCGTGTACATCGTGTACAACGTGTATAACGTGTGAAACGTGTATGGTACAGTATAAGTATATGAAACACGATAGCGAGAGCTTTATCGTGCATCGTATCGTGTGAATCGTCCATGAACATTATAAAAACACACGCACTTTTTTCCGACATGAAGGGGTACATGTCGGGGGTCCTATAAAAAATCCATATTACCGAAAGGTATAGGACGATACGAAGACCTTTTAAACTAATGCCAAATCAAATCATTCATCAGTTTAGTATCGTATCGGTGACCATAATTTCCGGGACGCAACGGAAGTATGTCCGAAATTGACATCCAAAATTATGTACACCTTCATGAAAAGAATTGATTGCACATCGATAATTCATAATTTATGTAATGAAAATGTCTTAAATGTTGTTCTTTTCCCGACCAACTATCCCAATGTCTTTGAAATGCCGACTTATTATAAATCGATGTACATTCTGTACGCGTAATTCTGCTAGTAGTTATCCGCAATTATTGAAAAGCAGAATCCAATTTTTATCATCATCTAATTCTGGTTTCATGAATCGAACATTTAAATGGTATTATTGAGGTGTAGATGTGTTATGCATAATGATAAATTATAATAATTTATAATATCAAAGTTCACGATTAGTTTAAGACGGCCGACCAGCATTTCTAATCACTGCATGTAACTGCAGTATTTACTTTTTATTTCAACATGGATATTGGGGTATTTAATTCATATATCTTTTGGCCTAAGTTGTTCAATAATATGAACTAAGGCACCGCCTAAATGGGGTTTAGTACTCACTTGACCCCTTAATGAATGGTACTCAACCAGTTCTCTCACATTTGTACAGAATCTGATTAGTGCCATATGAATTATCAATTAAGAGGTCGAGAATTGCGCAACACATGAAGCGACGCACGACAATCGGTTGATACAAGAAGCAAGGCACAATTTTCAAACACGAGATCTCGCTCTAACGCAGTATAAAAAACCATGAGATTTCGCAGTAGAATATCGTGCCTCGCCTCCTGTGTCGCGAGATTCTCGAATGTCGCTTCGTTTCTCGGGCTGAAATATCATGCATCGTTTCGCATGCTGCGCGATTCTCGTGCCTGGCATTCCAAGGTCGAGATGCGAAGCGAGTCAAGAAGCGACAATTAGATGACAAACGAACATTATATCGCCCGATTGTCGCATAAAATTTACAAACCGTGAGACACGACACATGGTATGATAAAAAGGAGCGTACTGAGGCAACCAGTTTCTGTGGCCCCGGATGACCAGGTATGAAGATGTAGGTTAGGCTGACGGTAGTCGAACTAGACCGTCGCTAGGCCCCTATCTTGCGAGGCATGATAATTCATATGGCGCTAACCAGATTCCGTACATTTTACCATTTGGATGAGTAGTATATATATGTTGCAATGTCACCAGGCTATGTTTTTGTCAATAAATCCTTAATAAATATTACATATTATTGACAATTAGCTATAAATTAAATGACATTACATGATTAGACTTCACAATAGTCGTCAGACAAATCTGACAAATATGGTCTCTATCAGGTGCATTTGGTTTCCGTCCGGACTGCCTGTCCGATGACTCTTAACCGTCATGGTTCGCTTTTATTCCTTTGTACATGACCGCATGTCTTTTGTAAGACATGTCTTGATTGGTCAATTATAGTCGCAAAGTAGGAAAACAATCTAATTATCTCCTCGCTCTTGTACTCTTTTTCTGAAGAGTCTCCTTATCATTCCCCGATAAATAATGTATGCATGAAAATGCGGATGGCCATCAAACAAAAAGTCTAAAACTGATTTCACAATGAAATTACTCGGAAAAGAAAAGCTCAAAGCCATCTTATACCGAGTGTACGCCGCCTATTCGTCACACTTATTTGTTGCAGACCTATAACTGGCATTCAAAAAGTGAATATTTTAAAATGAAATGAATGTTTTAAGACTGTATTCACTGTATATTCATTTCAAATTTGATACATGTTCACCGCACACATGTTACACATTAAAAATTTTGTCAGAGGGCATATTTTTCTGTATTAAAAGGGTACTTAGGGTAGCCAGACTTCTCAATAGCTGTTGGACGAATCCGACAATGCCAGTATCTGTCTGCCTTTTAGCGAAACAAAAATCAGATTTCCTTCCGGTCTGACAGTTTATCCAAGTCTGTCAGACCGTAAGCGACTATCGGTTAGTCCGGTAGCCCCCAAAACATCTCAGACACTTTCACCGAGTGACCTATATTTTGACCCAGGATGAACTAATTTATTGAAATTGACCTAGATTATAATGAAGTAATTCATTCTGGAGAATTTTCATCAAGATAAGACCAATTTTTTTCATCTCCATTGTCTATACAAGAAATTTCCAGGTTTTGACCTATATATTAAGTGACACAATTTTTTACCCCAGATTGAACTAGATTTTGTAGAGATTATCCATCTGATTAAAGTGACCTAGTGACTACACAACGTGACAATGTCACAATTAAGGTTTTGACCAACTGACCCAAGCTGATAGAGTAAATATTCGACATGAGTAGACATGGTGATGTAATCGTGGCGATTTAATGTCACTCATTTCCGCAAGTAAGCCTGATAATAATGCGAGTGAAATTATTTCACCACAGGTTTTGCGGCTGGGTAAACATTCGGGCAACACAGAGATGCTAGTGATATTTTATTTTGACCCTGATGATGATCGCAGAAATGTGTGATTTTAGGGAAACATTGCAGAAGTCTGGCCGCTATTGACGGATATGCTTAGAAACAGCTTGCTTAAAATAAGCGCTACATATCAGACAAAATGGAACATATATATTATTTCGGTGAGCGCTCGTGGCTAGCAGACTGTTACATAGCGCTGAATTTTTTAAGTTATTGCAAGGCGCGCGTTTAATACTAAAGCACTTTGTAGCGCTTGCCTAGCAGTGCGGATAAATGGTATGCTCGCTGGTTGCATGTTGTTCTATATATACATGGTAAAGCACTACCAAAAAGCAATTGATAAAGCGTTGGTTTAATACGGAAAGGGCTCCAGTAGCTATGCATTAATGTACTGTATTAAAATTATTACTTGTCAGAAATTACACAAACTACCCGAGGGACATAATACACTAAGCTTAGCGCTGGCCCTTCGGTAAGCTTCTCCAACTAAGTAATACAATGCATTAATGACACACCAGTAAGTTGCATCCACAACCCCACCCCTGTGGACGGGCGGTGGAATAGCCAGGGGAAACAGTTGTGTTTTAGATTTTTACCTTCAATTTAACCCTTATATCATGCTGGATTCCCAGCAGGCTTATCAGTAGCCAGTGCCGAATTGTTTTGCAGTGTACTTAGATAAATATCTCATCTGATCTGATGTGCGAGTGACTCTGATTAGCACCTAATTAAAGGTATCAATTATCAAAATACCGATATAAACCCGGTAATTTGTACAAAGAAGATAAAACAAGCAACACATTGATAACATTTTGATAATTATTGGTAGTTCACTTGTAATAGTATTCAGCAATATGTCAATGCATTGCGAAATATTTTCATGCAATTCATACATAATCAATGATTAATGTTATGATATAATAAAAAATAACAATCTCAGAATTGTATATTTCAACTACAAATATCGGAACAACTACTTTCACTGTCACTATCATCACTCAAGTCATTTTCCTCAAAACTTTGTTCTAAAACATTGTGCGAGTTCATTCTACGGCGATTGTTTGCCATTTTTGTTCCGGAATTTCCAAAACTATATATTTAGTCATTACTTTCACTCGATATTTAAACGTATTCGGCCGTTGATTGGTTTGTATTTTTGTACAAGTAGTTCAGTAACTTACTATTGAATAAATTATAGTAAATTGCCATTCATAAATAATTTCGCGTTAATCAAAACATCGCTTTGATCAGGAATACCCACTGGCGCGACTCACAGTCGCAATCGGCACTGGTGAAAGGTATCGTGTTGCGCGACTATACTCGCGATCGGCACATTAAGGGTTAAGGAGCCTTCCTCCGCAATGCCGGGAAAATGTTGGGAATTTTTTCTCCGAACCAATACCACGGGGACAATATTTAGTTGCCAGGGGCCGAAGAATTACCAGAGTGCTTATGGTAATTTTACCGTTTATCAGAGGGTTTCGACAACACGAAAGTAAAAATCTAGCCCATCCCCAGTGGTAGGTGGGGTCGTGGGTGCATAATCTCATAAACAAGGCTATTACAAGAGCAATTGAGACACTGACAAAAAGTCACAGTGTAAAAAGTGTTCAGGGTCATTCCAAAGTTTGGCTAACAAATGAAATCGAGAATGACAGGATACTTACATTAGATTTCTGTCATCGGGGTGCATTGCATAACCACGTTAATTCCTCGTTTATAGTAACGAGTACTTAAATAAGTTGAAAAACCTTAAAATAAATAGAAAATCCATCTTTCTGTATTTTCATAAAAATCTGGATCAACAAACGCTTGAAAGATACCGATGATCAGTAACGCCAACGGTTACTTCCCTTTTCCTTCCTACAGACACGCCTAATGAAGGCCTATACTTCTAGTGAGTAAAACTAGTCGGTAAAGGCCAGGCTTTAATAATAATGGTCCAAATAAGCGGCCTTCGGCCACCCTGTAATTTTTTTTGACAAATACTGATAAATATCGGCTAAACGCTCAGTCGCAAGTACGTTACTCGACTTATTTAATGCAACAGTATTTGGTCGGACTCGACGTCTTGACGACGATACAACAACATCGTTAGTCGTATTAATTTCTGCTTCGATTACACCCAATTTTGAGTCTGAGTGGACGAAATTTTAAGGTGAATTTTCTCACACTCGGAATCTTCTTGCGAATCGTACATATCGTGTATCTAACGCACGTTCCGTATCTCTATCGTGTATGTATCGTGTATACCGTGTATTACGTACGGATCGTGTATCATATCGTATCGCCCATCGTGCAGACCGTGTAGACCGTGTATAACGTACGGATCGTGTATCCTATCGTATCGCCCATCGTGTATTTTTGTAACGGGAACCGTGCGTGTATCGTCCGTATATCGTGCGTGCATCGTTCGTCCATCGTGCGCTTCGTGTGACAACTCGGACGTTCCGACTACTGTAGTTCATGTTTAAGTTATATACTAAGTTCATTTTTTGTCAAATTAAGTTATGCATACAGATTATGCACGTATATTATGAATACCTTATACCTTAATGGCGATCTGCTCTGTTCGGTGGTAACTGACTTACTTAGATAGCAGCCAATCATTGACCGGTGGTGCCATGCATAGCTCAAGGTCACGTGTCTAGAGTTAAAGGTTTCTTACTGATGTACTTGTACGTTTTTGTTTGCTTTGACATGTTTTTATTATGCTCGGTTGTGACTAACTTAGTTAGGTAACAGTCAACCATTTAAATGCTTTGTCTTAGTATACATGTAGTTTCATGGTCGCAATGTATGTCGATGGCTCAGAACCAGAAGGTCGTAACTACCTCATAAATATTTGAAATCTGCTTCACAAGGCGCTTCTTATGAGCATATTTTCATGAAAATCTGAAATTGTCATGTTGACCAAAATGAATTTTAAAAACGTGTTTTCCCATAGGTAAAGACTAAATTACAGACCGTTTTCTCTTGTTTTCTCAATATATCGATTTGGTAGTTACGACCTTCTTGTTCTAAGCCAGCGATATAGTTCATGTTGTTTTTACTATTGTACAGACTACGTGTGTCTAACTGGTTTTACCTGGTCTGGTGGTGACTGACTTACTAAGGTAGCAGCCAATCATTGGCTTTGGGTGACAAGCATATTCATGTGGCACTGTCTAGAGTTCGTGGTTTCGTACCACAGTACTGTATATATAGGTAGTTATTAATATGCATGTTTTACTATTGTTATTGGCGGGTGACTTACTTAGGTATCAGATGGCCATTGACTGTTGGCCTCAGTTATAGTTCATGGTCACTTGTGTAAATTGTATGTATTCTTGCTTTTGTTGCTTAGTTTATTTTTCATTTCAGATTAAACTACACATGCCGGTTATACAATATGTTGGACTATTATTGTTTTTTATGTATACTTGTTTTTCTATTACAACTGTTCCACTTGCTTTTTGAGAACCCCTGGAGTTTGCTCGTCTGGTCGGCCATAAAGTCCAATTGCATTGACCTTTATGTTTTTGTGGTTTTTATGGCTAAGATAAAACAAATCTTTGTCTCATATGTTTTTACACAGTGTAATGATTTAGTTGTAGATGTACTGTATATTTGATCTTATTGTCATATTTTGTTTCGTGTTTATCATGCACTGTTTTTAAGGCTTTAATAAAAGAGCCCTTTTACAACATCACATCTTGTTTGTTTAATTTGTTTTACTAGCTTATCAAACTCCCGGGTTTCACAACACAACCACTTGATGGCCATGAATTTTTTTATTTTAACAAAATGTTTTATGGACGAGGTGGGTTGCCCCATCTGTTTACGTATGGCTAAATTTCATTAACCCGGCATCTGTATGGTACGGGACGGTAGGAATCCAATAACTATTTACTTAAGCGCATACCCACATACATTATTATTGAAACAAAGGAAAATATTGCTTTCTAACTCGTGTTTTTAATTTCATCAATTCTTGTGTTATAATCAGTTTTTCCACCTCCTCCCTTTCCACCTCCTGGTACTACTGCCGTCCTGTCCATCTCATTGGTATTTCTCTTTGAATATTGGAGTATTTTAAGGGCGGTTTTTGAGGCCCAGATAAAAGAAATTTTTGTCTCATATATTTTTGCACAGTGTAATGATTTAGTAGTAGATAAACTTTATATATTTTCTTATTGTCATATTGTGTTTCTTGTTTTTCATGCACTGTTTTTAAGGCTTAAATAAAAGAGCCCTTTCACAACATCACATTTTGTTTGTTCAATTTTAGTTTTACTAGCTTATCAAACTACCGGGTTGCACAACACATCCATTTGCTGGCCATAAAAATGTTTTACTCACCGTTAGCGGACGAAAATGCTATTGTTTATGAGTGAAAACGTTATTCGTTTGATTACGTGATTCTTCGCACTGGTAATTCCAGTATTCTACGTACCATGTCATTCAGTGTCAATGGCCTACTCACGTTTCATTACTTCTTGTGTATTTGTACTTATTATAGTGCATGGTACTTGTCATAATGGTGTTTAAAATTGTCCTCCACGAGATTGTTTGTGGATGTTGATAATCACGACTAGGCAAGTTAAAAGTTACTGAGCTGTTAAGCCGCTAAAGCACCCTTTGTCATTTAAACAAACCTGCAAAGTTGTCGCTTAAACGATGAAGTTCATCTTTTTTATTTCAACGATTCTGCTGTGTTATACGAGGGATACCAGTGCAATTACTGAGAGTTTTGTGACTTTAACGAGAGTTCTTGAAGAAATACAAAAGATTTCCGGACGTTTAACCAGAATGGAAGGTAAGATAATATATTTTCCATTAACCCATATCATGCTAGATTTCCAGTGGGTGGGACCAGTAGACAGTGCTGAATTATATCGGCAGTCTACTTGAGATACGAACCTGATCAGATGTGATAGTGACTATAGTTAGTGCAACTAATTAATGGTATCAATTTTCAAAATACCGATATTAACTTTGTATTTTATACGCAGACAAAAAACAATAAGCAACACGTTGATAAAATTTTGATTATATTTGGTACAGTACTTCAAATGTAGTAATATTTAGGAATTTGTCAATGCAATGTGAAATAGTTTCATGCAAGTCATACTTAAAGAGGCGTTCCCTATAACTTTGATCGCTTAAATCGATTCAGGAATAGTATACATTTAATGAGCAGCATTATTGCTTTAAGTCCTAAAATTTTTGAACTAAAAGCTCCAACTAATTACCGCGAAAAGAATGAAAACACATTTCCGTAACGAGCCAAAATAATCACGAGTTGTATATATAATTATATTGACATTATAGAGACATATTTATTTGTGTACACTTTCTTCTGTCAAAGTATTATGATTGATAGTGCTTTGAACATTTTTCTCATTTAATGTAATAGTAGAGAAAAATATGTTAGTAATAGGTAATGCCTCTTTAATGTTACGGTATGACATAGTAATAAATTCAAACCTAAGAACTGAATAGTTCAAAAACAATTGTCAGATATAATGACGCATATATTTTTTTGTATTATCCTTATCATTAAATGTTAACTTGAAACGGTTCCTTCATTAATTCATGCCTACATTTACTGTATAACATTTTGCATGTTTTTATATAATTATTACCGTGTGCATGCTCATTTTATGTCGAACTAAATCCATATTTCTATCATGACTGCCTCAACTTATCTGGATCAAATCTGATCTCGAACAAAAATTCCCAATCGTTTGAAGTTTTTGGTAAGTTTTGTCAATTACAACTAATAGAGAATACCTGACATACTTCAAGTTAACATGTTCAAAATATTCAGACCATCTCGTTTTTCTGTTGCAAAAGTTAATTCTTGTATTACGGAAAAACGAGGATGAACTTTTTAAATAAGGATTTAGTAAGTATTTTTATAACTAACCATGAAAAAATATGTTGATGTCTTCGACATTGAAGGATATATTTTTATATACCTACGTGTATAAAAATATCAAGCTTAACCTTAATATATCTATTGACTTACAAAGGATGTATATTTGATATTGATTCTGATCCTGAAAACTAATCCCTTTTGAACTTGGGGCCAGCCGACCACGGACAATGATGATAAAACCTATCAAAATGTTTTATTCTTTGTAGACAAATTCGATGGTCTGGTTGACAAAATGGCTAACATCGAAATCTGCAACGGTAAGAAAATATGTGTACACTACTGACGTATCCCTTTCTCAAAATAATTTTCAAAGATGGTCAATTTACATAATATTTTCTGAAATATTTTACCTTAATGCCAGATGAAATATAATGTAAGGTATTTGAAAGTTATTTTGAGAAAGTCTTATACCGAAACGCGAATAAATATAGTATAAACTATACTAGTGTTTAAATAATTATTCCCTATGGAACGTAATCAGAGACACTACTGACTTAGTAGTCTTTAAATTATAGAAGTGTAATCATGTGAATATCTAGAGAGGTTCAGGGTGTAGTCCTAATTGCTTAAGTGTTGAAAAGTGTTCGTTTTGTAAACATTTCCGCAAGTGCTCTCAGACTGGTAAAACAGCTACTTGTACTTCATGTTTCATCGGACTAATTGTACAAAAACACTTACGAAATGACCTCTTTTCAATTGAATAATGCTAATTCGTATGTTTGAAAACACCAGTACCAATGCAGCTTCTGGCACGTTTACAAAACTGTGTTAAAGTATCACTAGCTTAGAAGGAGAAGGTTGTAAGCACAAAATCAATATTTTGAGAAATGACTGTCTGAAATGTTCTCTTCACTTATGGTAAAACACACTTTTACAACTTCATTTTTGTGATCATGACAAGTTCCGTTTTTCATGAACATAGGCTCATAAGTAGTGACATATGATACAACTTTTTAAATATGCATCCGCCTTATAATGTCATGGGTAGTACTTTCGACTTTCTCATTCTAAACCAGCTATATCGCTGGCATAGATAGAGAAGGTCGCAAGTGCCTCTTTCGTCCTATAAGACTAATGTATTATATGAAATCTGCATCATAAGGCGCTTCTTATGACCCTATTTTCATGAAAATCCGAACTTGTATTGTTTACCAAGCAGAAGTTAAAAAAGTTTGTTTTACCATTACATGTAATAAAGAGTGATTGCCAGACAGTTTTTCTTGTGTTCTCAAAATAATGATTTTGTAGTTACGATCTTCTCATTTTAAACCAGTTATATGTACATACAGGGTGATCATTGATATACGGTAACATAAATATCTTTAATAACTTTGTCGGTTTTTAAGATAATATTTGTTGTTTAACACCATTGATTAACATATACATGTAAGTTTTGTTCAGGATATCAACCATATTCAAATGCTATATACTTTTTTATCAGCAGATGTTAGAAGCGTTTTCCTGATTTCTGCAAAACTGCCAAAATCAGCAGCAAATGACGTCGTAAATACCAATAAATCCTTGCATTTTACACAGAAATGCTTCCAATTTCAAATAGTATTGTAGTTTTCATATCAATTAAATATACTGGTTTTGTAGTATATACGCATTCCTTAAGCCACCCCATGATCAAAACTTCAAAGGGCTTATGTCCGGTGAGTGTAGGGGGCAAATTTAAATGTGGTCTTTAGTGAAATAATTCTATCGAAAAATTTCCTTGAATCGCGGAAAATGTGCGGCTTCATCTATGACGTTATTGACATCAAGTTCACAAAGCGTGTATTTATTATCCACATCTAATAGAAATTTGGACACATTAGATTTGAAATGATGGTCTAACCACTTCTCTATCATTAAATCTGACAAAGTTATTAAAATTATGTATGTTACCATATTTTATGATCACCCTTACACATTGTTTGCTGTAATTCTCGAGTTTCGGATTGCCTGTGTAGACTTTCAGTATTGAAATTCATTTCCTTGTTCAGTTGTGCTTTGGGCATTGTGTCTTGACTAAGGCATTTAATCATCCTTATGTGTTGTTGTATGTTAGCATTGCTCCGTGTTGGTATGTTGTGTTGTTCCTGCTTTCTGTGTTCGGTTGGTTAAGTTGATTGCTGCCTTCCCTGTACGATTGCCTTTTATCTTTGTTTTGTTTGTTGCTTTTTTGTGCCTGGCTGTTTAAATAACGTGTTGCCTTTCCCAGACGGATGTGTAGCACTTTTGAACGTGTCTATACATGACAAAAGGGCAATATAAATATGGTATAATAATATGTGTATTATATGTTTATATATTTTAGCTAAAGAGAACTCGAAACAAAGGTTACATCCAAAAGGGCCAAGTACTACGCAAATAACAGGTATAAAGGTTTAAAAGTAATAATAAGTTAAATCAATACGTAATTTTTCGCCAATATATTTTGGTATGTACAGTCGTCCCTGTCAGCTTCTTTTAAAATAGCATACGAGTCGTTCTCCAGGAAAACCTGCTATTTTGACATTATGCAAGTACTGTATAAAACAAGGTTTTGAAAAAGCTCTAAAATAAGAAAAATGAATATCTACGATGAATTTATCAATATATCATAGCTTTAAATTTCCCCATGAATAATGTCGAAAATAAATACTTCTTTACTATTGTTACCTATTGCAGGAACGTTTAAACCTCAAGAAGCGCATCGTATGCCTTTTTATGGTTGCTAAATTCAGGTTGCCATAATTATCTTTGAAAAGATTCCCTAACCCTTCTCGGAGAAAAAACACACTTATACCAAAAAACACACTTTAAACCAACTTAAAGTGGATTTTTTCTGCGTTTTTTGACAAAAGTATGCTAAAAGTGTGTTTTTTCTGTGTTTTTTTACTAAAGTATGCTAAAAGTGTGTTTTTTCTGTGTTTTTTTAACAACAAGTGTGTTTTTTCTGTGTCTTTTATCATATAAGTTCGTTTTAAGTGCGTCTTTTCTTCTAAGAAGTGAGTTTAAATAAATGAAGTTGGTCTTTCACGAAAATAAGTTGGTTTTAAGTGCGTCTTTTCCTCTAAGAAGTAAGTTTATATAAATGAAGTGGGTCTTTTATGAAAATAAGTTGGTTTTAAGTGCGTCTTTTGTATAATGATATTTTTCACGAGAGTAGCTTCGCGTTAAAAAGACTCACTTAAAACACACTTTTTAAAGAAGTTGGTCTTTTATTTTGAAACGTTTTTCATGGAAAACAACATCTCAGATCGACACCTTATATTAGTTTTCAATGAAACCAGGGGTTTTATTGTACCATAAATATACATAGAACAGCCCCCGGTGTAATATATAACATATCTGGTCCACCTTCATTCGATAGTTCAATCTAACAGCGTCGTCAGATTTTTTCACACTGAACTGGATTAGAACATGACTATATATATGATATAGTTGATAGTATGCATGTTAAATAAAAAAACTATAAACTTTATTGTAACATAATCATAGAGAAGTTCCTTCCAAATCACACAATAAGCGTTAGCAATGCAGCATAAGTCAATGTCATGATGGGTATTATGTCCACCCTGAAATTTATTGGGTGGGGATTTTGTCCACCCTGTAAAAAACATGGACGGGATTATGTCCTGTCCACCCTGTCAAAAATGAGGGAACGGTATTCTGTCCACCTGGGATTTTGTCCGGATTCCCATAAAAATACATACTAGTATTTTATAAGTTGTGACTGTTTTGTTGTTAAATAAATTGTAAGACATTTTTTCATAAATGTCAGGTTATTTCAAGGATCTGTAAAATAAATGACAAGTGATGATAAACATAAAGGATCAACATATCGGCGCTTAATATACTATATACATTCACCATATCGGCAAAGGATAACGCCAGTTTTCCGGAAATATTTAAATTTGATGAGAAGTGTTTTTAATAAGATACGAATTTGATTTACTGGTAGTGTCATTCCATTTCTTGATAGCTACAGTAATTATTCATATACTTATCTTATCTAATCTTATCTTATACTTGACATTTTGGATCTCAAATTGGTAGTAATTTACTGATTACATAGATCTGTGCGTTCCGTCTTGATTTATATTATTTATGCCACAGATATATATTAGCACAGATATATATTAGATCGTAAAGATGTAGACCCACTACACGCATATCTGTTTTTATGCATGTCTACTGTATATTATATGGTTATAATTTATAAAAATAAACTTTGAATAATAAAAATCGTAAGAGAATAACAATGCCTGTAACAATCGTGGAGATTCACTTGAAACATTATGCTATTAACCACTGAATAATAAACAAACGATCGAACTACTATACTGCAGTAATTATATATTTTGAATTCATCCAAGATGTGTCCGGTTTTGGCGGGGTTTTATACCGTTCGTCGAGACGTACACGATTACTTCCCCTTGTAGGTGGCGCTTGCTAGCGTGGAAAATTCGAAAAAATACAAAACCAGAAAAATGTTACATTAAAGGTAATAATCGATTTATGTTGCAATTTTTACTAAGCTATGTATTATTTTATAACAAACAAACAGCAGCACTAGTGTTCTACACTCTCAAAATCTGAACAGGCCTGTGATTGATCATTCTTGCACCATCGATTTCATTGACATTTTCAATTTGTTTGCATGTTTTGTCAGGACTGGATGAATACAAAAAAATGAAATAATGGTTTCCTTTTAGTTGGAACTAGTTAGGCAATTGACGATTTTGCAAGGTTGTGGTTGATTAAAGTACAAGGGTCCCCTCCTGCAAAATACTGGTCAGTCAATATTTTGTCCAGGCGGGGGTGGGGGGTTGATTTCAGACATTTTTTAGTTATTTGAAGCGGCTTTAAATTCCCAGGCTGGAGACTACGCATCATTGCTAACTGTCTAAATCGAGAATGGGACACAAAGTTGTTCCTGGGTCTAAGAACCATGCCAATTTCTGCCAAAGTCAATTCTATTTCAATATTTGTTGGGTGGCATGGTGGTCGAGTGGTAAGACCGTAAGACACTCGATTCGGAATTCCTGACCGAGAGGTACCGGGATTGATTCTCGGCCATGACACTTGGTCATTTCAGAAACGCTATTTAGTGTTTCCCACCCATCTTGAGATGATCTTGGTTGGAAACCCAGGGCTAGTCTCGCGTGTATCGGTGCTTTACACTGGGCATGTTAAAGATCGAACCAAGGAATCTATTCGAAACGAGCTAGGGTATCGCACCCGTATTCCTTGTATCTCACTTCTCTCTTTAACATTTGCGAAAATGCCCCTGAATGGGCCCTGCTAATTGAATGGAAGAAAAAAAGAAAGGGCTTCCAATCTAACTCCCCAGGTAGAAATTTTCCGCCTGACTTATTCACCCTGTATGCCCCGGGCTGGCGGGCACCAAATTGACTCAAGCTGCTCGACACTAACACTGGTCCGTGGCCAGTGAAAATCCAGAAGGACCAGTGAAAATATTGGGACCTGTAACTTTTATTTATAAATTTTACGTTTCTTTGCTGGGAGTGACCAAAAATAGTGTCAAGCCCTGATGCAAAGTTCACTGTAAATGTATAGTCAAGTGGGTAAAATGTACAGTACTACTAATCGGGTTCCCATTTTGGTCAGGGCACTTGGTCCCTTTCTGAAACGCTGCTTATGCACCAGTCCGTTGCATCCTTGGCCCCTACCCTCTAGGATGGGCCAGGAAAAGAATCCCAACATTTCCTCGGCAGTGCGGGGGGAAGTTGGAAGGTAAAAACATTGCCGTTTTCTAGGCCATCCGGGATGCAACTCACTTTTGCATTAGTCTTTCCCGTCTATCTTCAGATGATCTGGTTGGAAACCCAGTGTTAATCTTAATAATCTTAAGTGTATCAGTGTTTTAGACCTGTCATGTTAAAGAACCAAGGAATCTATTCTTAACAAGCTCAAAGGGTTGCACACACTGATTCCTTGCAAGTTGTATCTCACCACTTTGTCCAGACTCCGGTCCACTTGTCTCTAATGCACCAGTCAGTTAGGTTGGCACTATATGACACCCAATAAAAGGCGATTCCTAACCCTAACCCTTAACTGATTGGAAGCCTAACCCTAACCCCCTAACCCTTAACTGATTGGAAGCCTAACGCTAACCCTAACCCTGGGGTAGCCAAATACCGGGTGTCATATAGTTTTAATCAGTCAGTTACATTCAGTTCACAGCCCCCCCCCCATTCCTGGGGATTGGCCAGGAAGTTTTACTTCTCAGTTCCGTGTTGTCAAAACGGTTTAAACCCCCATCCTTCCAAGACCCTGGGGGACAGCTGATAGTAAAATCTCAAGTATTTCCCAAGCCCCTGATAACTAAATATTGTCCCAGTGATTTAATTATTAATTTGGAGAGCAAATACAAACATTTCGATTCCCTGGCAGTGCGGGGGAATCTTGAAAGTATAAACACAGCTGTTTCCCTGGCTATCCTCCACCCGTCACGATTGTTTGGCGGACTGTATTGAGAATCCAATCGAAACAAACTTATTAGGTTGAATCGAATTTCAGTGAGACTTTGCATCTCCAGGCAATCTATAAATTAATTTAACACGAAAAACCTGTGTAAAAGCTATTAAAGCATACTCAACATGAGTTTGTTAGTATGCATATTTATGACATTTTCACTGGAAATTTCGTTTTAATATGCTTCATGGTTAGAAATACCAGTCCTGAGGGGAGTTGGGAGTGCCATAAACAGAAATGTGCGGGATGTTATATTATGTCACATGACAGCTTGGTGCACATACTTCCGTTATGAGTTATAAGTTGAGCAATGGAATAAATATATGCATTTATTGTATACATGTGTAAATTTAAAAATACTAGAGGCCAATTGTGTTTTTAAACTGTTATTAAAGCTTTAGTATTCAATAATATTATTTATGCTCACAACATAAAATTAGTTCACAAAATTAATTTTACTGATACATGTTTATAATGTTTACATTCAGGTACCATGGTTAATGTGATAGACTTACTGAATGTAATTGTCAACAGATGAGAACACTCAGCATCACTTGACTGCATTTAAAAGAATTAATGAAGCGAACATATATGGTCCACCTTATGGTTGAGAGGAACAAAACAACAAAGGAAAAGATCATGACATGTTTTCATTTGAAGATATGTAGAGAAATTCAATGTTGATAAACTGACCCGGACAAAATTACATGCTTGTCAAGTAGTCACAATGTGGCTCAGTATTAAGGTTGGTGCTTACTTCTTTCTCTGTACTGCATAAATATTGCAATTTTGCAGGGTTGGCAAAGTATTGACCGCCTGGTTTTTCCTGTCCTGGAAAACCCGGTTTTTCCCAGGCTTCCCAGTAATTCCCGCCGGGCTGGGTTTTACGCTTAAAACCCAGGTTTTTGCCATCATTATAATGGGCTCTATAAATGGCAAACTTTACATCCAGATACATATCAGTTACTATTTGAGCCAAGTTTGCCTATTGCAGAAGCATTGTATACAGTAATGTTAATAAGTTGTTTGCTACTGCTGTAAGTGTTTATGCCACTCTATTGCTTTTGCAAGTGAATAATATACAATTGTTATACTATTACAATGGTTATAATTTATCGCTAAGTTTTGACTACCACAGTTTTACTACATGAATTTGATTGTATTAAATCACTGAAAATGCAGTACATGCCTGCTAAGTTAGGGTTCCCACGGTCAGGGAAAAGTCAGGGGGGGATTTTTCAAGGTCAGGGAAAAGTCAGGGAATTTTGAAATTAGTCAGGGAAATTTGGAAATTAAGCAAAAGTCAGGGAATTCTTCATTTAAGATCTCATTCAGTGTCATTTCATATGACGAAAATACCTAAAACTAAGAAAAAATCCTCGCTCGCTATGCTTGCTTGGAATAATTTAAATTAATTATATATTATTACTTTGTGTTAAACAACAGCACTAAAAGTGCTACCTGAAACATTTTGGTTTCATATAAAGCAAATATAACCTCCTTTTCACTGTTTCTATTGTGCTATTTTGCTCTAACAAAAAGGCCAGATCGCTAAAAAGTCATCTGTCTGGTCAGGGGATTTTGTCTAAGAATATTTTCGGGAACCCTGTAATTCCAAGACATAAACTTGTACATTCTACCATATATCATTCATTGAATTTAAAACATTTCAATTATTGTACAATGTTAATTTTTTTTATATATTGTACTTGTATATAGTATGTAATATGTCCTCATGAGATAAATTCCTGGTTAATTTGAGCACTTTGTACAAAATCGCAAAATTAATTTGTCACATAAAAGATGCAAAGTAATAGTTATACAATTTAATAATTATTTCCTCTTTTGCTTACAGTACATCATTCAAGCTTAGAAACACCACCGTAAAATGACTTGAGAGCTGTTACACACCTGGCAACATGTTCTCTGTTCCATGAAATGTGAATCAAACAATAATGCAAATAAAAAAGTGTGATCAAGACACCGTTCTGCAGAAAGAAGGCAAAGAACAGCTATTATTGGTAATTTGCTGTCTTATTTATGATTTTACTTGCTGCTGCACAGCACACAAGTTGTAATATCATCATTAGCTCCACTTTTCGAGGATAAAAAGAGCTGTTGTCATAGCCTGATCGTCTACGTTGGTTAAGTTGATTGTTAGTAAATGTTAAGCTCAATTTTCTGGAAACTACTGTACGAGAGGTATCGACTTGAAACTTAACATGTGCATGTACCTCCATGCCATCTAAAACCTCTACCTAATTTTAGGTCAAGGTCGCCATGAAGGTCACCATGACCTTAGGTTAAGTTAATTGTTACGGTCAATTTCTTTGAAACTACAAAAGGTATCAACTTGAAATTTCACATGTGCATGTCCTCAATGGCATCAATGCCATCTACAACCCATGCCTATTTTAGGTCACTAGATCAAGGTCACTGTGGTCTATGGTTATTTATTGTGAAGTTCAATGTCTGGAAAACTGCGAGAAGTATCAACTTGTATCTTCACATGTGCATGTACCTCATTGCAATCTACAACCTCCACCTACTTTTGAGTCAAAGGTCAAGGTCACTATGCCCTTTGGTTAAGTCAATTTATGAAAAACTAAAAGAGATATAAACTCGAAACTTGACATGTACATGTACCTCGATGCCACCCACAACCTCTACCTATTTTCAGGTTAAAGGTCACCATGGCCTTTTTAATTCAAAATTTAACCTTGGTGAGGGACACCAACTTTTAAAAGTCCGGTTCCCTCTGGGATGCCAGTTAAAAAAGTTAGTGTCAAGGCCTGAGGATGTAAACCACATACTTAAATTTACTATCAAATTGGATTAAAGTCAAGCATTCAGTACTCATTGGTGGTTACTTACACTAGGTGCTCTTGTTTGGTTTTGGTTCTTGTCTGCACAATTTTGTTGGATCGATTTAAATGGGGCTGTTGACCTAGGTATATATATACTTTAATATAGTTTTGTTTGCACTATTTGTGGTAACTAATAGTTAGACTGCATTGAAACGTTGCGTGGCTAATCTGGGCAAAGGTAGTTATGTGGATACGCAATGATCAGATAAGTTTTGCTTCAAACAGAACTTAGCACTGCCAAATTTAGACGAATTTGAAGCATATGTTGTGACCCCTATATTGTTAACATGCATGACGTCATAAAAGCGATGTGACATCACTTCCATTTCTCATTGGTGTATAGACTTACATACAACAGTGAATAAGATATGTTCTTAGTCGATGTTGGCAAAATTGTTGATTTTGTTTATTGGTTTGAAGGAATTCTTAATGTATGCATATTATATCATTGCAGATGAGGTGACCTACAATTCTGACCATGTTGTAATGTGGTGAAGCAACTAAAGATGAGGGTGGCACAGCTTTAGTTTGAGGTAATTGTTTGTACCTGTAAAAATGACAGAAAGTATTTTAATCTGTCATTTAAAGTGTATAGAGCTATATTCTAACAGTCATTCAATGTCAAAATAATTACTTGCATCGTTTTAAGTATGATATTAGACTACCTTAATTGCAAATTAAAACTTTGGACGGGTTCCGTGTACATTGATTAAATCGTCGAAAAATAGACGATTCTTATAGTTTCATAAGGTGTTCTAGGAACACTTTCGTATGAAAATGGACAGTTTGCATGTCCAATAAATCACACAGAGAGATTCTGTTAAAACTGAAGCGAAAAATAACCTAATGGATGTGAAAGCATAATTGTGTTTTAGTTTTTGAAACTTACTTGTAAAAAATATGTTCCTATATAGCTCTATACACTTTAAGCAATATTCATTTGCAATGTAATTTCTTGACTGTATGAACTGCAATTATCATGATAATATGTAACTAGTTCAGTGAAGTAACATGTATGCACAACACAAACTGGACTTTTGCACTTAAGGTATAAGAATAGATACTTTATGTGACTATTTAGTGTGCTATTAATAAGATTTTTTATTTTTCTAATTGTTATGTATCTTAGTCGTCCGAAGACTGGAATGGTTTATTTAAGATTTTCAATATTTTTTGCCCAAAATTGACCTATCAATTTCAAATAAACATGCATTTCTGATAAGAACTTGAAAGGAAATAAATTCAATGGATGAAATGCTGGTGAGTCAACATCTTTCCATCAGTCATGGATGTTTATAATTCTGTATGTCTTTTTATAGGTCAGATTGCAGATGTTATATCCACCAAGTTTGGGATTCCACGCGTGGAGGTAGAGGCAAAGAAAATGATGCATCGATGATCAATTTAGTTTAAGTGGTTTTTTAAGGATTGTGTGTTTTTTTTGAAGTGCTTGATGTGGATAATGATTTTGTGATCTTACTTACATGTATCTGTGTGTATATATACTGAGTACATCTAGAAACGCAACACAGGTGTTACTGTCAACACTTTTTCAAACTTTGTATGATTGGCAACCAAACGGTATTAACTTGATGATATTTTATTTCATGAACAATGCAACTGTAACATTGTTTTCATATAGTGCTACCGATCCGATTAAACAGTTGTTGTGTGTATAGTGTGGCTAAAAAGTAACGGAACACAAATGTGTAAAATCATAATTTATTCAGAATCGTTGTTCTACGTGAATTGGTCAAATCTTGATTAATTATTGATTGATAACATACACATGACGTCCAACAAGTTGTGTAGCAGTGTATGAATCAGTTTTAAACTTTGCCTGGAGATGGTACATGCGGAGTTACTGGTCCTGTCGGAGAGTTGTTTCACATGGATGACCTTGACATGGGTGGTTGTAAATGGTGCCAAAGTGCTAGTACAGTGTCTCCAGATGAAACATTGTCGGTTCATGACAATTAAGCCAAAGTGAACTTCCCATTTGACATATCCGTCATAGGCACCCGAATGGCCTGATTTGGCATATGTTCGGACTATTCTGACATTTTTATTCCGAAGCCTAGAACTTTTCTTTTGTGATTTTCTTTCCATTGGCAAACCTTACCATTGATTCGAAGCAATTTAATTCAAATTTTATCATGCGTAAATGGCGCACGTGGAGTTCGTGCGTTTTGTGATTTTCTTGATGCACAAGAGTTACATAACCCGATCGATAAAATTTGGACAATAGCCAAGTTTCTAGGTGATTATACAATATTATGACATAAAATTAAAAAATGTATGAACAATGGAAGTAAGAAAAAATCAAGGATGAAAACGTTGCGTTTCTAGATGTACTGAGCATATAAGTTATGTTTTGTTATTACTTTGTTTGATTTTTAATAGCTTCTTACAAGTATGGAGGTATTAACCTGAACATCATTATTTATTATTATTTTGATATGTTGATTCTTTTTATGCCCCCGTATCGATAGATCGGGAGGCATATAGTGATTCACCTGTCCGTCCGTTCGTCCGTCCGGCCTGGTTAACCCAAATTGACCGTTTCTTCTAGCATCAATATGGCTTGCTACAAAGCTTTCAAACTTGCATTGATGTTGTATATGACCACTCTCCACACGCCTGTATCACCTGACTCCATTTTGACCTTCACCTTGACCTAATTTTGGACTTAGACTTATTGAAAGGCCAAATTCTTGGTTAACCTAAATTGACCGTTTCTTCTAGCATTAATATGGCTTGCTACAAAGCTTTTAAACTTGCATGGATGTTGTATATGACCACTATCCAAACGCCTGTATCATCTGACTCCATTTTGACCTTCACCTTGGCCTAATTTTGGACTTAGACTTATTGAAATGGCTCCCACAGGGGGCATAAGCGTTTATTGAACGCAGTCTTGTTATTCCAACTATAAGTTTTTTGTGGGGGGTTAAAGATTATGTGGTGGCTATCTCATATGTAGCCTCCCTTTCTAAAATTTGGAAATCAGGTTTTTATTCCATGCAATTTTTTATATATATATTGTTTACTATTACATTGTCTTTCATCTTGGGCTGATCTTAATAAATTGGGAGTTTCATTACATAGATTGTCATTCAGGTGACTATTTAGTAAAATAAGGTAGTGGGTTAAACAAAATGAAAATACCTAAGAATTCTCTCATTTTTAAGGTCAGTCCTGATATGCTTTATCTTAATACAGTACAACCTCTCCAGAGGGCACTGCTTTAGAGAGGTTTTACTGTAGTTAACTTTGAGTCAAATGTTGCTAATAATGATTTAAATTTGTATATTTATGGCAAAAAATGTACTATCTATTTATGTGATTTGTCTTTTTATCTGTATTTACACTTTCTTGTCTACAAATCCTAAGTTTTGGTTGGGTTTGACATGTATATATTATGTATTTTGTAATATCAATATGAAATCATTATTTTTTTCTAGTAAATAATTTATTTTATTGTTGTAGTTCTCTTATTGATTGATAAGTGAGTATAAATATATTTTTTATCCAGCTGAAACACCATTCAAACATGGATTGAACACATCTTACATTCTGTGAAAAAGCATACATTAAATTTGCTTTCAAAAGGTATACCATTTAATTTAATTCAAATAAAAGTGAGTTTAAGGCGTGTTTTTACTAGGTTTTTTCATGTTTAAATGCGGGTTTAAACTGTGAAAAACGCGCTTTAAATGCGCTTTTAACACACTTTAAATGCGCTTTTAACACGCTTTAAACTCACTTTTAGCTCGCTAAAAACACACTATAAACACACTTATTGAATTGAAAAACACACTTTTTACAGAAGCGAGTTTTTTGTTGGTTTAAAGTGCGTTTTAAAAACCCGCTTAAAACACACTTTCTGGAAAAAAAATTCTTGAAAGAAGCGAGTTTTTAGACTCGCAAAAAACACACTTTTAACACACTTCATAAAGAAGATGGCTGAAGCGGGTTTTTTAGACGCACAAAAAACACACTTTTAACTTACTTTCTTGAAAGAAGCGAGTTTTTAGACTCACAAAAAACACACTTTTAACACACTTCATAAAAAAGATGGCTGAAGCGAGTTTTTTAGACGCACAAAAAACACACTTATTGAGAAAAAACACACTTTTAACACGCTTGATAGAGAAGATGACTGAAGCGAGTTTTTTAGACACACAAAAAACACACTTTTAACTCGCTTCATAAAGAAGATGGCAGAAGCGAGTTTTTTAGACGCGCAAAAAACACACTTATTGAGAAAAAACACACTTTTAACACACTTCAAGAAGAAGATGGCTGAAGCGTGTTTTTTAGACGCACAAAAAACGCGCTTCTTGAGAAAAAACACACTATAAACCCGCTTCATAAAAAAGCGAGTTTATTTGACGCACAAAAAACACACTTATTAAGAAAAAACACACTTTGAGCCTACTTAAGTTGGTTTCTGGTTTTAATCCAGAAAAAACCCAGTCGGTAAGCTAAAAGACGCACTTTTAGCACGGTGCGAATACCGCAGCGTTTAACACGCTTTAAACGCGGTTTTAAACCGCGTTTAACACGCTTCTTGGAGAAGGGAAATAAACAAAATAGCCGGTACCAAATTTAAATTTCGAAATGAAATAATGGCACCAGGTATATTGTTAAATTGGAGAAGCTTTTCAAAGAAAATGATGACATCTTATTCGTAGTAACCCTTAAGGCATACCGTGTGCTATTTGAGGTTTATAGATCACAAGTTGTTAGATAGAAAATAAACGATTTACTTCGTCCTAACCGAAAGTCACACGACCCAAGTAACGGGTTCGCAGTTCCCAAAATAGACGGCGTACCCAGTGCAATTACTTATAAAAAAACAAATAACGACATTATATATAGTAAAATGACATGGTTCGCATAAATTAAATGATTAAACATAGGCCTAAGATATTGTATCACAAGCTACAGTTTTTACTTTCCCAATTTTTCATCCATTAGGCCATACCAAATCGTATTTTCGTTAAGCGTCCGGCCTAAGTTTGTAAACCTATCTAGCTATCCTAGACAAAAAACAAGTCACAATGACTTCTATCCTCATCATTATTCATGTAGGCCTATGATGAACAAATATAGCTTTCAAGCATTGTCAACCATAATAACTTACATAAATAACTTAAAACGTGTCTGTGTGAAACCTTAGTGCAGTTTAGGTGCTGGGGACATGATGATGAATAACTATGATAAGTGTCAAAGCAATATCTCAATTGATTTTGAAGATATAAAAGGTTACAAAATTTGTTGTTTTTTCTTTCACAAGATGCCCAAACCTATCCGTCCTCGGACGCTAAACGAAGAAACGTTTTTTGGTATGACCTTAAATTTAGGTTAATGTTTTTGACAGGTTTTCAACGTTTCGGGTTGTATTCCGTTGTCAATATTAAAACAACGTGGCAATGGCTTCCACGATGCACACTAGGCCGTTGTTTTCACCAGAACTGAACCGAATATTTTATTGTCGTAAACAAAATTGTTTCTTGATAAATGAACAACTTTACAAAGCATAATTTATTAGTAGTCGTTTGTTTTCGGATGTTAACATTTGTATGAATTTAAAAATTGATAAATTGAAATTAATGCATTCATTGTCAGGCTTTATAGGCGAATTAAATCAATTTTATATTAAGTAAATCAACCTTTATCCGTTTATTACAGAAACGATACACGTTAAGCCGTTGTTTCCACCAATTGGAATAAAAGCACATGTTTTGTCGGCAACATCAATCAATGTTACGTGGACAGATCTATCCCTAGACAAGACACAGAACATACGAGACAATAGATATTACACTATCAGGTAATCCTAAATTGATATCATGATTATGCGTATAATATCCCTTTCTATGAGTATCATATAACTTCTAAAGAGTATATTAACGGTACATGTCTTTAACCCTCTACAAAAAGACAACTGACTCTTAAGTTTCTCTTAAACTATAAACAATGTGTCCTAAGTGGCAATGATCCATCTGGTATTCCATTCCGTTTCTCAATTTGTAAGACCTGGTACTAATCTCCAGAAACATCTCATTCCGGATTAGAAAAAGTATAATATAGTTCAAGCTTTTGAAACTTGGAAATTTAATACATGGATAATGGGTTGATACGACACAATAACAATGAATGAACTATATTTAAACAGATACAGACCAATGCTTAAACGAGGGAAATATCGCAAAGAGAAATGCTATGAAACATTTAAAGAATTAGCTGGTCTCGAAGCTAACACGTTGTATGAGTTTAGTGTTCGAATCACGAATGGTCGTATAAGAAGCACGTGGTCTATATACGTTAAGAGGAGGACTCCACTAGCAGGTATGCGGTGGCAAGAATTCGCTGGCTTAGAATGACTAGGTCGTAAGTATTAGTTACGCCCTTCTCCGTCTAAGCCAGAAATGTCTTGTATTCACATCGATGTAATATATCTATATAAGCATGCGACTTATGTAGCATTTATATAAGCATCATATCTGTGTAAAATATACACGTACGCATTTGCGAAAACATGCATTCGTTATTTGATCCCATGGTCACCACCATTGAATGGTAAAATATTGTCATTATTGTCATACATTTTCAGCTCCAGAATCGGTTCCCTTCAATTTGACTGTGACAGCGGTTAAAAGTGACCCACGTAGTGTGATTTTGACCTGGCAACCACCGGGCACAAGTTCAAGCATTGGTAAATATATCACTACCTTAGAATGAGAAGATCGTAAGTAAAACATCGACATTTTGAGAAAACAATAAAAAAACTTACTTCAATATACTCTTTACCTATGGAAAAACATGATTTTACAACTTCATTTTAGTCAACATGAAAGTTCCAATTTTCATGAAAACCCGCTCATAAGAAACACCTTGTGCTGCGTTCGGTGTCGTAATAATAGCATGTTGTGAAAATTACTTCGACGTTACATGATTAGTTGTCGGATATAATGTTGGTATTATCACATGAAATTGTGTCACAAACGACAGTTTGTACTTACCCAAGTTTTAATCCATTCAATATAGTATATACTCGTATTTGACAGGTTTGCAACGTTTAAGGCTGGATGTCAGTGTCACTATCAAAACAACGTGACAATGGCTTCCAATCCGGAACGGTACATCGTCGAATGTACCTGATGATATAACTTAAACACGACACAAGGTACACAATTTGATTGTTTTGTATGGTAGAGGCATATTTAGCTCCGATTAAAACCATTTTCTGGCCCATTTATGCGTTAACTGATTTATTCATGTAGGGACGAACATAGACATTTCAAACCTGTTCTTTTATCTAATGAAAGAATGAAAATTTGCGGATGTTAAACTCGTTTATTGTGATATAATTTCTTAGGTCTGTGGTATTATTTACATTTGTACAACATAGAACAAATTCATCGACATTTTCAAACTTGCTCGTCATAGACCAAGTGCTCGTAATATTGATGTTCATCGTGGAGATGATTTACTCCATTCACAGGCCTAAAATATTATATAACAAAAAAACAGTGTTTTTAATTTTCACTCATTCATTAGATAAAAGAACGTCTCCGTGTGCCCCTACAGGCATATACCGTTTAACGCACAAACGGGCCAGAAAATGGTTTTGGTCTCTACAACACAAAAACAATCAAAATATATATATTTAACCGTGTTTATGTTATACTATCTGATACTTTCGACGAAGTGCCGTTCCGCGTTGGAAGCCATTGTCACGTTGTTTTGATATTTTTGATATGTTTTGAAAATGAAATCAAACCGAAGTGTTGCAAACCTGTAAAATATATACAATATTATTGAATGGGTGAAAACTTGCGGATGTAAATACTGTCCTTTGTGATAAAATATCTTAGGTCTGTGCAAATATGTTACGCATTATTTTGTGATAAGAAGTAGTTAAATTTTGAAAGATTTTCATAAAACAAAATTGTATTCCAATATGCAACTTAGGTAAATCTATGCAATTTTATGCTCCATTTCAGTAGGATACCTAGTCGCATACATTGCAGTTCATAGTCTAGGTTATAAGAATTTGACTATCGAATCTGGCGACGTTCTTACGTTGGAGATTAATGACCTTACTCCGGGTGAAACATACAATTTCAACATCAAGGCAAGAAATGCTAAGGGATATGTCGCGACGTCTCCTTTTGTAGTGTATGCAGTACCAAATGGTAAGTGCAATTGGATAAAGTCGATTCAATTAGTAATACAAATGAGGGAACTGTCCCATTCCGAAAGAATAGCGGTGAATACCGTTAACTCAGATGACGTGGCCTGGCATCAAAACCTAAAACCCTTGCACTCGGGACGGTTACCCAACCAGCAGTCAATCAAATACTAATACGCGGTACCATCACACAGAAGAAAACAATTTGTATACATACCGGTATGTTTTTATTACTTCGTGTAGTTATGTTGTGATGTTACTGTTTTCTGTGCTAGGCTGGTTACGTTGAGTGCTACCTTGCCTGTCCGATTTCTTCATTTCTATTTTACGATTCCAGTTCCAGCCAGGTATCCTCGGAATTTAGCTGCGAGAGCTAGTGAAGAATATGTGTCGTCTGTTGTATTGACGTGGGATGGACCCGTTTCTAGTGAACAAATTAAAGGTATACATATATACATCAATAGTCAAACTTCGTTATGACGAGTATCCAGTCTATGTCGAGTATAATTCAAGTCCCGGCGAATTTGCCCTCTACTGTTGCACCACAGGCCAAAGAAATCATACCACAAACGACAGTATTTACATCCCCAATTTTTCATCAATTCAATATAGTATATATTTGACAGGTTTGCAACGTTTCGGGTAGGGTTCTATTGTCAATATCAAAACAACGTGACTATGGCTTCCAACCCGGAACAGTACATCGTCGAAAGTGCCTGGTATAATAACTTGAACACGGCTAAAGGTATATATTTTTATTTGAAAATTTACGGACGTTACACTCTGTTGTTTTATGATATCATTTCTTAGGCATGTGGTTTCACATTGGCCGACATTATTATAACTATCACCCGATTGGTGTCGAGCATTTTACCTCACCCGACAATTCCTCGAGATAACGAAGTTTTACTGTATTAGTACTCAATCTTATCTATTTAACGATACTGCCTATTTGAGTCTTTATTATAGAAACATTTTGACAGTATATTATTTTCAAAAAAGTGACAAATTTTGGGCGATGAAAAATGCTACGGTGCATTGCATGACCTGGATAAACCACGAAATCAACGAAATGGAACCCCCACGAAAAATTTAAAATGATATTACTGTACTTGTTGTAATAAATATTTTCTCAGGGTACCTCATCTTCTATACCACCGATTCAGGCCTGGGTGATATTGAATGGGTCGTCGAGGGAGTGCTAGGTGCAAGGTTAAACGTGACTATTAGAGATCTGATCCCGGGTTCAGTTTACCTCTTTAGGATCCAGGCCAGAACATTGCAGGAATATGGCCCGATGTCACCAATTATAGCGTATAAGGTTCCCCATCGTAAGTTCAGTCTATTTATATAAATTTGTCACTGGAATACGAACATCCAAATATTATTTATATTTATGTCATACCAGTCAAGGTAAATAAATCCAAAAAGTAGGAGAAAGAAAGCAAAACATGTCACAAGATGTACATACATGGGATTTAAAAGGGATTTGGATGCATAACCAAGGAATGTATTCTTTCTAGTGGTTATAAATATGGGACAGAAGATCATAACATGAATCAAATATACGTATGTTCAATGTTAGGTGAATTTGGAAACCAGAAATTAACTACCGTAACGACAGTATGAGTAACTGGACATTGTATATGGATTTGTATTCCTTACGCGACTACTTAAAGTGTATAGAGCTATATCGGAAGATATTTTTTACAAGTTTCAAAAACTGAAAAACAATTATGCGTTCGTATCCATTAGATCATTTTTCGCTTCAGTTTTAACAGAAACTCTCTCTGTGATTTATTTGACATGCGAACTGTCCATTTTCATACGAAAGTGTTCTAGAACACGCTATAAGAATCGTCTATTTTTTGACAATTGAATCAAAGTACATGGAACCCATCCAAAGTTTAATTTTCAATATAGGTAGTCTAGTATCATACTCAAAACGATGCAAGTAATTATTTTGACATTGAATAACTGTAAGAATATAGCTCTTTACACGTTAAGTTGACTGCTGTTCTTTTTTATACATGTATATTATTAACACTACCATTCGGCTGGCTTTAAATGAGAAGGTCGTAAGTACAAAATCGAAATCTTGTGAATAGAGCAATATTACACTGTCTGGAATTTACTCTTTACTTATGGAAAACATACATTTTTTAGAACTTCATTTTGGTCTACATGACAGGCTCTAATTTTCATGAAAATAGGCTCATAAGAAGCGCCTTATGGTGCAGATTTCAAATATGTATCAGTCTTATAAAAATAACGTAAGTTACGACCTTCTCAATCTAAGCCAGCGTTAAATGTGTGCGGGAATACATATTAAGGCCATAACTGTGCACAAAAAACAATAATTTGACAGTTTCTCAGACTATTCTATGTTTATCAATTCTAGTTACGGAACTTACAGAAGACGCTCCAGGAACCAATCCAAAATGAACCATCTCGTAAAAGTAACAATTTCACGTATGGTGTAGTTTTAGGCCCGGTTGGAAACTTTTAAAACCGATGTGTGTACTGGGTCCGAACTTACCACCAATACTGACATTTTGCACTCAAAAATTGATACTGTTATGCTACAAGCTATTATTTGTTAAGGATTGCAGATATAAACGAGAAAAATGTATAGAATTATTTTTTGAATGTTGAATATAGCTTTTGATACATTATTACAATTACATACTATTTATGAGATAAAAGGTAATTGTTGAGTCTGAGTACAACGCTAAATTGCAATTGGAAACAAGCAAAATATAATATTTAGCACAAACATTCAACATAACTTCAACTTCTCGTTCTCAAAACTGTCGCTCTGAAACTCAAAAGAAGGAACTTCAATATATGAGTGCTGAGTGTAAGTGTTGGTTGTAATTTCGGGTCCTGGTCTAATAGTGTTATTACGTATTCTACATAAACTCATTTGATTGAGCAATGGCTTTATATGTTAATGAGATATCTAACTCTTAGCTGCTTACATACATTGAAGAATGTACTCGTTGTTCGTCTAACTGTCGTCATCTAAAACGGCATAAAATAATATGTCAATCAGGGTTCAATATTTATCTAGAATTCTTTGTAAAATTGTATCGTACAATAATGCTATAATAATCAGACGAGGAAAACACTACTCGAATAATGGACAGCTGTAGAAGTACCACAAGTGAACCCGAAGCAAGTGATTGAAGGAAAAAACATGATACAAAAATGTGCCTCACAGAATTAGTCACAAATTCCGTCATCAAATAGCACCCACCAAGTATAGTCTATATGCACAACAAAACAATCTTGTCAGTATGATTCGATGCAGTCATGGACACCTTTTGACAATCGTGAAAGCTCGATCATTTCCGTTTGTCTCCGGCATTTTCCATTGGATACAAACCGAGGCGATCAGAATAATCTCTGGAGAGAAATATTTTTTGTAAACCATTTGCGTTTGACCTTTTGCTTCATTGTATATAGCTTCAGCCTCTTCACATGTAGTACGTTCAAAATGACGGAATTGCATCTGTCTTCAACTGCAATGCACAGAATAGTTCATTTAGGCATGTATTGACATTCACTCGAGTATAAATGAATCAACTATTGTATCACTATAGTCCAGTTAGGGTAAGATGACAGTGACGCAGAGGTAGAATCCACTATTACGTTGTAAAACCAATTATAAAGGCTTATACAAACAGGTTTGTGTTCTTTTAATGCTAAACTAAACTCTACCTATTCTGATTGTAATCTTTTGGGTACATATAAACGACTACGTCATTGGAAAATATCCTAACTGGACGGTATAACTCTAACGCGGTATTAGGACCTGTGCCACACAAATAGACAGGTCAATCAGGTATAAAAACATATATTCTTAATAATATATTCGGTAAAAAAAGATTAAATAGATAAAACAAACATCTACCTAAATCGATGTAATGGTCAGTGATTAATGTTGATATTGAAATTGCAGTTTATCTCGTTAGAGTTATACCTATGCATTATCTTTACAGATAAATAGTTGACTATTTATTCCGTAGAGTTTGAATAAATAAGCGTTTGAATCACTAGTTATGTATTTATCTAAAAATGAATATGTAACCAAGTCAAGCCGTGTAAAAAAATCAATTAATGTAAATTTTTTAAAGATAATGTATCTGTATCTGAAAGGACCATGTCGCACATACATGTGGGTGCGGTTTCCTACAGATTGGGCGCGTACTTCGGGATCGCGAGGTCCAAGGTTCAACATATGTCTGAACCACTGGTTCATTTTACTGCACAATAATAGCTTAACTGCAACACAGAAGAAACACGAATGTAGGTTTCATTTGACAGACCAATGACAAGGAGAAGTTAAAATGCCAAAGGGTGCTGGTGCGGCATAACAGCTGAGAAGAGCAATAGCAAATGCAACTACACACATAACCCGCAATGCTTATCGCATAGCCATCGAAGCAAGAGGTAGAAATGATTAATCATCTTTATAACAGCGGTGTTTATAAATATGGTTTTATTTATCTGGTAGCCAAGAGACAGCGTCTTGATGAAGTAAAAGGTAAAGATGCTTTTTTGTTTTTATTTTTTTATTTTAACATAGAAAACTGTAAATCGGTCAATCGATATGTAAGGAATCTGCATGATTAGCATTCATTCAGTTAACAAACTCATAAATATATATAATTATGAAGAAATCAGACAGGGAGCACCGCCTTCAACTTAACCAAACGAGCACACAAAACGGATACAACTTTACATAGAACAACTGGACGACACACTGCCCACGCATAACCTAACATGAAATGCCGAAGGTCCCTGCTAAAAAAGGCTGGATTACCTACTTTTATAAAGATATGACAAAACGATGACTTCAAGTGACCAAACGATGTGTTTATGCGACTTGATCCAGCCACTGTCCCTGACATACCAAAATCCCAGGTGTTAAAAAGCTGAATAACATAGTTTTATAAAGCAATGCCAAAATAGTGACCTCAAGCATCCAGCTGAAAACGGCTGGATATCCTAGTCATACGTATAATTATAACGATATGCCAAAACGGTGATCTCGTGTGACCAAAGAAGATGACGTTTGGAGGTGTTACGCGCGTACTAAAATATTGCTTCTCTCCAGAAATCAGGTCATGTTTCATATCACCCTTTGAACACCCCTCGTATAAAGCAAGGTTTTATCTAGAACATAACTATCTCCATTAAGGTTCGTTCTTATCTACTGACGGAATAACCTCTCACTAAAGTGACAATCTAAACTTATCCTCCTCACAGACGTTACAAATATGGTTTCGCATAACAGAGCGCACTTAGGTACGTTTATACTATACATAATTATTATTATTACATGTTGGAATTAAAGTTAGTTTAAATTTTAAACATTGGTCATTGTCATTTTTGTACAACTATTTAAAGGTAAAATGGTTGGTTAAAAAGTGCTAACCCCCCCTATACGTGTGCAATTTAAAATAATGACACGAAACATTGTATACTTTGTCTGATGTACAAATTGTATATATGTTATTTTGACGGAGGTTCACCGGGAATGCTGGGTATTAAAGTTTGCATTATAATTACTAAAGAAATACGGGTAATAATTCAATTGTGGAAGGTATGCGCATCACATAAATGTTTGACTTTGGTCTATTTTGCATTAAGATGCTTCCTGTCTGGTATTCACAATGGATATTAGAGATAGCATTACAATTTTGACTCCAATACGAACTATATAGAAGCGTATGTCTATTGAAATTGCTTTGATAGTATGATCTCTAGTTGGATAGGAAACACCGAAAAGCGTTTAAGAAATGACCAAGTGCCCCGGTGAAAGTTTTTAATGGTCAGGGAAATATCGATAAGTAGTCAAGCGGGTAATCCACTCAACCACAGTGTCAATAGATGCATGCATGTAGTAAGATTTAAATACATATTATGTTTATTACGTATTTCAGTTATTATACCAATAGTGTTGTTCTTTACAATCACCCTAGCAGGTAATTATTTTTCTCATAAAAACTTTCATATTTATTTTATTCATTTTAGGTTTACATACGTTGACCTAAGTTGATTTTTTTGTCAATGTATGTCGACATTTGTTTCACTTATTTGCTCAGTGTGGGCTCCAAAATGGTAATCCTTTTTAATGCCCTTTTTATGATTGTATCCATGAAATGAAATGTGGGCGGTGTGTTATATAAGTTTTATTTTTCTTGATGTCTTGCAGAGGGTTTACAATGCTACTCATGCAGCAATATAGACGATGACCGTCTTTGTACTGCCCAAAACATCACGACCTGTGGCCAGGACGAGGTAAGTTCTTCAATACAGAACATCCACTTGGAACTAGTAGTATACCCAGTAGTCTGACCCTATACTTTGTGAGGGTTTAACGAAGGTGAGAAGTATAATTAAGAAGCAATTATATAAGAACCAAGCAATGTTTGTGACAGGTTATATAATCAATAATTTTGTCACTATGCGACTTAGTGTTCGCGGAGTTCGCGGGAAACTAAAAAACGCGAAAGTTTGTAGCCGCGAATATGCCGACAATCGGCAAAACGCGAAAATTTCTAGCCGCGAAAGTTTCTAGGTTTACAGTATTCAAAAAGGAAAATACATTATAAATCATCAATCTACAATTTTCACAAGAAAGTATTTCCCTTTGCACCATCAAAATAGGATATAATGACGCTCAGAAAAAAATCTAGCTAAATAGAACATAAACATTATGCGACTTGATTGATAAACTATATTATCTAGTCTGGTAGCCAGACTATATACCCAGTAACATAGGGTGACACGGTGGTCGAGCAGAGAACCCGTTTGTTTACTAATCGAGAGGTTCCGGGTTCCATCTTCGTCCGGGCCATATGGCCATTTCTGAAACGCTATTCAGTGTTTCCGACCTACTAAAGATGAACTGGTTGGCAACCCAGAGGTAGTCTCGTGTGCATCGGTGCTGTACACGGTAACCTCATGTTGCCAAACCAGGTATTAAAAAGGCGTTCCCTATAACTTCAATTTGTTAAATAGATTCGGGAATAGTATACATTAAACGAGATTTACAACTACATTGTATAAGCTCCAACTAATAACCGAGAAAAGAATGACAATATATATCCGTAACGAGCCAAAATAGTCACGAGTTGTTTCCCTTTGACCACATAATGATAAATCGCTAGTAGCGATAAATCATTTTTGTGATTTAAATATATATTTTGACATTATAGGGACATGTTTGCGCACACTTTCTTCTGACATATTATGGAAATTGATAGTGCTTTGTACATTTAGCTCATTTAATGTAATAGTAGAGAAAAATATGCTAGTTATAGGGAATGCCTCTTTAATAATGTGTTTATATTTTGCTTCGAAATGGCAAGCCTATACTCAAATGTTTGTTGGTGTTTGCAATAAAGACAAGCGGTGGAGAAAGTCGATCATATAAATTTGTTTTGAAACTTAACTTAGTCTATCAATTGTAACTATAAAGGTAACATTCACAAAAACAATGTTCATTCCGACAATGGTGAAGCGTTAATAAGACGAGTATCAAGTGGTCACCTTATGGTCGTATTTGATTTCTGCAGGCGTGTTTTAAAGTTAGATTGACTGCAAATGGTACAGATATGCTGACTTTTGGATGTCGACCTAATGCGGTGAGTAAGAGTTGATGTGTTTATAAGGTATTTAAAGTTAGCTCAACTGGTGTTTACCAGAAGTATGGTGCTTTGTTTCTTTTATTCCATGCCACTATGTAATGTTTCTATGACTAACAATCGTCATATATTTTTTCGTTTTGGAGGAGGTCAAAAATACAAAAACCTAATATTTTATCACTGTGGCTAAAACAGAAATCACGTGTACAATGACCAAAATAAATGTGTGTATGAAACAGTGAGGGGCACAAAAATAGAATGATTTTGCAATAACATAGAAATACTTTCTATTTTCAGGCATGTTCCAATAAAATCGACACAGGCGCAATCATTGGTAGAAGCATTAAAAGACAACTATCTGATAACTATACAGAATGCTGCTCTACAGACATGTGTAACACACATTTATGCCGACATCGTAAGTAAATATTGATTGCAAACATGAATGAACTTATTGCGCGTTTAAGTTTTCAGTTCTATTCAATTAAACAATATCTCATTGGGACGATTTAAATTGTGTTGCAGTGTGTTAAATAATCAATTTTAACGAATACGATGGTTGATTTATATTTTCGAATCAGTTTATGTTTCTTTGAATAAATATACATATAAATTTATGTAGATTCTATTGAGAGTTTTGTAATATGCCTGTGTATGATAATTTAATTTTCTTGAGGTATGTATAGAATTTCTTTGTACGAATGTTTGTTTAAGTTGAAAACTAGTTATAAAAAGGGTTTATGTGTTTTAAATCAGCGGTGAATGGATTGTATGGTCGGTGTGGTCTAATTGTGATTACCACATTCAATGTGTGGCCAGCAACGTTGGTTGTTCCAGTAACGTGCTGCCGCAGGCCACTAAGCTACGGACTGAGGGACATTGGAAAAGTGCAATTGTCACTGCAATAATTCTGGTTTAATTTAGCGGTGAATGGTGAATGGAGTGTATGGACGATGTGGTCTAATTGTGACGTATCTTGTGATAATGGTACACATACACGTACACGATCCTGCAGTAACCCACCACCAGAATATGGTGGACATGATTGTGTAGGTATCAAACAAGAGGTTCAGTCTTGTGACACGGGTACAGTTTGTCCAGGTGAGTACTGATTTAATTTTGTTTTAAAAACAGGGTACTGTTTTATCAACGTACTTACGCAAATCGTAAACTTTTGTTGAAATTAGTTTGTATAATTCATTCACATCTGCCAGTTGGGTATATTTATACAAGTTTAGTTACCGAATCTTCATTTATTTAGTATTAAAGATTATTTTACAAATGTACACCTTTTTAGTTGTAAGACTAAATCTGATCTTAATTTAAGATTTCCGTAAATGATTTGATAAAACAGTACCATAGAATTTACCACCATCAGAATAGTTAAAACCTATTTCAAAAAAGAGTATCCTTATTTCAGATAATGATTTTCCTTATTTCAAATTATGAGTATCTTTATTTCAAAAATTGAGTATCTTTATTTCAAATAAGGGGGACATGCATCCTTTTTTCAAACAGAGGGTATCCTTATTTCAAGCATAGAAAGCATCCTTATTTCAAGCAGAGAGTATCCTTATTTCAAGCAGAGAGCATCCTTATTTTAAGCAGAGAGTATCCTTATTTCAAGCAGAGAGAGCATCCTTATTTCAAATAATGAGTATCTTCATTTCTAATAAAGAGTATCCTTATTACAGAAAACGAGTATCCTTATTTGTTTCAGATAAAGAGTCTCCTTATTTCAAATAATGAGTATCCTTATTACAAATAATGTGTATCCTTATTTCAAGAAATGAGTATATCCTTATTTCAGATAATGATTGTTGGGACATCAAACATCATCAAAGTGCAGCACGAGATGGTGTATATGGTGTAAGATTATGGAGAACACATCGTAATATACATGTCTACTGTGATATGACGACGGATGGGGGAGGCTGGACAGTACGTTAGCACTTTAGTTATGTTCCGACTTAAAGTGTATAGAGCTATATCGGACGATATTTTTTCAAAAAGTTTCAAAAATTGAAAAGCAATCATGATGCTTTCATATCCATTAGATTGTTTTTCGCTTCAGCTTTAACAGAAACTCACTCTAAGATTTATTCGACATGCGAACTGTCCATTTTCATACGAAAGTGTTCTAGAACACCCTATGAAATTATAACAATCTTCTATATTTTGACGATTGAATCAAAGTACACAGAACCTATCCAAAGTTTTAATTTGCTATTAAGGTAGTCTAGTATCTTACTAAGAACTATACAGGTAATTATTTTGACATTTAATGACTGTTACAATATAGTTATATAAACTTTAAGATATAAATTAGGTTTTACACAAGTATGTATCATTCATCATTCTATTATTCATTTAATGAAGCCAAATAGATCTAGCATGTGTTGGAAAAATATTTAACCTATTAGTGTACCTTTTTTCTTGATTTAATTACAAAGTTTGTAAATTGCTACATGGCACAATTTTTTACGTTCAATAAATAAACTTCCGCGATTTAATTAAGTAATACATGTACCAGTCAATTAGATCGGTGTTTGTATAACATCTAGGGCGTCTTCGTAGTACTCAAATCTTTTTAAATAAAAACTACATGTATACTTATGAATAAAGACAGTATGATTTATATAAAAACTACATGTATACTTATAAATAAAGACAGTATGAACTATAAGTGGTTAAAATATGCAAATGCAAGATCAAGGGTGAAATACAAATATCAGCACTCTACGTTCTTTGAAATTACATTGGTATGGGTATGTTATAATCTGATTAAAATCAAACTCTTATAACGCTCCGGTACTTTATCTGACCACATTCTGTAAGGGGTCATGTCGATGTGAAGCTTACGTCATCCAATCAAAATGGTACTTTGACAAATCTGAAAGTACGACGAAGGCTGCTATGTGACGTCATTGTGTGTCAGAGAGGCCATTTGAGCCTGCCCTTCTGGCAGAATGAAGGAATGGATCAAATATTAGTATATGAAGTTAATGAATTTATGTTACATTTATGTTACAGGTGTTTCAGAACAGATACGATAATACGACCGATTTCTACAAGAATTATCACCAATATTTACGTGGGTTTGGAAACTTACATGGCAACTTTTGGTTAAGTATGTACATCAATCAAATATATGTATAAATCATGATTTTCTCTGTATCAGGGTTATTATTCTACCGACCTGGTATATAGAGAATAATAGGGCATTGTCGTGAATGAGTGAGTTTATCTTGCAAGGCAGATGAATTTATCTGTGAGCCGTCGGCGAATCCGTTCATTTTCGCAGCCAAACTGGATAAACCTTTACTCAATCCATGAACCTAACCTATTATTTTCTATCCGGTCATTATATTTGCTTTAATCGGGTGTAACTATGTTTCCGTTAATCTGCTTTTTACGCCACGTTAGTTTACTTGAGGACGTGATGTACACGTTGGTATGTTAAAGAAAAAAATACCAGTCACAGCTCATTTTGAAAATGGAAACCTCACCTTTTCGGGACTGAATTTCAACCGGCGACTTGGGAATAAGTCTGTCAGATCACGCAGTCAGGTGACCCGATAAAGCATGTCACGTGTCGAGGTGATATAATATAGAAACTTTAATCAGACATCCTGTTATCATTTCAATTTTGCTGAAAGTGACCGGATTATTTATTGCACTACACATGTTTAGTATAACGTTAGTTTATGTTCTTTTAATTGAATACAGAGTGTTTTCATAATCAGCGTCATATGATATAAAGAATTTAACACTCGTTTTCAGCTGATATGTGAGAAAATTCCAAGATTCTCAGGTGTTTTGTTCCCACAAGTTCATAAATATTTTAATCAACTACAATTGCTTCAACTGTACAATGTTATATATATTCGTTTAGTCAGGTCTTAGAATACATACAAGAAAATTTCAATAAGTTAAATCTTTTTTCAACACGTCTTAAAATATACAAGACATATCAATAAGTTGTATATATATTTCCATCAGGTCCTAAAATATACAATTGGTATCATTTAGTTATATATTTTTCCATCAGGTCTTAAAATATACAGAAAATATAGAACGGCCGAGATATGATGGCACAATAACATCCACGTCCTCATTTTATCATTCTATTGTGGTTATGACATTGACTTATTTAGCGCCAATACACTGAGTGTTTTTATACGATATACGATGACAGTTTCGTTATCTTTAATTTTGTTCACATGCCTATTGTGCTACCATCAGCAAATGCAACAAAACAATTAATACTTCTATACATATTATATCCGCAAAGTGTAAGGCCTAAAGTCGATTAAAATCAATCGAATTTAAAATTTCTTTTAAACAATTTGAAGTTCACAATCTTGATCTGTTTGTTAGTAACACTCCTACAAATGCATGCATATTGTAAAAATAATGAGTAAAAGAAAAACAAATATAGCTGCCAAGCTTCGAACTAGGACTGTCGGTATCGAAGTCCTTAGTGTATCCACTACACTACATATCATTATATTGAAACATTGAATATAGAAGTTCGATATTTGAAAAAAAACGAAAAAGTGTTAAGATAATTAAGATTTATGAACATACCCGCTGTTCAATATGGCCATATCTAACCGGTGTCGTATTGTCAATATTATTGTGCCATCATAACGCGGTGCACTATATCAATATGTTATACATATTCTTTCCATCAGGCCTTACAATATGCAAGAAATATCAATAAGTTACTGTATATATGTTCAAACACGTCTTACAATATACAATAAATATCAATATTAAGTTACTGTATATTATGTTCAAACACGTCTTAAAATATACAATAGATATCAAAAAGCTATATATTTGTTCCAACATGTCTTAAACTATACAAGAAATATCAATAGTTTATATATGTTTAAACACGTCTTAAAATATACAAGAAATATCAATAAGTAATACATTTTTCCAACAGGTCTTAAACTACTTGTATGCATGAAATATCAATAAGTTATATATTTGTTCCAACATGTCTTAAACTATACAAGAAATATCAATAGTTTATATATGTTCAAACACGTCTTAAAATATACAAGAAATATCAATTAGTAATACATTTTTCCAACAGGTCTTAAACTACTTGTATGCATGAAATATCAATAAGTTATATATTTGTTCCAACATGTCTTAAACTATACAAGAAATATCAATAGTTTATATATGTTCAAACACGTCTTAAAATATACAAGAAATATCAATAAGTTATATATTTTTTCCAACAATGAAATATCAATAAGTTAATTGAAATAATATATTTTTTCTTCCAGGTCTTAAATATCTACAGGAAATGGTATCTCACTCAATGAATGAGTTAAGGATAGACCTGGTGTCAGCCAATGGTACTACTGGATATGAAGTGCTGAGTAATTTTTCGTTATCAATGCCTAACTACGTCCTCCATGTAGGAGAAACAACATCTTCTAAAAATATAGATCGTAAGTGTAATTGTGCCTCTTTATGTCGCATAACGTTAGGTCACTATCCTTAGTGTTTTAAACTGGGTCACGCCCCGGTGTTGTTGTGCCTCATTTGATTGCTGTTTTGGCATGGGTTTGTGTGGGTATTGCTCAGGGTAATTGTGTGGTGGTGTTTATGATTTCTGTGCTCGGCTGGTTAGGTTGAGTGCTACCTTTCCTGTCTGATTTTATCATACCTTTTTTGAATTGATGTATTTGCATTAAGACACTATTGCATTTAATCATACCATAAGATAGTACTTATCAGAAAAAGGCACACCATGCTTCCCAAGTCAGTCATAAAAAGTCAGAGCATGAGTCAGGACACGTATGTGTTACTTCTCTTCAGTTGGTGAGTAACATATGCTTTGTTTATTGGGCAATTTGTAAGTGGTAACAGTGGTATGCGGTGTCTTATATTGGTCAATGGTCATGTTGATGTGAACTTAACGTCATCCAATCAAGTCGCTTCTTTCACAAATATGAAAATGCCACCAAACTCTGCTGAGGCTACTTGGACTATTGCTTGTTCACACTACATTATATTGACCCGGATAGGTCATTTAAACGTGACTTCTTACGGAGTGTTGTCAGATATCTTACTGTGTTAAGGTTGGAACATATGACTGTTAGGATCTGAATTAAATGGGATTGGATACAGTAATTGTAAAATCATTTAATTTTGATGCGACGAAATTTCGTGACTTGAGTAAAAAAGACCATTTCGAGACAAATACAAGGGCTAATATCATTGTCCGATGGGATTTAATTTCATGGCTAAAGGTGAACCAGGAAATCGACGAAATTTAATCCCCACGAAAATTAATGATGTTTCATTATTCTACTATATGTGTGTTATATCTTTTCTTCAGTTGATGACATGTTCTATCGTTTTGCTCACACTCACAATGGTCAAGGGTTTAGTACATATAACCATGATGTAGATTCGTCGGGTATCAACTGTGCTAGCAGCTTTCATGGAGCTTTCTGGTACAATGGTTGTCTCACAGCAAATCTAAATGGTGAATATCTCACCCCGGGTGACGGTGGTTACACCGGGATGAGGTATGATAGTTTTGACTGGATGGGCTCACTAAAACAATCACGAATGTCATTCCGTCGTCTTGTTAAGTGATTGAGTGAGTGAATTTGTGAGTGCGTGAGTGCGTGAGTGAGTGAGTGAGTGAATGAGTGAGTGCGTGAGTGAGGCAGGGAGGGATTGGGTGAGTGAGTGAAGTCAGTTCACCATATTGGGTCTCGACAATACCACTGACGAATCACTGTATGCGTCGTACATTATGGATGTAACTGCAATACTTGGTACAAACCTAACACATGCAATATAAATAAAATATTATTTTACTCACTATACTAAGGTTGTGTTGTTGTTTATTTATGTTCGACTAATTAAGACTGTCATTAATTTCGCCTAAGATAAACCCAGCGTTACATACTAGTGTTACAGTCACAAAAATGATAATATCAGGATAGATGGATTGATCAGTGATGTTTAAATGACATGTTGGTGTAAAACTGATTATGCACCCGGTCGAATAAAAATCGAAGTCGGAAACGTTATGTTATAATTATATTATGTGCATGATATTATGATTTATGCCGTAAAGTTTGCGGAAGATAACTCTAGCCTTTTATACAGACAAATAAATATATAATAACAATTCACCACTGAGCACTGTCCTCTTGGTTTACAGTTATTTTAAAGTGAATTGAGAACGGGTATCGCCCAGTAGGTCAGGTGTGTTTATCTTATTTTGACTGGGTGTAAGCTACACATACATCATTTATCGGTATTCACCGCAGCGGCTATTCTTTCGAATGGGATAGTTCCCTCATAAGTATTACTTATTGAATATACATTGAGCGAGTATATACGAGGGGCGTTTCAAAAGTTCCAGGAAAAGTGCTCTATAATGTTTATCGTATGTTCAAATTATTTCAAACTTTGCATTCAAATAGAACAATTCATGATACATATTATACCATGAATCAAACACATGAGGGTGTGCTGTACAAAATGGTACTGCTGCCATAGTAACGTCAGTAATGGCTACCCGGGGCAAATTTGACGTCACGTCGTAGAAATCGTTAAACTTACTTACGCATTGCTCCCAACCAATCAGCTACCAATTAACAATGACCTAAAATTACTGTATGGAACATTTGCGAAGGGAAGTATAACATCATATAAGTCAATTTATGCCATAGTTTAAACAGTTCCACAGTTTTGTTCAGGTTAATTTGTCGCCGTATTAGAATCATCTGTCAAATGTCAGTAAATCATTGAAATTTTACCAGTTTTAGTCTTTTGGCAGGAAAATTAATACTTAAACCAATAGAATTTATAAACACTGCCTGTTAAGAACGTTGTTGGTCATTCGGTAGGATGTATGCATAGTATGAACGCTTCCAGACTGCCAGTGGTACTGCTGCAGATGATAATAGGAAGGCACTGCCTGTTGTGAATAAGACGCTAGGCGTTACGTTGGACGTTTCTGCTTGATTTTGTGACACTTTCGAATGCTTTGCAAACGGACCCTGAAAGTGCATAACTTCAAGCGGGTCATTCTTTTAGAATATAAAGCACTGCTGTTATTGTAGCAGCTGTATTATGTGTGTCCTTTGACTGATTGAATTAGATTTAGTCAGAACATGTTAATGACGTACGGTCTAATATAACATTGCCCCGGGTAGCCATAACTGACGTTACTATGGCAGCCGTGTCATTTTGTACGGCAAACCCTTATGCGTTCAATTCATAGCACAGTATGTATCATGAATTTTTCTATGTAAATGCAAAGTTTGAAGTATAATGACCATAAGGTAAATACTATAGAGCACTTTTCCTGGAACTTTTGGAACGCCCTACGTACATTCTAAGCAAGTGTGTGCAATATTGAATGAAATTGGACACGGACATGTATTTCAATCCCAGTTACTTCTGTAATAAAGGCCACTACGTGTTATTTCCGGCGAGCTGCATGCTTCATAAAATGAGTCATATAAGTAAATGTGTGCACGTATCCATATGTTGTTACCTTTACAAAGTTAATATAAAATGTGTGAAATATATTTAAAGTGTATAGAGCTATATAGGACGATATTTTTTAAAACAAATTGAAAAACTATTATGCTTCCATGTCCATTATATCATCTTCCGCTTCAGTTTTTAACAGAAACTCTCTTTGTAATTTATTGGACATGCGAACTGTCCATTTTCATACGAAAGTGTTCTAGAACACCCTATGAAATTATAAGATTCGTCTATTTTTCGACGATTGAATCAAAGTACACGGAACCAATCCAAAGTTTTAATTTGCAATTAAGGTAGTCTAGTATCATACTAATAACGATGCAAGTAATAATTTTGACACCAAATGACTGTTAGAATATAGCTCTTTAAACTTTAAAGAGGCGTTCTTTGATCGTTTAAATCTATTCAGGAATATTAAACATTAAATGAGAATCATTATTGCTTGAACTCCTTAAATTTATTTACCGAGAAAAAATGAAAATATATTTCCGTAACGAGCCAAAATAATCACGAAGTGTTTCCCTTTTACCACATACAGTAATACTAAATCACTGGAAGCGAATAATTGTTATTGGTGATTTAAATATATTTTGGCATACAGGAGACATATTTGCGCACACTTTCTTCTGACAAATTATGATTATTGATAGTGATTTGTACATTTAGGTCATTTAATGTAATAGTAGAGTAAAGTATGCTAGTTATAGGGTATGCCTTTTTAAGGACCTTGAAGTCACACCAAAATAAAAATTCAGTGTGATAACTGCTTTAACTTATTTATTGTGTTCGTTATCGTATTGATTAAGAGTAAAATTGAAACAATCAATATGATAATGAACACAATTAAAATACCACTGTATTGAAACAGATATAATAACAATAGTAAATATTTGTAATTCTTATTATAATACAATGTATAACTAGTTTGTTGTTGATAAAAAAGATATGATGAATCGGACAAGGGAGCCAGGACAGAAAACAGTAACAACACAACATAACACAATTACACGGAGCAAGGTCCACAAATAACCTCACGAAAAAATAAAAGCCTACGTCCGACCAACAAGGTGACTTTTGATAAAAATGGTGATAACTGTTTGACTTTTATTATAGTCGCAAGTGATTTAAACTTTGAACGACAGGGTTGTAACGTTTCGTGAACTGATACTTATTTCAGATAATCGATATTACAAGTACATTATGTAGATACGACTGTGTAATTTATAAAGTCAAACACTCAAAAACAATTGTGTAAAAGTCCATCGACTGGATTGTCTTTTTGTTGATTCAATTGGTTATCATAATAACAATTGTCATCAAAATACAGTACAGTGCGTCATATCCAATGATTGATTATAAAAGAGAAAAATGAGAAGTTCGTAAGTATAGTCTATTCAATTAGTCATACTAATGAGTGAACTTTCCCATTAGAGATAATAGCGGGGCTTTCCGTTAACTCAGGTATACACATTTACACCTAGACAAACATACTTTACCTGTCGGACGACCTAATGTTTAAAAACCGTTCTCGATTGACTTTGAATGATCTGTACAAAATCAAAATTTTGGGAAAACAATAAAAAAGCAGTCAGAAATGTACTGTTATGGAAAAGTAAGCTTTAGCAACTTCATTTTGGTCAACATGACACGTTCCGATTTTCTTGTAAATAGGATTTGCCTAATGATGCAACTATCAAATATGTATCATCGTATAAGGTCGTAAGTAGTAGTTACGACCTTTTTATCTTAATTCAGCAATATGATGAAGATAAATTGCAGGGTGTTTAACTAGTCCGTTCCTTATGTCCAAGTGAAATGAATTTTAAAAGTTTAAAGAGGTATATGTAAATGCGTTTTTTTCTAACGATCGAATATTCCCCAAAACATCGTTAGATGACAAAATAATCAACTGTTACAACATTGCAATTATAGAAATAATATTGCCACCAAGCTTCTATTCGAGAAATATGTTGTTTTTCAAAAGACCTTCAATTGTAATTTGTTCATTGACATTGATATGAGACAATAGGAACTAGATTATACATTTGTTTTTATGTAATACAACTTTGCATATGCGCACATTGAATTAAATTTAAGGAAAGTTGAACCTTTATTGATTAGGCCAAATTCACACTATTTTGGTGTTAAATGGAAATAGTTGTGTAAAAAAGTAAATCATATAATTTGAAGAGTGTGAAGGAACTTTTGGAGGCAGTGTATATACCAACGGTATAGCGTTAGAAGAGCCACTAAGTGTATGTTCATAAAAGTTATCAATATCAAAGAACACATTACAATAAAAGGTATTTTGATAAAGTGATTATCTTTCGTTCGTGCAGTGTTTACATTGTTTTATAAACAAGGCTAGAAAATTATTACGTGTCTTCATTTGTCCTTCTTTCAGTAAATAATGCGAACAATAGGTTTGCAGACGTATGTCCTAAAATAAATAAAAAAAACTTGAAATTTATTTACAGATAACATAAAAAAGTCAGGTGCGGCGCTATATTTTCAATAACTTGAAGCCTACGAAGAAGAATGCCATAAGAAAAAAGTTGTTTTCTAGAAGAAAATTGCTCTATTCGTATGGAAAGACAGACTGTTTTTCTTAAGTTTGGTCAACGCCAACTGTTTCCAACTGTATTTAAAATAGGTGCATGAGAAGAACATTGTGACGTAGATGTTAATGTATACCGGTGCCATAATTTCGTAAATGATATTTACCACTGTCTATTTCCAAGTAAGCAACGTGTCCATTTGTTTCAGTAAACTGGAGTTTTTGATCACATAACTTGTTCTGTTTTTGTTTGGAAGATGAATGTCATAAAACGAATCTAAAAAATAAGAAACGAAGAAAATATGACACTTTACCTATGAAAACAATGGCTTGATGCAAAGGTCAAATATACACTGTATGTGGTTGTCATAAGGTCGTAAGTGCTACTTACCACCATGTAATACAAAGTAAGGAAAGTGTCCATGATTTGTTCAGTAATATGAAATTTTGTTAACACATCTTGTTCTGGTTTTTTTATAATATTATATATGGCGATATTCAGGTACATGTTTGTTTTTATATTTATAGCGAACCACTTGAATACGATCAACAACGGAGATCGATCCACCAAGATGTACATTCGTAGAAAGAAACAAGATAAACCGTCCGAAATTTACTCTTTACTTATCCTCATAGAAGTTGTTTCAACTTCAGTTTGGTCAACAGCACAAGTCCCGATATTCCTCAATAAGAAGCGCCTTGTGATGCTGACTCTAAATATGTAACTATCAGTATTATTAGGTCATAAGTAGTACTTTCGACATTCTTAGCAATAAGCAAGCGACATAATACTCGAACAAACGAAAGGCATCACTTAAATTTAACAAAAAGAACAGAGCAATTTACAGTAGGCGTAAGTATATTAGTACACGCGATGAACCTAATAAACATGACGAATAATGAAACTATGCAACCGTTTTCAAATACGAAAACATTCAGCCAAAATAAAATCGTAAAACCGGGACGGCAGTTACAATGTCTATGAAAAATCCAGGTTTCGGTACAAAACTTGCTAGAGGAATTGATGTCAATAAACAGAACAATGTTAAACGAACTAATGAAAATGTTTTAGCTGGAAGGCATAGTACATTGTACAAGATATGTGTTTCTGATACCTATACGAGTATACAGACACTATTATGCGAGAAGGGAAGTAGGGTATATAACTTGATAGACAGGTTGCTTCGGTACCACGTACTAAATTGGAGATTTCAGAGTTCTGCAACATTTCTAGATATCGGAGATTAAAAAGACCAGACAGCCTTCAAATATGATAAAATAGATTGGTCATTAATATATGGTAACATAAATATTTTGAATAACCAAAAGTCATATGATATCGGCTGAACAATTGAACATATCACACGAATGTACGGAAACTTTTTGTGTATCAACGGCGAGAAGGGAAGTAGGGCAACTTGATTGACAGACAGGTTGCATCTGTACCGCGTACTAAATTGTAGATGGTACAACAATGCACTATTTCTAGATACCGGAAATTAAAAAGACCAGACAATACGATAATACAGAGTGGTCATTAATATATGGTAACATAAGTAATTTGAATAACCAAAAGTCATATGATATGAACAATTGAACATATCACACTTGTTGACTACACCATTTATATTGTCAACCGAACGTCTGACTTCATATATGATAATATGTAGATAAATAACTACAACAACATGATATAGTGTTTGACATTTGCAAATTTAAATTCTTAAAGGTATGTTAACATTGTTATTATTGCTAGCGTGCTGGCCAAGTTATTCGCACTTCCAATTCGAAAGTCACTGGTTCGATTATCGGTCCGTGCATAAGATATTTCAGAATGAGTCTCACCCTACAGTAAATTAAATGGTTTGAGAAGCAGAGGTATTCTCAAGTATATTGGTGCTATATGTACATTTGTATACCGGGAAAGGAGTCTGTTCGGAAATAGCTAATGTAGCACATCTGATGTCCGTGTAGTTTTAAAAGCCAGATGTCATTAATAATATGGGTATGGTTCAATATGGATCCAGCATAAAATGTAACGTTGGTACATAACATACATTTGTACACGTACAAAGTCAAATCAATGATAGTGTACGACTGACTTGATGCTTTCAGTAGAAATATAGCAAATAAACATATGTTACTGAACTATAGTAGTAATTGAAGAATAATACTGATACACCAAACACTACTTTGATCGTAAACAAACCTTTAAAATTAGAGATATAACTGAATGTAACACTGATTAATGAGGGTATATAAATAATTGACAGTATCTGAAAGTATATAATTGTGTATCCGCAAGTTTGATATAACATGACTGTTTATTCTTAAAAATAAATACTGAAAGAGAACCTCAGACTAAGTGAAAATATTTTTGTTAACATTAAGGACAAAAACCAAATACCAGAAAAATAACCGGAAACAGAGGGATTTATTTAGAAAAGTGTACTGAACACATTACTAGGTACATCTCATGACACTGGGAGTTAAGCTTAGTATAACACAATTGTGAATTAGCCTACTATTGTTATTTAATTAAAATGGCTGAATGTGTCGACTCGGATGAAATGCATGAATGTCAATGTACTTTAGATACCAACACAGTTGATATGAAAGGACTCGATATTTGTAAAGAGCACAATGAACGATTGAAGTTTTACTGTTATAGCCACAAAGTGTTAGCATGTAATAAGTGTGTAGTTGCGTACCATCGAACGTGCAACAATGTTCCAGAAATTTCTAAGATCGACAGAAACAGTCGGTGTGAATTTTTAAGAAACGAGTTGAAAACGACTATAGCAACAACGAAACATGCTGCTGGAAAAAATGAGTAAAACAACGAGGAAAATATGGATTGACGTTGATCGACTTCCTGAAAGGCTGGATGAAATGAAAGAAAGAATTGGTAAGCTATTTGATAAATTCGCGAACAACGTTATGACGGGAGCCATTGAGTACAGAGACAAAACTAATACGACTTTGTTAATGAGTAAGAACGAATGCGATAGTAATATCAATGACATGACAGAATCACTGCAAGTCATCGGTGAGATTGCTGACGATGGAACTGATTCTGAATAATTCTTAATCGAGCAAATTATGGCAGATGGTGTAAAGAAACAAATCAATGATTATAATGCGGTTTGTTCCGATTTTCACAAACTAAACATGGCGTGCACTTTTGACCGATACTTCCAGCAGTTTGAATCCCGTCTAGCGTCGTCATTGAATCCAGCAAAGTTTGAATTGAACTATACCGTAAAGAAGACAGCAAAACTCGAACTGATCGCCTCCATAGATTTAAAGCAAGTTGATGACGATGTTGATACGCCACAATACTCAGGGGTAGATTTTCTACCAGATGGTCGACTAGTGACAGTGGACAATAAGAATGATAAATGTTTACTATATGATGAGAATCTGAGTTTGATGTATGTGTATAAATTACCTTTCACACACCCCCACTGTGTGGTTGCTATATCTGATGATGAGGTTGCTATAACATCAGGTGGTAACCACAGACTGGACATTCTTTATTTGAGTAAATCAAATCAGAGAGAAAATATATTGAGTAGAGCATTTCATGTGGAGGTTCCATACTTTTCTATAAGCTTGATGGGTGATGGAAACTTTGCTGTCAGCACTTACGATCACAAAACACCAGTACGCATAGTATCTGAAGTTGGTTTGGAGAAGAACTTTGATATCAAATTTCCATCAAAGAAATATGCAGTTGACACTAGCCACAGCACATACATACGTGGCCTCGATAAAGTCGTGTTAAGTGATCGTTATGCAGAAACCGTATTTGTGTACGATGTCAAGACAGATCGAAAGATTGCTGTCAAGGATCTTTTGATCGAAAAACCACGTGGGCTGGCAGTTGGTCCGTATGATCATGTGTTTGTATGTAGTAGGTCTACAAATGCGTTAGTAGAGATTACTCCTGCAGGTCGTGTAGTGTCATCATATCGAGTACAATTGAAGCGCCCTCGATTTGTTGCCGTATCAAAGGACAGGAAAAGACTGGCCGTGTCCAATTCTGTGGATGGATATCAGAAGCTGCAACTGTACAAACTAATATCATAGTGAACATACTAATGTATGGGCTATAACGTGTATACTGAACGGATGGATACGAAACAGTGATTTGTTGTTGAATGAATGGTCTATGATAGTGACTATGAATGTAATGTAATCAAAACTACAGATCATACACCAATGTAAAATATATAGATACTATCAGATGGGCCAATGAGCTTGCGTTTGACATACCTTACAACGTGTAGATAAGGACAAAGAACAGTTACTTTTTGAAGCATTCCGTATGTAAATCAAAGACTGACAGTCTACTAATTACTACATTGTGCCAGAATTAATGAAGTGGAGATAATTCCTACTATTAAACCGTAGTTAAACTTGACCATAAAATTTAATCCACTACAGAACAATGTTTCATCTTTTCCATATTTTGCAATTCAGTGAATAAGGACCACATATTTTTTTATGAATTTAATGCGCATTAAATGAGAGGTTTTTTAGTATTTATCGAAATAAACAGATAAGAGGAAACTCGGACGGGGAACTATTGTGGAATTAATTCATTTTTAACGGTGAAATGATTATCTGCTGTAACTCTATGGTGCACGCCGCCAAATCAATCAAAGAATATACTGACATCCGATGCAAAGATAAGCTATGTTCAAATATACATTTACATGTACCTTTAGTTAATGGCTAGCATATTTTGGTAGTTTCAGATATTGTTTTGCGCATTGCTAATTAATATATGCAACATAAACAATAATGGATGATTTTTATTTAGTAGCAATATCATTATCGTTTTATTTTATAACCATGCTTTATTGTTTGATATTATACCAATTAAAAATTTATAGTCGTCATTGAATTTAGTTTTATCTGAGAGACGTGTCATCACGACGCACTTCAGCTTGTAGTTATATAACGTTACACCTGACCATATATACTGTAAAATCATTTAATTTGGATGGGACAAAAGCTCGTGGTATTGCTAAAACACCCTTTTAATGCGATGTCAATTAGTAGATTTTGCATTCGAGGTAATACCTACAAGGGTAACATTTATTGTTCGACGGTATTTTATTTCCTGGTAGAAGGTGTACCACGAAATCCACGAAATTGTGTCTCTCACGAAAATTGAAGATTTTACAGTACGCTCTCTTACCACATTTCACATTGTAAATTTGACAGGTGGTCAGATGAGGAAGTATACTAGTAGTCCAGAAAGTACTGTTAATACTTATGTATACATGAACGTAGAGCATATTGATATCCTGTCACATACTACATTAAGCGATATTGTTACTCCACTCAGAGGCTACACGTAGTAATTTTGAAACGACACTCTGCCACACGAGTTTTTACTACAGAAACATATTTCAGATAATGCAATTGACTATTCCATAAATATAAAGACAGCTGACCTATTAAGTGACTAAACTCCAGCTGGGAAATTGCTAAATGTATAAACAAGGCTTTCTTAATATCGCATATGTTGGTTTGACCGACCTAATACATTAAATGTATTATATACGAGTCTTGACTTATAGGTATAGAAGAAAAAGATTTAAGAAAAATCTATTGCGTGACTAACGCAGTAAAATATATATTTCACGTTCTTATATCGCTGTAGTGTACCGACAAAATCCGTGATCTAATAAACGTAGGTAAAACATGTTCGTGAGTTTTCATCAACAATGCTTTATTTATTCGTAAAACATAGTTTTGTGGTTAAAACGGCTACAAAGCGAGTTTTAGTTCATTAAATGACCTCAATAAGCAAATTGGTTGTGCGCTCTCTACACTGGCGTTCGGGCAATTTACCCTACGACAGAGAGCACAGAAACAATCATGCCCTGATGTACGTGGGTGAATCAAAAAGTTCGTAGAATTTTGCCATAACTTTTTTGTTTTCAGAGTTATTGTCGTCATATTTATGCTGAATTAATACATTGGTATTTTCTTAACATACACAAATTTGTAGCGACCTGGTGATAACAGTTTTAATAATATTTATATCTTAAATAAGGACAATGACGTATACCGGAGCACACGGATAATTTGAAACATATTTTATTAAATTTTCTAAAATATCTCAATAGTAGGACCTCCAAAAACCTTCAAAATGTTATGTTTGATTGCATGATGTCATTTATAAAGTCTGTTAAATTTTCAGTCGTCATCCCCGATAAATAATGTTTTAGTCAACATTTACATAATCGCACTATATAGAAATAATGGTGTAAAACGGGTCTACCGGAATTTACGGAACCACGGGCTGCTATCAAAATCTGCGTGGAACTGGAATATGCGTACGGCATCAGAGACAGAACATGGTTTGGAAATGTGCAGGTATATACCCTGAAATAAATAGACATCAATTTAAATGGAATTAGTGAATTCGTGTAGGCCGACGGATTTTGACAACCAAATAAATACACCCGATATTGGTGACGTTGGTTCGCAACGTCGTCGAAAAGGACCAGCACTATATAATAGCGGATATAGCAAAACACTTATATCAATCTTATGGGACAGCGCACACGATATTAAACAAACAATTGGAAATGCAGAAACTATTATCACGATGGTTATCCAAAAATACCAACATATAAGTCACTCGAGAAGCTAAAATGAGTCAAAACATTAACGAAAGTATTGACAAACATGGCGTTAATTTGACGTTATTCATCAAATGACGCTGGCGTGCTCCGGTATGCTATTACAGCATGTGTGTGTTTCAATGTAAAAATCATGTATTTTTCAATGAAATTTGACAAATTGTTTTGTTATACTTATGATCACGTTTTATTACAATTTGAAAGCATTTGAAGCTGTGGTTTGTGTGTTATGATATTTTTCTACGAACTTTTTGATTCACCCACGTTTGTCGATCATTTGCAAACAAAATTATCCCATTCAATACAATCTTGTACAAAGTTTTTTTAATGCTGGTTTTAAAAACAAGATTATAGGCTTCCAATGGAAAACCGAATGTTCGAATTGTAACAAATACGTGACATGGGTGCGGACAAAGTATAAATAAAGCTCCCGGGCAAATAATGTGTACATATCTGTATATTGCATCACAAAATATAGTTCAATAGGTACAAGCGGTCACCGGAATGAAGTAGACATCTGTCTGAAAGATTTGGATATAAAAGCGATATATAATGATTCGACTGACACGATAAGGTCGAACGGTAAACGATATTTACCACAGATCAAATGGTATCTAGTTCGATCCACGAATGTGGTACTTGGCCATTTCTGAAACGCTTGTCAATGTTTTCAACATAACTAGTGATAAATTGGTTAAAGACAAAGAGGTAGTTTTCTGTGAATTGCAGTATACCACACACGTTTAAGAACCAAGGAGTTTGCTAAAAATAGAGCTAGGACCATAACACACGTATCGCTATTCCAGGTGGCCTTTCACTAAATCGCAGGACCCCATCGGATGTTTTTTCAAGCAGCACTATATCATACCGTTTTGTTCCAAACTCAGATTGATAGCAAACGATGCCCGACTACACAAGACCGTATTGGTTTATGTCGTAACATTCAGCAGGTGGCACAAAACATTGAACACATAATTATTTTACATGCACACGCTAGTACAAAATGTAAAATGGTTGACCAGCAGTACAACTGTGTTAAAATATACACATGTAATGAAGTCATACAATTCACAATGCTATATATCATACACCTAACAACTTTTCTTAGATTACAACTTTCATTTCAGTAATACTAGTGTTTAATGTTTGTTACATTGTTAAAAGTAATTGTTCATTGAATTGTCATCAGTTTCAATTCAATAAATTCATTACTTTTTAAGATATTCTAAATCACAAGTGGTTGTATACTTAGACACGTTGTTAATATTTTATATTATACTATATTCAAACTCAGATAACAGTGAATACATGTAACAGTATGCATGTCCGTCTTGTCAGATGTTACATGCAAATACATTAAACGTCGTTATTTGTTATGCATTTGCATACTGTTGTCTATTACTTAATACAAAATATTATTAAAGTTATGTTACCAATTTTGTCGGGCTGATTTCAACATTTCAGCAGTTCATTCATTAATTGCCGTGTTAACTTCCCCATGGCGTCGGGCTACAATGTACCTTTGAAACACAGGTTCGAGTTTATTATTACATGTAGATGATGTACCTACCAAAACAAACTTCCCTACCACACCGAATAAATTACATTACCTTGACAAGTATTGAATAGGCCTAATTGCGCTTGGTTGAAGCACGACATAACGACATGTTTTTATAACACACTTAATAACAGTTGGTCTTTTTATACATGAGTTGCAAAGTCGTGTGCATGTTTGTTTTACTGTCAGACTCAATCTCATAAGAGAACCTAACATTTGCTCTATTCTTTTACGTTAATAGAGATATGCCAACATTCAACGTCAACATGACCTCTCTAGCACACATTTACGTTACACGTCGCATTTTGTTGCCGCACAATAATCGATTTGATTAGAAGTACGTAAGTTCACATCGGCATGCGGAGTTTCGTCAGATCATTTACCAGCATACAGTAGCGGAACATAATAATGGTCTGGTATTAATGAGATTGTATCATTCTCTGTTTCACTTTCATTTTTACATTTTATAAAAGTGCAAAGTCAGTTCATCTGTCTGCAACCTGCAGTGCGTTCATTAACGAAAACGCTCACCAACGTTCGCAAACAATACGTGAGTTCGCTTTAATGAACGATAAGTTCGCCACGAACTTGTTACTAGCCAATCACGAACGAAGTTGCCTGGAATGCAGTGATCGACATTACAACACTGAACAATATAACGACTGTTCCCAAGAATACCCTTTGAACTGTAAGACATGTACATCATCAACCAAGTGTCAGGAATGTTACACTCCGTTCTTCAATGAAGGTTTTACCACAGACTGTTCATTGTCATGCCCAGGAAATTGCATTTGCGCATCGCCCGGTATTTGTGTATTATGCAAAGACGGTTTCATTAACGTAAATCAACAGTGCGTCAGTTCTTGCCCATATTCATGCAAGACTTGCTCAGATCAAATCACCTGTCAGTATTGCAAAGATGGATATTTCAACGGACGGGATTTGCTGTCCAATAACGACGTTAATGATTGTGCGCTGCAATGCAGAGACACTTGCTTCCAATGTACGTCGTATGACCTGTGCACATCTTGTAAACATGGACATTACGGCTCGTACTGTCAGAACGATTGTTCCGTTGGGTGTACAAATGGTGAATGTGCTACAACTGATGGGTCGTGTGGGTGCAAGGAGGGATTTGCTGCCAATCTTTGTGATGAATGTGTAATCGATAGACATGGTGAACTTTGTGACCTTCAGTGTGATGGGGCATGTAAGGGCATGGTATGTGAAAAAGAAACAGGACATTGTGTTGAATGTAACGCGGCTAACATAACAGGCGATTGGTGTGAAAAATGCATGAATGGTAAATGGGGTACTAATTGTTCATCAGTATGTCCAGAACATTGTGTCGGACAATGTTTAAGGGATACTGGGCACTGCAAGTCATGCGAAGATAATTTTAAAGGCAATACATGCAACGAATGTTCAGCTGGGTATCATGGTGCGTTATGTGATAATGAATGTCCAAGACAATGTTATGACTCTCTTTGTGATCGCTCGAACGGAACGTGTGGATCATGCAACCTGAAATATGCTGGCCTTACTTGTGACGATTGTGCCACCGGTTTCTATGGAGAGACGTGTGATGCTTTTTGTCTCTCAACAAAATGTGCAAACAACATATGTAATCGGGAATCGGGCGATTGCATATCGTGTCAAAACGGATCTTTTGGACTGAAATGTGAATTTAACTGTTCACAGGGTTGCAATGGTAATGTTTGCAATTTTAAGTCGGGCACGTGTACAGAGTGTAAGAGTTCGTATTCTGGGGACAAATGCTGTGTGAATGGTGAACATTGCCGTAACTGTTCTTCAAATACAGCATGTGAAACATGTGAAAATGGTTACTTTGGAACAAATTGCAATAATCCGTGTCCAATATCATGTGCCTCCGGTGGACAACCCTCACAGTGTGAAAAGACCGAAGGTAAATGTTTGGCATGCTCGGATAGTTTCCATGGCGGTCATTGCAATTACACTTGTAATGATAGATGCGCCAACAATCGCTGTGACCAGGACAACGGGCATTGTGTCGCTGGATGTGTTGGTGATTTCGAAGGTCCTACGTGTGCTGAAGGTAAATGCTATATATTGATATTTGATTCTTAAACGTTGAACAAAGATTGAACTTAGACGAATTAAGCAATGGTTGGAACTTAATTATTAAGCCACTACAGTATATTATGATTAAAAAAGACAGAGCCTAGCAAATCACAGGTACTTGACATTTGTTTAACATTGTGAGTTATTTGAACACACTTTATAACAAATACACGTAATGTGATTGCTACAACATTTATCATTTGTGGCGGCACATACAATGTACGGAATAGTTAAAACTCAACTTTAAAACCGATTATTTGTCCTGTATCTATGTATAGCCAACATATTACTCGCATCGGTAGTTTTCAAACTTCCTGATACACTATCCTTCCGTTGTTATTGTACTATTAGTGGGAAGGTAAACATTACCCTAGCTCGTTTACGACTGCAACAATAGAAAAACATGTTTGAAATCCATACGAACAAATATACACGTTTCATAATATAAAAATCTAATCACGCTTAGATAGCATGCACCCATTGTGAAATTAATATGAAATGACAAAGCAATTGTTCAAAAGAATAATACCTACTAGTAAGATAATATCATTATACAGACAGATGAGTGTCTTAATTAAGGAAAATATTGGGTTATATTAGAAATTTGAGAATGCAAGCTTAAATTATGACAAATATTGCGTATGACAAGCCGACATAAAACGAGTATGCACTTTTACATTCAAGGTAACTATATATGTATTCTTGCAATTAACACCACCATTTATCTAACTTCAAGAGAATTATCTAATGTTTTGAGTGTTGGATAGGTTGTCAAATTATTTTCGAAATATTTAATGGTATTGTAAAGAATCAAAGCGCTATAAGCGCTGAAGGCCTTGGTGTAAACTTTGTATGCTTGGGAAGGAGTTAAGTGACTAAACTGAAGTATATGTTAACGGATCCACGCTCTTTTGCTGTCAGCTGCAATGTACAGTTATGCTGACCGTACAAAGTTGAAGGTTTAATCAATTGGTCATGCTTAACTTGCCTATCTAGTTTAAGTACTAGTAAACAAGAGATGTTAGAATAACATTTATGCCTCCCACTACACACATACATGCACAGTCACATAGACTGTGACAATTGAACAACAAGTAGTAACGTTATAACCTTGTTAATGTTTTCGCGAACAATTTCTTAAAGATTTTGAAACTTATGGCTGAAGTCGACTTTCTAATACTGAAGTATGTTAAATTAAAGAAATTTAAAACAAAATTGATGGGTGCGACTTATACAGAGTATCGACTCATGTTTGGGCAATCGCGATATTTTGGTAATTTGTTTCAAGAAATGCGACTTATGTATGGGGCATTACGGTATACAAAAAATAAAGTATTTTTTTTAAAGAATATTCTCTCCCGTCTTGTACTGTACATACATATATACATATTATACAGTAGTTTTCAGGCTCGGTGGTGGTTTTGAAGGATAATAATTATAGAAAGCAGTATATCACAAACAGTGAACAGAGTTTGTGTTTCTTAGCCACAGCAATATCTGTTTAAGTTAAACTATAGTTGAGTGCCATGGGACCACATTCCAGTATGCCAATTAAATGGATGCCATGCGGCCCCATGGCAGCTGCGTGACCACAAGGTTCAGATTCAGATCGTGATGACGTTTGTCTCAACTTTTCGCTCTCGATCTGCGCAGTGAAATACCATATCTGGTTACTTCGTATGTTTCCGAGAATGATCGTGTACAATTTTGTTTCATTTATTTAACGCAAAATGAAATAACAATATTTGAAATATGTACATATAAATACCAAATAATTATAATGTCTTCAAAAATGTCTCAGAAAAAAGTTTCTTCTTACTGTCTCCGTAAACACGCGTATCTTTTCGGCATAAGACCGTCAAGTGAGGAACTTATTCTCGCATGAATATGTAAACGATAGAAACTATGTCCTGGTCAATGCTTAGCAATTTTGCTTCAATAATATTTATTTTACACTTTTGTTATGAAACTGTAATGTTAAATAGTGATGTTCTTCATTTTTAAAGGCGGGTTAGTGAGATCCGCGAAGAAGTACTTTTATATTGCGCATGAAAGTGGTAATTGGGAGTTTTTGATTTTGGACGGTCAATTCTAGTTGGCTGAGAAATTGGTATCATAACTTTGGCCTTGGGGCTTCGCCCCAGGCCAAAAACTATCAACTAAAAGCAGGATAACCTGACTTTGGAAAACATACATGATGTGTTAGTACAACAATGTTCAGGATTTTGTACTATCCTCCGTCAGAACGTGAACTGACACCTTTGAATCACGTTGTTGTGTACCCCACTGTAAGGAAAGCCATTATGAATAGCCTGAAGAAAATATAACTCCATCTCAGGTTTCAATATCATATCACTTTATGTTCATAGTAAACATATGCAGCTTGTTCATCTATAGTATGCATGGAGAAGAATAATCATGAATTGTCTTTAAAAATCTTCTGACAGAGGTAATAAAAATATAGATAATACACTATTTACACTTTCAGCTTTGATTGAGCCTGAACCAATTGTTCCTGCAGTTGCTGGCGGTGTATCAGCCGCTGTTGTCATAATAGCAATAGTTGTCGTGGTGTTGATCGTCATACGTAGACGGTGAGTTACATGTTTATACATTAATTATCACTTGATTGGCCCAGTGTCTAAATATGTTTAATTTTAGCCTGATATACACACGTTTTTACTTTTACCATGTGTTTTGGACATCATTTCTGAGGTATCTTGGTCTGTTGAATCGTGTAATGTGCCCCTTTCGGTTTTTTAACCGTCAATCCATCAAGAAAATCTGGCCTCTGCCATAACGCAACCAGTCTTCAAGGTAGGTTTATGAAACTTCGTATGGAGATTGAGACAAATAAGGAGATTGTGCTCTTTTTTGTATGTTTTGATGAGGACTAAAATATGGATGCCATGGCAACAGGTACATTGACAAACTGGACACCATGTAGGGGACTTACGTTTTGCTTGCAATTCCTAATTACAACTGTACTTGTATTGCCACATGTTTTGTCTGTACTGTTTATCCGTAACCGTTTGATGGATTTTATTAACAAGACTAGTTTCGAGTATCGTCGGTAATTTTTCTGTGATGTTTTCAATTACATGTATGACGTTGCACTGTTTTGAAGGTGGGTCTTTTGTGTAAAATGCATCGATTGGGACGTTTGAAGCCTAGTTACAGTCTCAACCTGATTATGAGTGACATTCAAAATGCAACCAGTCACTTATTTTGCCTCACATAATTGTATACTTACTAGGCCATATGCTATGTTTAATTATTATGTCTAACATTATTCGTTTAAACCTATTAATGATTTACATATTTGAACTTTGTACGGATGTCTTATTATTGTATTTATTAGTTTACCTATTTTTAATGTGTCGGTAAGCATATTGGGTTTCGTGATCAAGTGTGTTTTTATCAGTTTGGCTGATCTTGCTATTTGCTATTGTGTTGTATGTTTCATAAAAGACGAAGATATGCGGATAATCGTAAAGATGACTCAACAGATAAACAGAACAATGCGCCAAAACTTCCTGGTAAGTCAATGCATTATCATCCAGTCGGTATATTTATGATAAATATTGACAGGCGATATTTCGCTGGCTTACAAGTATAAGGTCCTTACTGCTTATAATATCCAAGAAGCATACTTTTAATATGTCTTTATATCACCAAATCGGAAGAGTTCGTGTCGTCCATACTGAATTTGAAAACTATTTATACCAGTGTTCAGAAAGTAACTATTACGGACGCTTTCAACTTTTACCAAAAGCGTGTCTCTCCATAACGCGAATAACCACAACATGACCGCGATGTTTCTTCTCATGACGTAGGTCCTCTACATAATGATAACAAAGCAATGTATGCCAATGATTGACATGAAATAACTGAGCTTGAACAACACATATGTACTACTTTTGTATTTTTTTTGGTAATGATAAAAGTCCTTCATAAAGGCTACATAATGACACCAAAGCAACTTCTGACCTTGAAATAGCCCACAGGACTAGAATAAACACAATAAGCACACCAAACACAAGATGGTCAGTCTGACTTTTGTTATGATTAGGGTCCTCAAGTAGTGCTATGACGTGAGCAAGCACACTTAGCACAACAAAGTAATCATCACTGTTGTAATATTTAAGGTCTTTCAAAGAGACGACACAATGACAGCAAATCAATATATGCAAATACTGAACCTGCAATCGCCGAGCTAGAACCTGACATTGATGGTGTAGATAATGAAGAGATAGTAGTTGATATACCAGAAATACAGAATTCTGTGTATGAGAATGTTCCTACATCTCATGTAGCCGGACTTGATGCATTTGTTAGAAGCAAGTCTGAAGATGACTATAACGAGGAATTTGAGGTATGTGCTCATACTACTGGCACTAATCTACAACTGAGTAGGTTTGTCGATTACACTAATATAATGATGAAATTAGAAATCAAACATGATTTTTTTGTAATTTCTTCGTGCAATTGGGTCTCTTGCATTTTTAAGCGGGGTCTTCGTCTTCAATCATATGTTGTGTGTGGGCATTGCTTCTTTGTGTTGTGTTTTGTTGACATTATTTCTGTACTCGACTGGTTACGTTGATGGATGCCGTTCCTGTTCGATTTCTTCATATATATTTTTATTCTTAACGAAATACTAGTATATGCTACTATTGTGATGAATCGAACACGGATAAGATAGTCATGGCTCAAACGGTTCCATTTGCAATGTTCAATGCAATGCGATACAATTTTATTCGACAGTTTCCGAGTGACTTCCGATGAATATAAGGCAAGGTTTCCCGTATGTTTTCATTTTCATATTTAGAGTAAACTCACTATGTCTTGACGCATTTAACACATACGCATTGTTTATACACCATTTATCTTTCCAGCAACTACCAAAGGGTCTTACACAGAGCCACAGTGATGCAAGGAAACCGGAAAATTTGGTTAAGAACAGATATAATGGCATATATCCTTGTAAGTCCGTAATAGATATGTTTTTATTTTCAAATTATTTACCTGAAGTTACAAACTGGCCTATTGCTTAAGATTTGTTTATGTATTGCAAGGTTTCAATCGCTCTAGTGTGCTCTGTCTAAAGCCAATCTCTTTCCTCGTCAATTCTAAATTGTAAGTTAAACCGTCCATTTCTACATAAAAAGTAAAACAGTGCTTATACACTATGGATTTCTTGTTTTCTAGTTTTCTTGTTGGTATTACAAACTAACACACACATTATATACAGTATATGACATTATATTTTGTATTACAGATGATCACTCAAGGGTCAAAATAAAGGGTGATCCAAAGTTCTTTATCAATGCCTGTTTCATAGATGTAAGTATTATATTTTGTTTACTACTGCTATACAAGTACTTTAACAATTATATAATACATTTAAAACATTAACATCTACTAAAAATTTAATTGTTTGTTTTTTATAGTATTTATGTAAATAGTCCTCTGTGGTATCATATACAAAGCATGTAATTTGTAACAGAAGAAAAGTAAACCAATACTAAACCAAAAACGTAAGCTTATAGTCCTACAAGTACATATATTTAAAGCATTATGACATACCAGCTTAAAACACTACGGAGGCATTGCTTTATCGTCAACATGCCGGCAATTATTGTAGAATAAAAACCAAACCAAGCCCGAGCCGTAATAATGGTCACTTATATAGTTGTTTGTGAATACCTGTCAGTAAAATAATACGATTAAAAGTTCGAATTTGAAATTTACTTTTGGCCAAAATTGTGTGATTTGCTGGCCTAGAATGATAAGGTCGCTTATAAGACTAATATAGATTTGATACATTGTATATTGATGAAAAGCGGAACTTGTCGTTTTGACCAAACTGAAGTCAAAAACGAGTTTTACCGTAAGTAAAGATTAGTTATCAGACAGAGTGTTCTTGTTTTCTCATAATATCGATGTTGTACTTACGCCCTTCTTATTCTAAGCCAGGAAACTGTGCTGTACTATTATATAAACAGATAATTGTGTGTATTTCGTTGTTCATGCTTATATGTGTCATGATATTCATTGTAGGGCTATCAACAGAAGAATAAGTACATTGCATCACTAGGTAGGTTTTGCATGAATTCGCTTTCTGAGAATCCATAACACGTAATTTACTATTTCACTGTCTAGTGAAAATAGCTCATGGCTTTTTGGAAACTTGAGATGTGTCTTTGCTTTGAATACGACGCCTTGTTTTCTTATGTAGGTGTTCATTTCATTACTTTTCCCGTTAATTAGTACAAACATATACATGTATTTCAAAACATCATACGCGATGGAAAATATCATCATACATTAACAAATTGTGTAGGTGATAAATTATTGATTGAAAGGCTGTATATGTACGGAACATAAAACAAAATTTCAGGTTCTACAGCAAAAGCTACTCTGCATTTTCATACATTCTGGACTATGGTATGGCATATGGACACGGACGTGATAGTGATGCTAACCAATCTCATTGAACCGAGTGTAAGTAAGATTTCAATCAGACAATTATACTTCACTACTTTCCACTGATATAATATCTGATTTAAATGTGAGTGAATGCCATGGAACACCATATTACACTTTACCGTCAGCATTGATATATACGGACCAATTGATTTAGAACACTGCTCCCAATACTGCCGATGCTCTAAATATTTTAGGAACCCGAACAATTATGTTTCAGGGTAACAAATGTGAACAGTACTGGCCAGATCAAGACTGTACAAATGTACATCAAGATATAACAGTTTCATGTCAAAGCGAGGAGGTATTTGCCGAGTATACAGTCAGGACATTAACCGTTGAAAAGGTACGTATGATTCCCGTTTATTGTATGGTATGGCTATGTGGTTGCTATATATATTTGCAGTCATTGTTCTTAGTGTCACCGTATGATGAGATGGAAGTGATTGTTTAAAACTCACAAACGTTATTTATGTTCCTTGATATTTATCTAACTCGAACACAATGATTTCAGATCAATATCAGTTACAGGATAGTCTTGTTTCAGTGCCCGTATTCATAGTATCACTGTATGAATGAGATGGAATTGATTGATTATAACTCAGAATAGTTATTTATTGTCCTTGATAGTAATCGTACTCAAACACAATACTTTTAGACGAATAGCAGTTAAAGAATATCTTTGGTATAACTGGGGGAAGGGACGAAACTGACTTCTTCCTTGGTATTAATCGTACTCGAACGCATTGATGTTAGATGAATATCAGCTAAACCTCACAAACGATACTTACTTTCCTTGATATGATCTAACATGAGCACATTGATATCAGTTACAGTATATACTAAGAGTACATACATGTAGCACATGGGACAACGTCTCAATTGTTATCGAACAGCAGTGAATGCTTCCTCGTAAATGAAGCAAATATTAAAAGAACTTAATGTAGGAATTTCCTCGAAATATCACTTAGGATATTATCTTCATTTAGATGGGTTCCGTCGTTTATCCGCTACATGTTTTATAGATATCATAATATGTGCTTTTATGTATAGCTTGACCAGATTTAGTAGGCTGTCCGGACATATTCCGTGCGTATTTCGGACAAAGTCGGTGCAAAAATAAACAAATATTTTCGATAAGTACCGCCTACGCTTACGGAAAATAATTCACGCTTCCGAAGTTTAATGAGTGCCTACTAAATCTGGTCAAGCTATACCCAGCGTATCGGTGTTTACCAACATTAAAAAGTATAATTTTACCTTCCGGGTAAAGAACAAATGGCATCAGGATAGATATCAGTGTGGGCCAACTATTGAATTGTATGTGTACGGTTATCCCATCATATTCACTTTACCCAGGTGTTTGAATGGGTACATGCGCACATGCGCCTGAGATTACCAAAAGCTATTGCTTCGTTACTGTTGATGATGCAATCTGCAATAGCCGACTTATGACATGAGGAGAATGTATAATCGGCCTAATGGACCCCTTCGATGTTGAATTTAAGGAAATAAATAAAGGATTATAAATATTGGTCGATGGGATTTTAATACGTGGTTGAAGGTGAACCACGAAATCCACGACATTTAATCATTTTAGAGTAACTTTTAATACCGTCATGTACTAAATAGAGGATCTTGCATTCTTGAGTGCTCATTACATACAAAGATGTACGAGTTCTATTAAACGAGTGGACAACACAATATGACACGAGGCTTTGCCGAGTGTCATATTGCTTGTCGACGAGTTTAATAAAATTCGTATGTAGTTAGCACGAATGTAAGATTATATTTATCCTACAACCTCAGAGAACGATCATTAACGTTCAAAATGCTAATGTACGCTACATATGTTACATTCAAAAGTTAGCGTTTCAATACGCGCGACGTCATGACGACATTTGTCCTTTACTGACGTCACAGGTCGATTCAAGGCACGGATTGACTTACATGTACATAACGTCATCCTGAACCAACCAACCAATCAACGTCAAGCTAATTCAAATGTTTAATGAATGGACTGTGTGTGCATTTCTATATTTGCACTTCCACACCGCAGTTTATGTGATAAATAAGTGTTTACTTTGTCTTACCAGAAATCAAAGAAGAGAACAGTCGTACAGTTTCATTACACAGCCTGGCCAGATTAAAGCATTCCGGATGAAATAACAAGTTTGGTAGAGTTCCGTCAGAGGGTAAAAAGTGCTCCACGTGTACACCATGGTCCGGTTATCATACACTGCAGGTCAGTTAAAGTTTACCTTTAATACATTTTTTCCATTTGCACTGTGACTAACATGTATAGAGCCTCAGCTCAACGCAAAGTTAAGTATAATCGGACATTGAAGGAAACATGAAATATATACATAATCTGTAGAAAGAGCATTAACGTTTAAACGACTTAAAGACCTCATCAAAGTGGAAATCTATCACAGGATGCGTAATTGTCTAACCTGAAATTTACCCAATTACATTAAACTCCAGACACATATTTTGGCGTGTTTCTTTTCTAAACAATTATATGTGTCGTTAATCACTGACATAATACTCTTTACCTTTTTTAATACTGATGCAGAGTCCACAAAGTATCTAAATTACAAAAATAACATTTATTTGTTATAGTATATGAGTCACTGTCCAGGAAAACCGGGCTTAGTGACATTCAATAGTTACTATATATAAAAATTCAAATGTACGTATGTTCTGTCGTTGCTATGGTGACACTTTACTAAAATAACACATATTGCGAAAAACGAGGAGTTAGTGGTTAAACGCATTTTCTTCTTTTTCTCTCAAATAACGAATATAAATCTAACATGTGTAACAATTTTGAAAAGTTTATGTCAAAAATTCGTCCAATACAAAATTTGTGAAATCAGTTAACGTTACGTCTAATATCGTTTGAATGATGTTTCAGACGTCGCTGAAAAGTAGTTGGTAGAGGTCTGTTTTAGAGGTCTGTACTCTGAAACTGAATGTTATAATTTTCAGAAATTGTTCATCAGATATATGTCTTTCTAACGCTATTCATCATGATTTTCATATGTTTGTAACTTAGCCAGGCTTTCCTGGAGAACGTGCCTTATTAATGTTTATACATAGGCGTGCTCATTGCTTTTTCATTTTTCTCCAGTGCTGGGATTGGACGTACAGGAACATACATTGCTTTGGACAGGTTGACAGAGGCGGGGGAAGCTGGGGAGAGAATCAATGTATATAATTGTGTGTATGACATGCGACAACAACGTGTTAACATGGTACAGACACTGGTTAGTTAGTTGTTGTTTGAAAAACAACGAGAGAAGTAAATCGGACAGGGGAGGCAGCACTCAAATAAACCAGATGAGCACAAAAAACAGTAATAACACAACATAAGAACAATACCCGCACATAACACCACGAAATAATAAAGTGACCGAATGAAACACAGCTAATACTCGACGTAGTTTCCCACGTCCCCGATGCAAAAGAATAGTATGACCTAGTTTCATACGTACGAGCCCTGTGCCAAAACGGTGATTCCAAGTAACCAAATGAAGCGTATACCAGTAAAATACTTAAATTGCGTATGGATGACCTTTTTTTATTCGAGAAGATTTTCGCCATTCTGTGACCTAATAACATATTATATTGAAACACATATTACAAGTACAATCGACAATGAACATGGTGATGATTGCTTAGTTTCTACAAAACAAATTTATTTTTTGCAATGCCTAAGTAGAGCTCTATCAAATCAGACATTGGAAGCAATGTTCAATCAAACAAAATATTTCTGAAACATAACACACTCACAAACAAAGGCAAAAGGGATAGCTGAGCCCAACACAGCGCGCATATTCTATACATCCTCACCGAATTTAGCGAGGATGTTAAAATGTCTTAGTATTTACATAATCCAATAATAGAAAACAGTTCAGGTTAACATGTTAAAATATTGCCTTGGTGAAGTCACAAAATTATTGGATAGGTTAATTACTATTTTTACCTTTTGTGTAGTTAAAGCAGTTTTTTACTACATTACCTGATATAGACGTTTGATCGCATAACTATAACAGTGGTGAGCTTGGATATACTTGCATCAATTGCTTATGATTTCAGGAACAATACAAATTTCTACATAAGGCTCTGGTACATACACTAACGTTTGAAAGCGGACCTATTCGGTCGGATGAGTTTGGAGCTTACATACAAGCTACAAGAGATTCAGAGTTCAACACAAACTTTGAAGTAAGTGACATAGAGTATAACAGGTTGAATTTGAATTATGATACGTGTAATACATTTTCGCCCAAATGATTAGTACATTTAAGTAAGTACAAAATGTAAATAAGTAAGTAAGTAAAGTCTTTATTTGACAAGGCGAACACATTTCCAGTAATCCAATCTTCCATGTGGGCCTTTGGTTTAAACAATATTTATTTCATAATATATTATACATAAACTTATTTATACAAATTAAGGATTGAATAGTAAGCTAAGCTTGTTTAGAAACTCGTTCCATGTGGGCCTTTACATGTATATACATGTATATTAGTCCAAATACTGAATAGTGTATGTTCAATTTGATATGTCTAGTTATATTGTTATACCAAACATGTATCACTGTTCTAGTTACTGAAGACTGTAATTGAAGATGAAAGCGTTGAAGAAACACAGGCAAGGAATAAAAACGGTCGTCATAGTGACAAGAACAGAAAACATAGTGACATACCAGGTACATTTTTTACCAGTTCTGAAAACAAGGTACATGTTTATATATGTTCCAAATGCCAATGTCTTAGAATGGGAATGTCGTGAGTACGAAAACGTAAATCAAAGAAAACACAGTCGGAACATTACTATAAACAAGCTGTTTCGCCTTCAGTTTCAGAATATTACTCAGAGCTTTAGGAAAAAGAGCTTTTCAAACACCGGTTTCGTCCACATGCCACGTTCAGAATTTCATGATCCAACTGTAATAGGCTCATAAGAAGGGCATTTTGATGTTTATCTCTAAAATGTATTAGTCTGATATATAGTTATGACCTCCCCATTATAAGTGAGCGATAGTTGTTGACCATATTGAAAATTGGTCTACAAGCAAATATGTTATCCATAAAGTCGTTATCATCAGAATGATATTTTAAAAAGTCAGATTATATATCAACCGGTTTATGCACTTGCACAAAATTATCCGCCATATTAGCCTTTCTTGATATTTCACAAATACAAAAACTTGCAAAGGCATTCTTGATGTACCTCAAAATAATATATATATATAGACCGAGAACCTTTATTATAATAGGCAACTATTGACACATTCAATATTTTTGATTTGGCTATATGTAAGTACGGTAATCTTTGATGTTATGGAACATCTAAATGTTTTCAAATTCAAAATTAACGAATTGATTAAATCTTCATACCTTATATATTGGTCGACTAAACTATTCTCTAAAAATGTATATATAAAAATAACAAGTCAAAGCTCATGAAATAATATAATTATGAAAACTAAGTCTATCTTGATCAGTTACGTAATATGCAACAATTTGATTTTGTATATTCTTATCAGTGTATGTAACACTTATCCCACTTAATACAGGTGATAGACATAGACCAAGGATTCACATTTGTCGAACATTCAACTCGTCTGACTACATCAATGCCATCTATGTAAATGTAAGTACCATACGTACCTTCAATAAGTAAATGTTCAAATCAGCGTCCTTTCAATTGGTTAATTTGTTCACTTGATGCGGATCGTTCCTTTCTAATGTCATTGTTATTTGACCTAAATTCCTATCCTGATATTATATGTGAACCACTACACATCACTTGGACACAAACCCGACACCAGTCAGCTTTAAATGTAAGAAAATGTGTATCAATCGATCACTTAATAGGAAGGTTTTATTAACGTGCTTTTGGTCATTTATATATGATATATTTCATTTTTGTTTTTTCTATAAGGCTTCTGGCACGATTGACCGTAAGTAAATAGTTACTCAAAGATGGACCGGGTGTCGATGATATTATCCAAAAGGGGAAATACGAATGTTGACAAGAATGACTAACTCTTACGAAAAATGGTTCGAAAGTATTGCATGTTCATCTTTCAGGGCTTTTATAAAAAGAATCAGTACATCATTGCTCAATCTCCACTTCTAGACACCGTCGTGGACTTTCTGTGTTTAATCTTCCAAGCGAATTGTTACTGCGTCGTATCAATGGAAGATGCAGAGTTAATTGGGACGGTAAGGTATTTTTAATGGGAATGATATAGTAACTGTAGCATACCATATACATCATTTGTCTAGAAATGAGAATGTCGTCAGTTCAAAGTCAATATTTTGAGAAAACAATAAACGAATGCCCAATAAATACTCTTTGCTTATCATGGTAAAACAAGCTGTTTCAACTTCAATTTTGTCAACATGGCAAGTTCTGATTTTCTTTAAAACATTTTTATTAGACGCACAGTGTGATGCAAACGTAAAAATAAATAAGCCTGTCTTATACGGTCGTAAATACTACCCCTTTGCTTATAAGAGACAACTTTCGTAATGTAATTGTTCATGAGTACTTAGCCTTTGACCGTGGACAATCAACCATAATCATGCCAAAATAAGATCAAGCTAAGATTGGAAAATAGTTAAGATGTTTGAATGATAGAATATATTATCAAGTCGGTAACAAGACTAAATTACACCCTGTACAAATTATGTACCAATATAAAATTTGAACACATAAGAATAGTTGCACATACAATGGAAACATTATTTTAAATGTAAGGGAAAGCAAGCCTATAGACGTGTTTTACAATCACCCACAATTATGTACATAAAATACACAGGCAAACAGATGGTTCATCGTTTAGTTTTTGTAGGGATTGGCAACAATCACATTAACATCAACATCAACGTACATTCAGATGGACGTACACACCACAACTACACAAAAAACGAACATGAACAAAACCGAATGTACAATACATAAACCATAAATCCACGACCGTTAACATGCAATCTTGGAATTACTTTAGGAAACAAGTGGGTGTGTTCGTAGCTTCTCTTCTGATACACCCGGAACAGTGTTCCTGTTGTTCCTGTTCCAACCACTTATGTAATTGTGAATTTAATCTGGAAGTATTGATTTCACCTCAATTTCATATAACAGATGACCAGTTGGAACACACATATACCATAATATGAACTAATTAATACATGTAACTAACAGGTTAGGGAATTGAAAAGTGTTTTCTTGTATTATGTTAAAGTACATCAGTCGTTTAGGAGTTTAATTCACTCACAGGAGATTTGAACATTTAAACATGTTCTTTACATCAGGTGTTTCTCTTGACATCTGGTGATAAAACAAAATGTAATGTTAATCATTGGGGTCAATATATTACTTGGTATCACATGTTTTTGATAAGAGACACGGGTTCAAAAATATATGGTTATTTAAGTTAATTATGTATTTCCATGTTCAGGAAATTGGTGATTATTTAGGAGCCGATAATCAAGTGTTACAATCAGGAACCTTTACAGTGAAGACGTCAAGAGGTGAAACAGAACCAAACTATATAATGAGAAAACTGACAGTCTCTAACAGTGATAAGGTAACCACAATTGTAATAAGCTCAGAAATATCCAAATAATTACAGGTATAAACACAATTAATAATACAATTCTATTGAATGAAAAAATAATGCTTTAATACTAGAAGTTATAACGGCAGGTGTAAAAAATCGGAAAGGTGCAACAGTAATTTCACTCGGTATAGCGCTACTAATGCAAAACTGTAACTGATTAAAGTTTTAGGTGACTTGGTCGGCGGGTATGTATGCTGCATTGCATTTGGAAAGCCATTTTCACTGCTAAATGTTTTTAGTTACAGCTTTACCAACAATATCACGTTCTACAACTGTTGCAAAAAAACTGTATGAACATAAAGGTAAAGTTTAGTAATGTAGACACCATGAACTCTATTCAACATATTTCTTTTCAGCACTCTAAAGGTGAAAAGGTAGTTTACCATTACCAATTAACAAATTGGAGAAGAGACGAGCAGGTTCCTTCAGATGTAGGGGAGTTTACGCAATTTGTGAAAGATGTTAGTAACAAAGCTCGTGAAATGAAAGATGCCAATGCACCCGTTCTTGTACATTGTTTGTAAGTTGAGATATTTGTTACATATTTACAAATGTGCAAAAGTGAGAAGGGAAATACACATGTGACAGACTTTGCGTGGTTTTGAGTAGTAAGTGAAATGATGTAGAACGAACTGATTGATAATTCAAATCGCTAAAGCTAGTTATGACCGCCGTATATAACTACCTAAATTATGTAAAAAAAACACTGTATAAGTTTCTATTCTACAACCAATGGTATACATCAGGTGACCCTTACCTAAGCAAAGCGCTACCGAACACCTCCATTCAGCTACCCCATGTTAAATTAAATTTAGAAGGCATGTTTTACCTCCCATGGAAGGCGCTACGTAGCACTTTGTCTTGGTAACAGACACCACTTGTTATACAAAAGTGCATTATGGGCGTACTGGATAATAGCGATACATTCATTCAACGCATCTATGACTTTCAGAATATTTTGATATAAGACTGACTTATGGTCATGTATGTACAATGTGTTATTCGGCCAAACACTTGCAGTAAAGTAATTATGGGACGTGTACATTTCATTTTTTCTTCAGTTATGTGCGGATATTGAGCCGCGTATTTGTATTATGTGATATTGTTTATGGTTTCTGTTCTTGATTAATTAAGTGGTGTGCTGCCTTTCTTGCCCAATAAATTTATGATGAAAACTAACTATATTAATTAACCAAATCATTTCAGAGACGGAGCTAAGCGTAGTGGTCTGTTCTGTGCTGTTGGTGTACTGTTGGAGAAAATCGAAGCTGAAGGTCAAGTTAGCGTGCCCAACACATTGAGACAACTTCGTACTCGTAGGAAAATGGCTATTCCAAATAAGGTTGTATTTTATATATGTCAATCATGTCTATACTTTATTGTGAACCCTAATCAAAAATTGTCTAGAATCAAATATGTCACCCCCGATAAATAAAGCCATTGTTATTATTATTATTATTTTTATTATTATGATTATTATTATTATAGTCAAACGAGGACTACCTTGTGTCGTATTCTAGTATCATATTTTATTCACTAACTTATAAAGGCAAACACAAGTGCAGAATAAATGTAATGTAAAACTATACTCTACCTGTCCAGGCAATGTTTACAATCTTTTCGGTACACATACTCGGCTGTGTCACTCTCACCATATCCTCACTAGGCACATAACACACGTATGACGATTGAGATTATTATAGGGAATTCCTCATTTCAACTACAAATCCAGTAAACATGTAGTTCTTGAGTTTGATGAATCAGTTTATGTGTTGGTGTATCCGTTCACTATATGTACCGTAATATTATTTTTCTCGTTTTTCAGGAACAGTTTGAATTTTGTTTCCGCTGTGTGGATGCCCATGTTAACTCAAACAACGTTTACTCCAATTTTGCACGCTAGAGACTCTACAGCATGCTTTTTCCGTACTTGCATACATGAATGTGCCGCGGTATATCATTAGTTAGTGCGTATGCTGTCTAATTTGGCGACCACATCGGGTCAAATATAGTTGGAGGCACTCGCATCGTTATTTCAACTGTCAGCTAAAGGCTATGATAGAATTTGAAAGGATATTTGACGTGTTTGTTAAAGAAGCTATTGATTCAATGAGTATATGTTTATAACTTGGCGTCATACGATATTATATTTGGCGTTCAATAGTTCACGTGTGATTACTATATTATACAAAGTACTCTTGTTGACAGTAGTTTGATACGTCATGCTTTAGTTTTATATTTTGTTGTTTTGATCCATATTGACATCTTGCCCATTAATCCACCTTGTCATGACTATTTGATGATGTTTCCGCTCTATGCATTACATAGCAAGTCGGAAGGCACATGTTTTGTATTTAAGAAATAAAAATCTGTTCGCGTTTATTGTCGGTGAATAAAACACGGGCAGGAGTTCGGATGCGTAAAAATTAAATCACGAGTGCGTAGCACGAGTGATTTAATTTTCCGCATCCGAACGAGTGCCCGTGTTTTATTCACCGACAATATAAAAGAACAGAGTTTTTATTTCGATTCTAAATGCGATAATATCCCGCACTATTTAACTGCGCGCATTCCATTTTCACCCATTTGACATTGAACATAATTCCACGAAGAAATTGAGTGGCTTATTAGCTGGTACAATTACCTCCCTCGTTAATGAAAACGACCTTCGTAATTTTCTGAAGGAAATACCACAATTTAAACATTGAAACAATTTTAATAACACGAGTATATGGTATCTATTTCATAAAATGAAAAATATAAATGGATTGATTATCAGAAGCTTTAATAAATCATGGTTTCTAGAGTATATTGGAGTTTCTAAAAATAGATGCGTCATAGATGTAACACTGGATTCTCGTGCAACTCGCCTTGTCATCGTGACTTGTAGTAAATTTTACTATAAAGTTTACGTTCATTCATTCATAAATATGTCAAGTGATACTGGACGTAAATAGAAACAGCCAATTTGATAGGTGTGTTTTATGGGGGCAATAAAACATGGTTCGGTTCGTTCTTTGTGTATTGGATTAATCCGCGAATCGTGTTAGAATGTATAACATTTTGTATGCATTTGTTCGGCTACCTTCTTAATCAAACACTTAAAGGTAGCTGAGTCGCTATTTGCTCAGGCAAGGGAAGTGAAATTTTCACTATTGACTGTGGTTTCGATGTACTGGTACCCAAACTACGCGTGCCGATACGAGTACGTGCTGGGAAACAACGTCATAATGTTGCCTGAGAAAATGAGAAATGGCCGCTTGAACTATCGTTGGGTGTTTAATAAGGTAGTCGAAATGCTCATTCAAAATAATAAAGTTTAAGAAAATGTGTGTCATTGACCCCGCCAACTAGTCATAGTACTTGATTACTGGTGGTATACAAACATTTATCACTTGTAGGTGTTACGTTTAACGTTTTTAAATCGTAACATAATTTTGTGTTAATTTCTAATTATTTAAAATCAGAGTTTTGTTTAGTATCATAAAAACGTGTTATTTAGATCTGTGCTATCATTTTGTATCAATTTCGTTTGTGTGCTATTCGTGTTCTGTTGTTTATGTTAATGGTTATCATTTCTTACAGATTTATAAATTTTAATGAGAAACTATGTAAAAATGTATAGCTGTATCATGCATTGAACCATTTATAATAACTCCATTTTTTCCATCACCTTCAAAAAAATTCAGACTTAGACATCACAGATTGCAAAATGTAATGCCCAATATATAGGATATCGTATAATATTTTATAGATATACTATAATACACATTAATAATATCGCATTAATGAAAAACAAAGTCATAATGTTGAATACCAGAACATTGTTTCACACCTGTTTGTCTGTACAAATATTGATTTCAAATTACTAAACACCATCACGGTATTATAACTTTTCAAAATTTAGATCAAGCAGTTTTATTATGAAGACTTTGCTCCAATATCAATTATTGTCTCGGATGCGTAAAATAATAAAATCTAACTGAAGTTAAAGAAATGTTTACAGATTTTAACCCATTACCAATATACAGCTGTTTAACAATCCAATATTACTAACTATTTCACATTGTCAACGTACAAAAGCAATTTATAATGTTCACAGACTATCGTTTTCATTAAATTATCCTCGTACTTACTTACTTCTCCTCTTCGTGCCTGCTAGCACATAAGGCTACAATTATCCCTGTACGTGCATTCAAAATACAATTTTAGAAGTTCACGTAAAACGTAAAATCAAATTTAAATCCAGGTTACATTTTTGATTAATAATGTAATAAACGATGAACATAGAACAAATATAAATAAAAAGTCGGGAAAATGTTGTGCGTAATAAGACAGACGACACTTCATTATATTGGCATGTGGTGAATAATCATATTTAACTTTACAAATATTTGTATTTCATTTTGTTTCCTTGTTGTTGTCTTTTATGATCTGTTGTTTCTGGCGAGTGATGCTGGTATTATTGCATAAATTGTTCATGTATTTTATTAGAAGTCAAATAATATTCATGAATGTTTTGGTTAAAATTATTTCACTGATATCATATATTCCGATTAATATTTCTTAACGTCGACTGATGGTCGTAAGTATAAATGATATCATAATTTCATATACAAACCAGTGTGGAATATTTTCATGTCAAAAATGATAATTGATTAGTTGACTTTTACAAGTGTCAATTTGCATATCGCAGACTTAGAATGAGAAGTCATAAGTACAATTTTGAAACCGCTAACTTGAGAAAGCAAGAAAATACTTTATCACACAACCTGCGATCTATGAGTGCGTTACATTTTTCAAGCCGTGCCGAAATATCGTAATGCACTCCCAGCCTATTTATTAAACATTTAAATAAGCTTGACGTCGATTAGTGGGTTGGTTCAGAATGACGTAACGTAAGCAAATCCGTGCCTTGAATCGAGCCGTGAACAGTATAATACAACCGTCGGCATGACGTTGCGCGCATTGTAATTTTAAAACCTATTTAGTGTACATCAGCGCTTTGAACGTTAACGGGCGTTCTCTGAGGTTATGTGATACATAGAATCTTACATCCGGGCTAATATTGTACGAGTCTTATTAAACTCGTCGACAAAGCATTATGACGGTCGACAAAGCCTCGTGCTTTTCGGAAAGAAAACTCAAACTTCCGTTTGGTAAGCCTGGCCAGTTCAGATTGTCATGAAAGCTGATAAGAAAGACATTTGTCAAATATTATTGATTCTTAAAAGCACGTAGACAGCCTTCTTAATAGTCCTACTAAATAATGCACGGTTTGGGTAACATAACCGAAAATAGAAAGTGCGTACTTTGTTCTGTGAATATTGTGGATGATGAATACCATTTTGTCTTGGTTTGTCCGTTTGTCCTCACTATCGTCATCTACGAACTACTGTTTTACCAAATTATTATTTGGTAAGTCATGTGATGTAAGCCATCAATATACATTATAGCAAGTTTGTAAGGTATGTAGACTTGTCCACTTCACGAAAGTAGAAATCGTTGTTCTTCTCTGTATGTACGTAGCTATAGTACGTCGCTACGACCTTGAGACACGAACAACGTCCCCACGAAAGGTTGATAACAGTGAACGCGTTGTGGTTTTCGAGACAATACTGTAAACAAACAGACTTGTTTGCATACGGAAACGTTCCCAATAATTGAGTGTCAGCTATATATACAGCATCGCTTGTCTTTAACATACATTCGGTGGAGTTTGTTCCGTTCTGCATTGTATAATTTACACATGTTCCTGTAAAAGATAAACAAGTTTGTGGAGATTGGACAGGAAAGGCAGCACATAATTTAACCAACCGAACACAGAAAAGTACATGCTACATTAGTGCCCACACATTACCTAACGAGTACATGAAATGTCACGACATATTTCGTCTTATACACTAATGTGAATGTGGTACATGTAAGTACAAAGATGCTTTTTTGAGAAAAAAAGCGTGCGCAAATTGAAACCCGTTAAACCTTGTTATCCAACCAGGTTATCGTCCCGGTGCTAAGAATAATTGCTTTTGATTTCCCACTAAGCACTTCCTTGGCATCGTCGATGAACTCCCAACGGGATCACAAATTTTCTAATAGTGATTACCTGAATCTACCCTTGGACGACGTGAACAATTTTCCGATGCATTCCGATGCCCATTTATTAAATCGGGAGTACTTCACAGAGGCAAGCAAACAAGTGGGACAAATACATCACTTACTCTCTATACACATTTGTCTACCCTTCCATCTACCATTGGCTTCACAATGAATAAAATCTGGTCCAAATCTTAGGAACCCTTCATTACATGTCAGGGATAATGTTGAGTTTATGGTTGTATTGTAGTTCTCCCCGTATGTTCCACATTCTTCTACAGGTGGTTGGCCGCAATCTAGTGTCGAGAATAGCATAATATAATATTAAATATTGATTCGTTTCATTAGTTTATGTACGGGAGATAATCGCTTCTTCTCTATTTGTTTATGTTTATTTATACATGTATGTAACTCAACACTTCCATTCTTGATAGAGTGAGTTTACAGTTAATCAGTCAGTATAGTATAGACAGACAAACGAACCACATCGAAAATATATACATTAATAGTTAATCGTTAATAGAAATAAAAAGTTGGAATAAATAGTTTATATAGACATATATGTAACTTGTTTAGTTTGATTGAAAATAAATATATAAAATTATATCGGATTTATAGTGACTTATATTATGGGCCCAGCAAACTAACAGTATTATATAAACCTCTACGGAACAGTTAACTTAACAAAACAACATTAGTTACAATATTTAATCACATCACTTGTATGAGAAGTATATTATTACTAAACTTACTTCAGAAGGAAGTTTTGTATGCATTGAAATACACTAGATCGTCTAATTCAGGTACAAATGTACCTATCCTAGGACCAATTTTCCAAAGTTAAAACTGTTTTCCACATTTCGTTAATACAAATGTTATACATTTGTAACACGGTACAAACAGTCGGGTCAAATTATGAAACAATACATATCCGTTTTAATTATATAACTCGTAAATCAAAATATATTTTTAGAAAATCGAAGCCAAAAAGTCATTAAATGAGATTTTTAAAATACAACGTACAGGTATCTGCAACGACAAAAGATTGACTGTTTCTAATGGTGATTTTTTAAACTTCAATGATTCTGTTCGCACATGCGTATTGCTAATATTGTGTTAAAGTCCTCATAAACTGTTAAGAAAAGGTTCTCCAAACGTTCACAGAATAACAACCCAAATATGTAGATGACTGCATAGGAAGGAGATTTGGCTGCGCCAATTGTTAAAGAGGCGTTCCCTATAACTTTGATCGTTTAAATCGATTCAGGAATATTATGCATTAAATAAGAATCATTATTGCTAAACTCCTCAAATTTTCAACAAAAAACTCCCACTAATTACCGAGAAAAGAATGAAAACATATAGCCGTAACGAGTCAAATTAGTCACAAATTGTTCCCTTTGACCACATAATAATAAATCGCTGGAAGCGATTAATTAATATTGGTGATTTAAATATATTTTTAACATCATAGAGACATATTTGCGCACATTTTCTTCTGACAAATTATGATAATTTATATCGCTTTGTACATTTAGCTCATTAAATGTAATAGTAGAGACAAATATGCTTGCTATAGGGAATGCCTCTTTAACAGGCTTATGACCCTTAGTAACTATTATTACGGGGGTAACCGTATTCCATGGACACATTTATAGTTTGAAGTAGTAAAGTATTCCTACCAACTAAATGGCACTGTACATTGCCGCCAACCCAGCCGTTTTCACCGTCACATCGCAGGTAGCGTGTCCGTTGTAACCCTTGTAGTCTGTAGTCTTGCTTACATGTTATTCTGATATTAGCGCCATGACTGTATGTTTTATTAGTGTCATATTCCAAGCTGTTAGGCACAGGAGGTGCTTGACAATCTACAAGTGCAAATATATTTCGGATTTTATTGTACCAAATACAATTGTAGGCTGTACGAGTACACATTCAACAGCGGCAGCCTCATCGTCGCATGCAAGACTCGAACCTTCAAAACGATATTATCCTGCAAATTGTACAAGTGAAGGCATTACACCGCCAAAACAACAGAGCGTGTAACTTTGCACACAGTTGATAACTTCGCATGAATGCTCTATCGATTTAGCTAAGGGGACAGTTGGTTTAACGACAAAAATAAACACTATGCCTACATACAGTACTTTCAAAATCAAATGAGAATGGTTTGTAAACCCATAAGCTCATCCGTCAAGTACATTTTGTTTATCCATGTTGGGTATACCTGAGTTAACGGTAGTCGCTGCTATCCATTCGAACGGGATAGTTACCTGATAAGCATTACTTCGACAGTCAGCAAAAACTTCATTCAACAACACAAATTGACACTATCTATATACTGTTTCATAAAAGAATAACGATAGTGTATGTTGCATCGATTACGTAGTGACTTTAACAAGTCATATTCTATAATCTGTTAAGCGTCACTTGCCTGGTTTGCTAGTGGGTGACTACTCCATTGTCTATCAGTGTTACACTTACCTGATTGCATGTAGGTAAACTACTCCATTGTCTATCAGTGTTACACTTACCTGATTGCATGTAGGTAAACTACTCCATTGTCTATCAGTGTTACACTTACCTGATTGTATGTAGGTAAACTAATCCACTGTCTATCAGTGTTACACTTACCTGGTTTGCATGTAGGTAAACTAATCCACTGTCTATCAGTGTTACACTTGCCTGGTTTGAATGTAGGTAAACTACTCCATTTCCTATCAGTGTTACACTTGCCTGGTTTGCATGTAGGCAAACTACTCCATTTCCTATCAGTGTTACACTTACCTGGTTTGCATGTAGGCAAACTACTCCATTGTCTATCAGTGTTACACTTACCTGGTTTGCATGTAGGCAAACTACTTCATTGTCTATCAGTGTTACACTTGCCTGGTTTGCATGTAGGCAAACTACTCCATTTCCTATCAGTGTAACACTTACCTGGTTTGCATGTAGGCAAACTACTCCATTGTCTATCAGTGTTACACTTACCTGGTTTGCATGAAGGTAAACTACTCCACTGTCTGTCAATGTTACACTTACCTGGTTTGCATGTAGGTAAACTACTCTATTTTCTATTAGTGTTACACTTACCTGGGTTGCATGTAGGTAAACTACTCCATTTGCTATCAGTGTTACACTTACCTGGTTTGCATGTAGGTAAACTACTCCATTGTCTATCAGTGTTACACTTACCTGGTTTGCATGTAGGTAAACTACTCCACTTTCTATCAATGTTACAAGTGACTTCCTGATATCCACTACGACTATAACCCTCATCGCACACTGCGTGTAAGACATCACGATAAAATGTTGATTTCCCTTCAAAATGTCCATGAGGTAATTCTGGCCATCCACAATCTGCAGAAAAATCAGATCTATATATAGTAACAAATATAATGACTCCACTTTCAGTAACAGTTGTAATTGTTATGTTGTTGTATACAAACATTAAACAGTGTCACATGCATGTTGATTTGATATGTTCCTCTAAACACCATCGTTTAGTAGAAACATTCTAAAAGCACCACTTTAACATTGACGATATCTTTAAACAGTATCAGTATTCTACACCAATAATTCGTTATAACAATAAAAACCAAATGCATGTAAAATATCGATGTTTAACAGTACCAACATTGTCGAAAACGAAACCTTCAAGATAACGTTTGATGACATATGATGCAATACACAGCGACACACGTTTTTCAATTGCGATGGTATGCTATAATTTATGCGATTTATGTATTATGTTTTGCTAACACGACAGCTGTTTATAGCCAACGCATGGATAAATGTAAAAGTAAATATTTACCATACACACTTTCAAGTCGACCTACACTTTCCACCAACCTGTCGAGTTTTTCTGAAATAAAAATAGTACTGCACATAGCGCTCACCACAAGAAGGAAACACAGAATGTAGAGTACATCACCATTTTGAACGATAACCTGCGTTATGTGAGGTTTTGTGCCATATAAAAGCTTATATGGATTCGTACTAATACTCGATTTTATTCAACTCGTTGATTAAACAAGATGACACTCAGCAAAGTCTCGTATCATATTATCCTGCACTCAATTAATATAAATATAATGTGATTAACACCGATGCGAGATCTTCAATTAGACACAAATTGATAATACAGTAAACACTACAAAAAAGGATTCAAAATACCAACACAACCGCGTATGTGCAGATATGTATGCCTCAAGCTTACCACATAGCAGCAACATGCTTAGTCAAATATTCAAATAAGGTAAAGGTAAAGGTAAATATACCATTTGTGTAATCCAGTTCATGTCTGAGTTCTTCACAACAATTGGTATGTTCTACAACAACCAAAAAATAATTTTTTTGAAACTTGTATCTTATATAAATTTTAAACAAACTAGGGTGCTTGCAATAGCAGTCAACATTTAGTTATGCTTTATTTTGCTTTGTTTTACCAGCAAGACACGTATCTAAATAATATTGGGCACATAGTTAAATAATCATTATTATCTATGTAATTAATTGGCGTTGTTGTGCACGTAAGTGAGTTACCAGAATGTACTTACAAGATGGACAATGCAAATAAAAAACAATAACGGATTCTTTTGAAACTTAATGTAGGATATTACAAGACATACACAATAGATTAAGTTTTATTTTGAAGAATCTGAATTATATTTTTGTAATTCTGATATAGCGAAAATCAGATAAAGCGAACCAATTTTTAGGGTCCCCAGGATTACAATGTGCACTATAACCGAGTTCCACTGTATAGGAGAATTAAAAAGTCAAGTTGCTAACACCACTCGTTTTTTATAAACTTTTCCCACATTGGAACCAAACCTTATACATGCAGGCATAATGAAAGGCTGCTAAAGAGATATCCACAAATACATCTAGGACGAGAGAAATTTCAATTCAACCATGTGATGAAAATTCTGTAAATGAAAACTTTTGTTCTTTCGCTAAAATACATACACTACACACAATAAAACGCATAGTATCATTTAACATACCATTTGCTCCATCTAGTTCATGATTAAAGTTTCCATAACCATTCACTTTTTCTAAAATAGTAAAACATGTATCACATTATTGATTTATTTGACAAAGGTTCAATCCTTAACACTTCATTTATGTTTCAGCATAAGTTTTTTATATATTTTTTCTGTTTTACTATTACAATGACTTGAACACCAGATGTCCATGGTTTCTACACTATACACAACAATAAACATGTATTTGTGCGCTCTTAAAACGATATGAGGAAATCGGACAAAGAAGGAAACACCTAACTTAACCAGAAAACATGAATATAATAACATAATACAACTACATGTCAAACATCCATACAGATAACCTAACATAAACTTATATTGGCATAGGCATATAAACCATTTGAATGAGCATCCACAGATCCATTCAATGTCGGCCCATGGTCGAGACATAATATAAATTAATAATAGCTGTTTCACAACAATAGTTTTAGCCTTCTTAATAATAGCATTGAAGCATATGCATTAGCAACGTGATAAACAATAAAATGTAAATAATAAATGTATTTGCGTCCTCGATGTCCTTTTTTGGAAAACTATAAAACATATCTAAATTAGAAACTATCACTAAATAGTCGGAGCACTGAAACCATTCATGAACACCTCATTTAAAATTGAACGATACTATACCCAAGACGCACATACATGAGAGAAAAAGGCATTTCCTGTTACTAGCATATTTTCTCTACTATCACGCTAAATGAGCTGAATGTACAAAGCACATTTAAGTAGCATAATTTGTCAGAAGAAAGTGTGCGCAAATGTGTCTCAATAATATTTAAATCACCAATAATAATTCATCGCTTATAACGATTTATTGCTATGTGGTCAGAGGGAACCAACTCGAGAATATTTTTACTCGTTACGAAAATATGTTTTCACTCTTTTCTCTGATATTACAAACAAAGTAGGAGGTGCTTTTTGTTGGAAATTTGAGGAGTTTAGGCAATATTTTTCCATTTAAATGTAAATTATTCCTGAATCGATTTAAATGATCCAATAGTTATAGGGCACGCCTCTTTAAATACCACAATGGTCGAAGCTTTCCAAAATATCAAAAATAAAAATATCTTCCACCTAACATCATTTCACAATGTTCACATGTATACAAACATATATAGATCGCCGGCGATAACTCTAGCTTTGTATACAAACAAATAATGTCTAAAATAAACACTGCAAGGTCGAATTGCCGCTTGTTTTCAGTGTTAATTAAAGAGTATATGTATTTAAAGTAATTGAGGACAAGGTTGAACACAAATGTTCCCCAAAAATGCATTTTATTTCCAATTATTATTGTTAAGAAAGGCTAGCGTTACCATCGGTGGACTATATCAACAAATATTACAACCTGTGCCACAATAACACGGCAAGGTGTAAATGATCATGACCGCCGAAACACCAAGTTTCTTCTGCCAACAAATCAAAGACGAAAATACTAAGCATAATTATCCAAGTCACATATCTTCACCTGAGCTTCGTCTCGTGATGTAGCAATATTATACAATACGGTGCCATCAAATATTATAAACCAGTATGTCTATATTACGTACCTTCAATGTTCAGCGTACGTCTGGATATCAGCTCCAGTGTTCCGATAACATTTGCAAAAACTGTTTCATTTGTTGAATATGTTCCCACTGCATAACAATGCATTACCGCAAACACAAGATATATACACTTCATCCTTAGTTTGCTTACAGCCGAAGATAAAAATGATGTAGAACTGAATTTAATATGCCCTGCAAATCCACGTATATGTTTACTCAACACTGAACTAGTGTTAATTAGGTGACATATGGTTACATATTCATAATTGGTCCAACGAGTAAGACGCCGAGTATATTTAAAGTACATACTAGAAAGTCCAATTAGCTTATTAAGTATCGCACTTGAATAATCAGTTTAAATTGATGTAATACATATGTTGCCATATAAAGCAGTTCTAAGTGTTTTGCTGAGCTTGACTAAAGTGTTTCTTAAAGTAATTACATTTGCATCCTGAGTCAAACTCTAGTTGATTTTTAGCACTGTTGTAACGTTCACATGTACGTATTAAATGATAGAAAACTACATGTGGTCACATAAAAACATCTTACATCCGGAAGTCCAAATACAAACGGACATGGTAAAAAATTATTGTATTCGCTTTACATACGGTTGATGTGTGGTTGTACAAATTTATGAAAATGGTTCACATGCTTTGCCTAATTCAATGGATGCGCTTGATAACTTTCAACAAGGAACATTCGACTAATAAAACAAATTAAGGTGCCGCGCGCGTTTTGTCTAACGATCGAATTTTCTTTGAAACTCCTTTAAATCCTATACAAGTACTTTGAAAGTATAAAGCATATATGTATATTATGAATACCTTAATGGCGATCTGCTCTGTTCGGTGGTAACTGACTTACTTATGTAGCAGCCAATCATTGACCGGTGGTACCATGCATAGTTCAAGGTCACGTGTCTAGAGTTAAATGTTTCTTACTGATGTACTTGTACGTTTTTGTTTGCTTTGACATGTAATATTATGCTCGGTTGTGACTGACTTAGTTAGGTAACAGTCAACCATTTTAATGCTTTGTCTTTGTATACATGTAGTTTCATGGTCGCAATGTATGTCGATGGCTTAGAACCAGAAGGTCGTAACTTATAAGACTCATAAATATTTGAAATCTGCCTCACAAGGCGCTTTTTATGAGCATATTTTCATGAAATTGTCATGTTGACCAAAATGAATTTTAAAAACGTGTTTTCCCTTACGTTAAGACTAAATTACAGACAGTTTTCTCTTGTTTTCTTAATATATCGATTTGGTTGTTACGACCTTCTTGTTCTAAGCCAGCGATATAGTTCATGTTGTTTTTACTATTGTACAGACTTCGTGTGTCTTACTGGTTTTACCTGGTCTGTTGGTGACTGACTTACTTAGGTAGCAGCCAATCATTGGCTTTGGGTGGCAATCATATTTCATCGTCACATTGTCTAGAGTTCGGGGTTTCGTACTACAGTACTGTACATATAGGTAGTTATTAATATGCATGTTTTGCTATTGTTATTGACGGCTGACATACTTAAGTGACAGCTGACCATTGACTGTTGGCCTCAGTTATAGTTCATTGCCACTTGTGTAAATTGTATGTATTCTTGCTTTTGTTGCTCAGTTTATTTTTCAATAACAATATGTTGGACTTTTTGTTTTTTTCATGTATACTTGTTTTTCTATTACAACTGTTCCACTTGTTTTTTCAGAACCCCTGGGGTTTGCTGGTCTGGGCGGCCATAAATCCAATTGCATTGACCTTTATGTTTTGGTGGTTTATATGGCCCAGATAAAACAAATCTTTGTCTCGTCTGTTTTACACAGTGTAATGATTTAGTTGTAGATGTACTGTATATTTTATCTTATTGTCATATTTTGTTTCGTGTTTATCATGCACTGTTTTTAAGGCTTTAATAAAAGAGCCCTTTTACAACATCACATCTTGTTCATTTAATTGTTTTACTAGCTTATCAAACTCCCGGGTTTCACAACACAACCACTTGCTGGCCATTAATTTTCTTTTATTATAATAAAATGCTTTATGGACGAGGTGGTTTGCCCCATCTTTTTACTTTTGGCTAAATTTCATTAACCCGGCATCTGTATGGTACGGGACGGCAGGAATCCAATTACTATCTACTTAAGCGCATACGCACAAACATTAATATTGAAACAAAGGAAAATATTGCTTTCTAATTCGTGTTTTTAATTGTATCAATTCTTGTGTTATTATCAGTTTTTCCACCTCCTCCCTTTCCATCTCCTAGTATTACTGCCGTCCTGTCCATGTCTTTGGTATTTCTCTTTGAATATTGGAGTATTTTAAAGGCGGTTTTTGAGGCCCAGATAAAACAAATCTTTGTCTCATATGTTTTTACACAGTGTAATGAGTTAGTAGTAGATAAACTTTATATATTTTCTTATTGTCATATTTCTTTTTATCATTCACTGTTTTTAAGGCTTTAATAAAAGAGCCCTTTTACAACATCACATCTTGTTTGTTCAATTTGTTTTACTAGCTTATAAAACTCCCGGGTTTCACAACACAACCACTTACTGGTCATGAATTTATTTTATTATAATAATGGACGAGGTGGTTTATCCCATCTTTTTACTTTTGGCTAAATTCCATTAACTGGCATCTGTACGGTACGGGACAGCAGGAATCCAATTACTCTTTACTTAAGCGCACACGCACATACATTATTATTGAAACTAAGGAAAACATTGCTTTCTAATTCGTGTTTTTAATTGTATCAATTCTTGTGTTATTATCAGTTTTTCCTACTCCTCCCTTTCCATCTCCTGGTATTACTGCCGTCCTGTCCATCTCATTGGTATTTCTCTTTGAATATTGGAGTATTTTAAAGGCAGTTTTTGAGGCCCAGATAAAAAAACATTTCTTTGTCTCATATGTTGTTACACAGTGTAATGTTTTAGTAGTAGATGTACTTAATATATTTTCTTATCGTCATATTTTGTTTCTTGTTTTCCATGCACTGTTTTCAGGCTTCAATAAAAGCCTTTTTACAACATCACATCATGTTTGTTTAATTTGTTTCACTAGCGTATCAAACTCCCGGATTTCACAACACAACCACTTGTTGGCCCTAAAAATGTTTTACTCACCGTTAGCGGTCGAAAATGCTATAATAAATTGTTTATAAGTAAAAACGTTATTCGTTTGATCACGTGATTCTGCGCATTAGTAAGACTAGTATTCTACGTACCATGTCATTCAGTGTCAATGACCTACTCATGGTTCATTACTTCTTGTGTATTTGTACTTATTATAGTGCATGGTACTTGTCCTAATGATGTATACAATTGTCCTCCACGAGATTGTTTGTGGAAGTTGATAAGGACGACCAGGGAAGTTAAAAGTTACCAATTCTCTGAGCTGAGCTAATAAGCCGCACAAGCACCCTTTGCCATTTAAGCAACTAGCAAAGTTGTCGCTTAAAGATGAAGTTCATCTTTTTAATTTCAACGATTCTGCTGTGTTATACGAGGGATACCAGTGCAATAACTGAGAGTTTTATGACTTTAACGAGAGTTCTTGAAGAAATACAAGATATTTCCGGACGTTTAACCAGAATGGAAGGTAAGATAATATATTTTCCATTAACCCTTATCATGCTAGATTTCCAGTGGGTGGAACCAGTAGCCAGTGCTGAATTATATCGGCAGTCTACTTGAGATACGAACCTGATCTGATGTGATAGTGAATGAATTATATCGGCAGTCTACTTGAGATACGAACCTGATTTGATAGTGACTCTGTTTAGCGCAGCTAATTAATGGTATGATTTATCAAAATATCGATATTAACTTTGTATTTTATAAACAGACAAAAAACAATAAGCACCACGTTGATAAAATTTTGATTATATTTGGTAAAGTACCTCAAATGTAGTAATATTTAGCAATTTGTCAATGCAATGTGAAATAGTTTCATGCAAGTCATACTTAAAGAGGCGTTCCCTATAACTTTAATCGCTTAAATCGATTCAGGAATAGTATACATTTATCTACGTGGGTTGTTCATTTAATTCCCGGACGATCGATATTGCTGAAAAACGATTGGACGGATATTAATGAAAACGCACACTATCACAATCACATCATTCCTTGATTCACATACAAAATTTCAACTTGGTACGATGAAGGAATTTTATAATATTAGTGTTTTAGTAAGCGCGTGTAACGTTAGTCGGCCCAAGTCGACGTCAAAAATGGCGACGTTACGACGTTTTCGCATCTAAAACGCTACTTTTTGCATCTTTTGATCATTATTTAGGGGTTAAGTGGTTGCCCGGACACATATATTCGCCACGTTAAGCTGTTCAGCAGTGATGTAATATGGTATAACTACGATTAAATCGCATACGGCTGCAATTTATACAACACTTATTATTCTATTAGTGTCTACCGCCCAACAGGCATTGAGTCTACGACATTTTCTGTTGATGGCTTCAGGTTTGCCTGGCCTTCGATCATCACCTGGTGGTGCTATGACATCGTGGAACGGTTTATTTCATATATAAACAACGACCCGCATTTACGATAATTGTCTAAAGAGTTTTTCTTTAAGGGAGTCTTAAGTTTTACAGGTGCACGGCCAATATTTTAATAAAATCGTTTCATTACCTGTTTTTCTCTAAACAAATCGAGATATTCACAGAAGCACGCTCTTCGTCATTAGAACGCAAAAGGCTACACAGAATTGAAATCAAATGTTGTATTACACGACATTGATACATACATATTGTTGGCTGATGTTTTCTGCTTAAAATATGCGATACTACCACTACCCCTACCCAATTAGCACTCTACATACCACTACAAAATTGGGTTGGGCCGGGTAGTCGTTTGTGTGGTTACTATAGTTACCATAGTTTGAGTTCGATAGGATAAAATTAGTTCATGTTTTGTCAAATAATCAAGTTGGTGACTAAGTCTTATGAAACGAAATTTTACTTCAATCGCATGTTCTAATCAAGCGCTATGGGGATCGTCCGGGAATTAAATGAACAACCCTCGTAATGTATCCTAAAATTTTCAACTAAAAGCTCCAACTAATAAACCGCGAAAAAAATGAAAACACATTTCCGTACTGAGCAAAAATAGTCACGAGTTGTATACATATATTTTGACATTATAGAGACATATTTGTGCACACTTTCTTCTGACAAATTATTATGATTGATAGTGTTTTGTACATTTTGCTCATTTAATGTAATAGTAGAGAAAAATATTTTTTGTATTATCCTTATCATTAAATGTGACTTGAAATGGTTATTTCATTAATTCATGCCTACATTTACTGTATAACATTTTGCATGTTTTTATATTATTATTGCCGTGTGCATGCTCATTTTATGTCGAACTTAATCCATATTTCTATCATGACTGCCTCAACTTATCTGGATCAAATCTGATCTCGAACAAAAATTCCCAATCGTTGGAAGTTTTTGGTAAGTTTTGTCAATTACAACTTATATAGAATACCTGACATACTTCAAGTTAACATGCTAAAAATATTCAGACCATCGTTTTTCTGTTGCAAAAGTTAATTCTTGTACTTGCGATAGAACCTATTACAGAAAAACGAGGATGAACTTTTAAAATGAGGATTTAGTAAGTATTTTTATAACTAACCATGAAAAAATATGTTAATGTCTTCAAAATTGAAGGATATATTTTTATATACCTACGTGTATAAAAATATCAAGCTTAACCTTAATATATCTATTGACTTACAAAGGATGTGTATTTGATATTGATTCTGATCCTGAAAACGAATCCCTTTTGAACTTGGGGCCAGCCGACCACGGACAATGATGATAAACCCTATCAATATGTTTTATTCTTTGTAGACAAATTCGATGGTCTGGTTGACAAAATGGCTAACATCCAAAACTGCAACGGTAAGAAAATATTTGTACACTACTGACGTATCCCTTTCTCAAAATAACTTTCAAAGATGGTCACTCTACATTATATTTTCTGAATATTTTACCTAAATGCCAGAAGAAATATAATGTAAGGTATTTGAAAGTTATTTTGAGAAAGTCTTATACCGAAACGCGAATAAATATAGTACAAACTATACTTGTGTTTAAATAATTTTTCCATATGAAACGTAATCAGAGACACTACTGACTTAGTAGTCTTTAAATGATAGAAGTGTAATCATGTGAATATCTAGAGAGGTTCAGGGTGTAGTCCTAATTGTTTAAGTGTTGAAAAGTGTTCGTTTTGTAAACATTTCCACAAGTGCTCTCAGACTGGTAAAACAGCTGCTTGTACTTCATGTTTCATCGGACTAATTGTACAAAAACACTAACGAAATGACCTCTTTTCAATTGAATATGCTAATTCGTATGTTTGAAAACACCAGTACCTATGCAGCTTCTGGCACGTTTACAAAACTGTGTTAAAGTATCACTGGCTTAGAAGGAGAAGGTCGTAAGCACAAAATCAATATTTTGAGAAATGACTGTCTGAAATGTTCTCTTCACTAATGGTAAAACAAACTTTTACAACTTCATTTTTGTGATCATGACAAGTTCCGTTTTTCATGAACATAGGCTCATAAGAAGTGACATATGATACACCTTTTTAAATATGCACCTGCCTTTATAATGTCATGAGTAGTATTTTCGACCGACCTTCCCATTCTAAACCAGCAATATCGCTGTCATAGAATGAGAAGATCGCAAGTTCAACTTTCGTCCTATAAGACTAATGCATATTTGAAATCTGCTTCATACGGCGCTTCTTAATATGAGCCTAATTTGATGAAAATCCGAACTTGCATTGATTACTAAACAGAAGTTGGAAAGGCTTGTTTTAATATTAGTAAAGAGTGATTGCCAGACAGTTTTTCTTGTTTTCTCAAAATATTGAGTTTGTAGTTACAACCTTCTCATTCTAAACCAGCTATATGTACATAGTTTACATTGTTTGCTGTAATTCTCGAGTTGTGTCTTGACTTTGGGTTTAAATCATCCTTATGTGTTGTTGTATGTTAGCATTTCTGCGTGTAGTTATGTTGTGTTGTTACTGCTTTCTGTGTTTAGTTGGTTAAGTTGATTGCTGCCTTCCCTGTACGATTGCCATTTATCTTTGTTTTGTTTGTTGCTTTTTATTGCCTGGCTGTTTGAATAACGTGTTGCCTTTCCCAGACGGATGTGTAGCACTTTTGAACGTGTCTATACATGACAAAAGGGCAATATAAATATGGTATAATAATATGTGTATTATATGTTTATATCTTGTAGCTAAAGAGAACTCAAAACAAACGTTACTTCCAAAAGGACCAAGTACTACGCAAATAACAGGTATAAAGGTTTAAAAGTAATAACAAGTTAAATCAATACTTAATTTTTGGGCAGCACATTTTGGTATGTACAGTCGTCCCTGTCAGCATCTTTTAAAATAGCATACGAGTCGTTCTCCAGGAAAACTTGCTATTTTGACATTATGCAAGTACTGTATAAAACAAGGATTTGAAAAAGCTCTAAAATAAGAAAAAATGAATATCTACGATGAATTTATCAATATATCATAGCTTTAAATTTCCCCATGAATAATGTCGAAAATAAATACTTCTTACTATTGTTACCTATTGCAGGAGCGTTTAAACCTCAAGAAGTGCATCGTACGCCTTTTTATGGTTGCAAAATTCAGGTTGTCATAATTATCTTTGAAAAGATTCCCTAAATAAACCAAATAGCCGGTACCAAATTTAAATTTTGAAATGAAATAATGGCACTTAGTATATTGTTAAATTGGAGAAGCTTTTCAAAGAAAATGATGACATCATATTCGTAGTAACCCTTAAGGCATACCGTGTGCTATTTGAGGTTTATAGATCACAAGTTGTTAGATAGAAAATAAATTATTTACTTCGTCCTAACCGAAAGTCACCCGACCAAAGTAACGGGTTCGCAGTTCCCAAAATAGACGGCGTACCCAGTGCAATTACTTATAAAAAAAAAAAAACGACATTATATATAGTAAAATGACATGGTTCGCATAAATTAAATAATTAAACACAGGCCTAAGATATTGTATCACAAACTACAGTTTTTACCTTCCCAATTTTTCATCCATTAGGCCATACCAAATCGTATTTTCGTTAAGCGTCCGGCCTAAGTTTGTAAACCTATCTAGCTATCCTGAGACAAAAAAACAAGTCAAAATGACTTCTATCCTCATCATTATTCATGTAGGCCTATGATGAACAAATATAGCTTTCAAGCATTGTCAACCATAATAACTTACAGAAATAACTTACATTTGTAAAACGTGTCTGTGTGAAACCTTAGTGCAGTTTAGGTGCTGGGGACATGATGATGAATAAGAATGATAAGTATCAAAGCAATATCTAAATGGATTTTGAAGATATAAAAGGTTACAAAATGTGTTGTTTTTTCCTCCACAAGATGCCCAAACCTATCCGCCCTCGGACGCTAAACGAAGAAACGATTTGGTATGACCTTAAATTTAGTATAATGTGTTTGACATGTTTTCAACGTTGTCAGTATTAAAACAACGTGACAATGGCTTCCACGATGCACACTAGGCCGTTGTTTTCACAAGAACTGAACAGAATATTTTATTGTCGTAAACAAAATTGTTTCTTGATAAAGATCATGAACATCTTTACAAAGCATAATTTATTAGTAGTCGTTTGTTTTCTGATGTTAACATTTGTATGAATTTAAAAATTGATAAATTGAAATTAATGCATTCCTTGTCTGGCTTTATAGGCGAATTAAATCAATTTTATATTAAGTGAATCAACCTTTATTCGTTTATTACAGAAACGATACACGTTAAGCCGTTGTTTCCACCAATTGGAATAAAAGCACATGTTTTGTCGGCAACATCAATCAATGTTACGTGGACAGATCTATCCCTAGACAAGACACAGAACATACGAGACAATAGATATTACACTATCAGGTAATCCTAAATTGATATCATGATTATGCGTATAATATCCCTTTCTATGAGTATCATATAACTTCTAAAGAGTATATTAACGGTACATGTCTTTAACCCTCTACAAAAAGACAACTGACTCTTAAGTTTCTCTTAAACTATAAACAATGTGTCCTAAGTGGCAATGATCCATCTGGTATTCCATTCCGTTTCTCATTTTGTAAGACCTGGTACCAATCTCCAGAAACATCTCATTCCGGATTAGAAAACGTATAATATAGTTCAAGCTTTTGAAACTTGGAAATTTAATACATGGATAATGGGTTGATACGACACAATAACAATTAATGAACTATATTTAAACAGATACAGACCAATGCTAAAACGAGGGAAATATCGCAAAGAGAAATGCTATGAAACATTTAAAGAATTAGATGGTCTCGAAGCTAACACGTTGTATGAGTTTAGTGTTCGAATCACGAATGGTCGTATGAGAAGCACGTGGTCTATATACGTTAAGAAGAGGACTCCACTAGCAGGTATGCGGTGGCAAGAATTCGCTGGCTTAGAATGACTAGGTCGTAAGTATTAGTTACGCCCTTCTCCGTCTAAGCCAGAAATGCCTTGTATTCACATCGATGTAATATATCTCTATAAGCATGCGACTTATGTAGCATTTATATAAGCATCATATCTGCGTAAAATATACACGTACGCATTTGTGAAAACATGCATTCGTTATTTGATCACATGGTCACCACCATTGAATGGTAAAATATTGTCATTATTGTCATACATTTTCAGCTCCAGAATCGGTTCCCTTCAATTTGACTTTGACAGCGGTTAAAAGTGACCCACGTAGTGTGATTTTGACCTGGCAACCACCGGGCACAAGTTCAAGCATTGGTAAATATATCACTACCTTAGAATGAGAAGATCGTAAGTAAAACATCGACATTTTGAGAAAACAATAAAAAAACTTACTCCAATATACTCTTTACTTATGGGAAAACATGATTTTACAACTTCATTTAAGTCAACATGAAAGTTCCAATTTTCATGAAAACCCGCTCCTAAGAAACACCTTGTGCTGCGTTCGGTGTCGTAATAATAGCATGTTGTGAAAATTACTTCGACGTTACATGATTAGTTGTCGGATATAATGTTGGTATTATCACATGAAATTGTGTCACAAACGACAGTTTTTACTTACCCAAGTTTTCATCCATTCAATATAGTATATACTCGTATTTGACAGGTTTGCAACGTTTAAGGCTGGGTGTCAGTGTCAATATCGAAACAACGTGACAATGGCTTCCGACCCGGAACGGTACATGGTCGAATGTACCTGATGATATAACTTAAACACGACACAAGGTACACAATTGTTTTTGATTGTTTTGTGTGGTAGAGGCATATTTAGCTCCGATCAAAACCATTTTCTGGCCCATTTATGCGTTAACTGATTTATTCATGTAGGGACGAACAGAGACATTTCAAACCGGTTCTTTTATCTAATGAAAGAATGAAAATTTGCGGATGTTAAACTCGTTTATTGTGATATAATTTCTTAGGTCTGTGGTATTATTTACATTTGTACAACATAGAGCAAATTCATCGACATTTTCAAACTTGCTCGTCATAGACCAAGTGCTCGTAATATTGATGTTCATCGTGGAGATGATTTACCCCATTCACAGGCCTAAAATATTATATAACAAAAAAACAGTGTTTTAATTTTCACTCATTCATTAGATAAAAGAACGTCTCCGTGTGCCCCTACAGGCATATACCATTTAACGCACAAACGGGCCAGAAAATGGTTTTGGTCTCTACAACACAAAAACAATCAATATATATATATTTAACCGTGTTTATGTTATACTATCTGATACTTTCGACGAAGTGCCGTTCCGCGTTGGAAGCCATTGTCACGTTGTTTTGATATTGACAATGAAATCAAACCGAAGTGTTGCAAACCTGTAAAATATATACAATATTATTGAATGGGTGAAAACTTGCGGATGTAAATACTGTCGTTTGTGATAAAATTTCTTAGGCCTGTGCAAATATGTTACGCATTATTTTGTGATAAGAAGTAGTTAAATTTTGAAAGATTTTCATAAAACAAAATTTCATTCCAATATGCAACTTAGGTAAATCTATGCAATTTTATGCTCCATTTCAGTAGGATACCTAGTCGCATACATTGCAGTTCATAGTCTAGGTTATAAGAATTTGACTATCGAATCTGGCGACGTTCTTACGTTGGAGATTAATGACCTTACTCCGGGTGAAACATACAATTTCAACATCAAGGCAAGACATGCTAATGGATATGTCGCGACGTCTCCTTATGTAGTGTATGCAGTACCCAATTGTAAGTGCAATTGGATAAAGTCGATTCAATTAGTAATACAAATGAGGGAACTGTCCCATTCCGAAAGAATAGCGGTGAATACCGTTAACTCAGATGACGCGGCCTGGCATCAAAACCTAAATCCCTTGCACTCGGGACGGTTACCCAACCAGTAGTCAATCAAATACTAGTACGCGGTACCATCACACAGAAGAAAACAATTTTTATACATACCGGTATGTTTTTATTACTTCGTGTAGTTATGTTGTGATGTTACTGTTCTCTGTGCTAGGCTGGTCACGTTGAGTGCTACCTTGCCTGTCCAATTTCTTCATTTCTATTTTACAATTTCAGTTCCAGCCAGGTATCGTCAGAATTTAGCTGCGCGAGCTAGTGAAGAATTTGTGTCGTCTGTTGTATTGACGTGGGATCGACCCGTTTCTAGTGAACAAATTAAAGGTATACATATATACATTAACAGTCAAACTTCGTTATGACGAGTATCCAGTCTATGTCGAGTATAATTCAAGTCCCGGCGAATTTGCCCTCTTCTGTTGCACCACAGGCCAAAGAAATCATACCACAAACGACAGTATTTACATCCCCAATTTTTCATCAATTCAATATAGTATATATTTGACAGGTTTGCAACGTTTCGGGTAGGGTTCTATTGTCAATATCAAAACAACGTGACAATGGCTTCCAACCCGGAACAGTACATCGTCGAAAGTGCCTGGTATAATAACTTGAACACGGCTAAAGGTATATATTTTTATTTGAAAATTTACGGACGTTACACTCTGTTGTTTTATGATATCATTTCTTAGGCATGTGGTTTCACATTGGCCGACATTATTATAACTATCACCCGATTGGTGTCGAGCATTTTACCTCACCCGACAATTCCTCGAGATAACGAAGTTTTACTGTATTAGTACTCAACCTTATCTATTTAACGATACTGCCTATTTGAGTCTTTATTATAGAAACATTTTAACAGAATATTATTTTCAAAAAGGTGACAAATTTTGGGCGATGAAAAATGCTACGGTGCATTGCATGACCTGGATAAACCACGAAATCAACGAAATGGAGCCCCCACGAAAATGTTAAAATGATTTTACTGTACTTGTTGTAATAAATATTTTCTCAGGGTACCTCATCTTCTATACCACCGATTCAGGCCTGGGTGATATTGAATGGGTCGTCGAGGGAGTGCTAGGTGCAAGGTTAAACGTGACTATTAGAGATCTGATCCCGGGTTCAGTTTACCTCTTTAGGATCCAGGCCAGAACATTGCAGGAATATGGCCCGATTTCACCAATTATAGCGTATAAGGTTCCCCACCGTAAGTGTAGTCTATTTATTTAAATTTGTCACTGGAATACGAACATCCAAATATTATTTATAATTATGTCATACCAGTCAAGGTAAAAAAATCCAAAAAATAGGAGAAATAAAGCAAAACATGTCACAAGATGTACATACATGGGATTTAAAAGGGATTAGGATGCATAACCAAGGAATGTATTCTTTCTAATGGTTATAAATATGGGACAGAAGATCATAACATGAATCAAATATACGTATGTTCAATGTTAGGTGAATTTGGAAACCAGAAATTAATTACCGTAACGACAGTATGAGTAACTGGACATTGTGAATGGATTTGTATTCCTTACGCGACTACTTAAAGTGTATAGAGCTATTGTCGATTCAAAGATGTCTATCAAAACCGCCATAATGTTCCATCTCTGAATAACTCATTGCACCAAATATAACCACTACGCTATAGGACCATTAGCTTTTTAATCATTCAAGTGTATTATTGATGGTAGAATTTAATCATACCTTTAGACATACCTTTAATAATCGACCGGGTGATTGTTTGTTTACGCGGTTGTGACAGAGATCTTTGAATCAACTATATATCGGATGATATTTTTTACAAGTTTCAAAAACTGAAAAATAATTATGCGTTCGTATCCATTAGATCAGTTTTAACAGAAACTCTCTCTGTGATTTATTTGACATGCGAACTGTCCATTTTCATACGAAAGTGTTCTAGAACACGCTATAAGAATCGTCTATTTTTTGACGATTGAATCAAAGTACATGGAACCCATCCAAAGTTTAATTTTCAATTTAGGTAGTCTAGTATCATACTCAAAACGATGCAAGTAATTATTTTGACATTGAATAACTGTTAGAATATAGCTCTATACACGTTAAGTTGACTGCTGTTCTTGTTATACATGTATATTATTAACACTACCATTCAGCTGGCTTTAAATGAGAAGGTCGTAAGTACAAAATCAAAATATTGTGAATAGAGCAAGATTACACTGTCTGGAATTTACTCGTTACTTATGGAAAACATACATTTTTTAGAACTTCATTTTGGTCTACATGACAGGTTCTAATTTTCATGAAAATAGGCTCATAAAAAGCGCCTTATGGTGCAGATTTCAAATATGTATCAGTCTTATAAAAATGACGTAAGTTACGACCTTCTCAATCTAAGCGTTAAATGTGTGCGGGAATACATATTAAGGCCATAACTGTGCACAAAAAACAATGATTTGACAGTTTCTCAGACTATTCTATGTTTATCAATTCTAGTTACGGAACTTGCAGAAGACGCTCCAGGAACCAATCCAAAATGAACCATCTCGTAAAAGTAACAATTTCACGTATGGTGTAGTTTTAGGCCCGGTTGGAAACTTTTAAAACCGATGTGTGTACTGGGTCCGAACTTACCACCAATACTTACACTCTGCACTCAAAAATTGATACTGTTATGCTACAAGCTATTATTTGTTAAGGATTGCAGATATAAACGAGAAAAATGTATAGAATTATTTTTTGAATGTTGAATATAGCTTTTGATATATTATTACAATTACATACTATTTATGAGATAAAAGATAATTGTTGAGTCTGAGTACAACGCTAAATTGCATTTGGAAACAAGCAAAATATAATATTTAGCACAAACATTCAACATAACTTCAACTTCTCGTTCTCAAAACTGTCGCTCTGAAACTCAAAAGAAGGAACTTCAATATTTGAGTGCTGAGTGTAAGTGTTGGTTGTAATTTCGGGTCCTGGTCTAATAGTGTTATTACGTATTCTACATAAACTCATTTGATTGAGCAATGGCTTTATATGTTAATGAGATATCTAAATCTTAGCTGATTACATACATTAAAGAATGTACTCGTTGTTCGTCTAACTTTCGTCATCCAAAACGGCATCAAATGATATGTCAATCAGGGTTCAATATTTTTCTTAAATTCTTTGTAAAATTGTATCGTACAATAATGCTATAATAATCAGACGAGGAAAACACTACTCGAATAATGGACAGCTGTAGAAACACCACAAGTGAACCCGAAGCAAGTGATTGAAGGAAAAAACATGATACAAAAATGTGCCTCACAGAATAAGTTACAAATTCCGTCATCAAATAACACCCACCAAGTACAGTCTAAATGCACAAAAGAACAACCTTGTCAGTATGATTCGATGCAGTCATGGACACCTTTTGACAGTCGTGATCATTTCCGTTGGTCTCCGGCATTTTCCATTGGATACAACCCGAGGTGACCAGAATGATCTCTGAAGAGAAATATGTTTTGTAAACCATTTGCGTTTGAGCTTTTGCTTCATTGTACATATATATAGCTTCGGCCTCTTCACATGTAGCATGTTCAAAACGGCGGAATTGCATCGGTCTTTAACTGCAATGCACAGAATAGTACATTTAGACATGTATTGGCATTCACTCGAGTATAAATGAATCAACTGTTGTATCACTATAGTCCAGTTAGGGTAAGATGACAGTGACGCAGAGGTAGAATCCACTATTACGTTGTAAAACCAATTATAAAGGCTTATACAAACAGGTTTGTGTTCTTTTAATGCTAAACTTAACTCTACTTATTCTGATTGTAATCTTTTGGGTACATATAAACGGCTACGTCATTGGAAAATATCCTAACTGGACGGTATAACTCTAACGCGGTATAAGGACCTGTGCCACATAAATAGACAGGTCAATCAGGTATAAAAACATGTATTCTTAATAATATATTCGATAAAAAAAAGATTAAATAGATAAAACAAACATCTACCTAAATCGATGTAATGGTCAGTGATTAATGTTGATATTGAAATTGCAGTTTATCTCGTTAGAGTTATACCTATGCATTATCTTTACAGATAAATAGTTGACTATTTATTCCGTAGAGTTTGAATAAATAAACGTTTGAATCAGTAGTTATGTATTTTATCTAAAAATGAATATGTAACCAAGTCAAGCCGTGTACAAAAAATCAATTAATGTAAAATTTTTAAAGATAATGTATCTGTATCTGAAAGAACCGTGTCGCACATACATGTGGGTGCGGTTTCCTACAGATTGGGCGCGTACTTCGGGATCGCGAGGTCCAAGGTTCAACATATGTCTGAACCACTGGTTCATTTCACTGCACAATAATAGCTTAACTGCAACACAGAAGAAACACGAATGTAGGTTTCATTTGACAGACCAATGACAAGGAGAAGTTAAAATGCCAAAGGGTGCTGGTGCGGCATAACAGCTGAGAAGAGCATTAGCAAATGCAACTACACACATAACCCGCAATGCTTATCGCATAGCCATCGAAGCAAGAGGTCGAAATAATTAATCAATTTTATAACAGCGGTGTTTATAAAAAAAATTTAATATGGTTTTATTTATCTGGTAGCAAAGAGACAGCGTCGTGATGAAGTAAAAGGTAGAGATGCTTTTTTGTTTTTATTTTTTTATTTTAACATAGAAAACTGTAAATCTGTCAATCGATATGTAAGGAATCTGCATGATAAGCATTCATTCAGTTAACAAACTCATACAAACATATATGAAGAAATCAGACAGGGAGCTCCAACTTCAACTTAACCAAACGAGCACACAAAACGTAAACAACTTTACATAGCACAAATGCACGGTTAACTGCCCACGCATAACCTAACAAAAACATTAAATGCCCTGCTACAAAAGCCTGGATTACCTACTTTTATAACGATATGCGAAAACGATGACTTGAAGTGACCAAACGATTTGTATATGCGACTTGATCCAGCCACTGTCCCCAGCATACCAAAGTCCCAGCTGTTAAAAGCTGAATAACATAGTTTTTTATCCTTAATCATCCATTTTCTACCTTGGCCTAAATTTTGTTCAGATGATCACTCTGACCAAGTTTCATAATCGTAAAGTCAAAATTGTGAATACAAATGCAATTGTGGACGAACAGACAAAGAGAACAATCACTATTTCTCCCGAATCGATAAATTCGTGTACATTTTGTATAACGACATTATTGTATACTGTCCAAACACAAATATCCTTTTTCCATTAGACATACATGTATACAACACATGATATGTGTAAATTTTAAACAAATTGGTTTAATATTAAAGAAATGAGTAAAACTTTTGTTTCCCCTTCCAAGTACTATTTTGAGTCATTTTGTCGACATTTGAATGGGTAGTATACCAACACGTAGACTGGCATATATATGAAAAGTAAATTGTCTGATGATAAAATCAATATTTGTATTTGATAGAAGAAGGTTGTATCTTTCAGAAAATATAAGCTTTAAGGTGCAATTAGTAAATATTTATCGACTTACATGGGAATTATTAGAACTTAAAATTCCCCATGTAGTATGAAATAAGGAAAATGCTGAAATTGCTACCAAAAGAGACCTTAAACATGTCGACTGTTTTATATTTTCCCCACTGAACTCGCATATTTGACGTTTTGTCTGAAGTTGATAATAGTCTGTAGATGATGAAAATGCAAAGAAACTCTGTTTTGCAATTTGTTTGAGGTTGACCATATTTTTTAGCTTCAATGACTGGACTATTATATAATTTATGTTCTTACCACGAACCATAATATTTTTCCTACTAATTTATCGAAACTTATTACTTATTGATTCACTTGTAATCACGGACATTTTGTTTAATTCATGTATGTTACATACAATTAGGTTTCCACGCTTGTTTTTGTTTTTCTTCTCTTTCTATTAATTAATAACTAGACTTGCAAATTAACGAATATTAGTAATATGTATTTGATCAAAGTGCCTGAAAACTCAACCGTTTGATTGGATGCATACCATTTAAGTGACAGTAATTAATTTTACAACATGAGTGCTAGTTGTATCCGAGCTCTCCTGGGTAGCACTAAACATTTTGATATTCTCATAACATTACATAATTAACATGTCTTTCAATACTTGAGTTAGTCTATAACATTGTAATTGAAATTTTTTATGTGCCTATAAACTCTGCAAATCTATACATACTTCGTTACCCCAATGATATTTTCCTTTGCACAAGTACACATATAATCCTACATGGTGTCCATATAATTGCTGTACTGTGCATAACTATACACATAACATGTGCCTCAGTATCAACTTCATAGCCATATGATTTGCATAACTATACATATTTTCCTCTATGTTCAATGTTACCGTTATATTCATGTAGTTGCATAATAATGCATTTTTCTCACTCATGTTACCTAAACAGTCCTGTATCTTAAAAACTATCATCTATGCATAATTTCATTCATGTTACCATATTATTTCCGTTCTCAATTTGTAAACACTTTGTATCCGTAGTATCCTGAGTAGTACTTAACTTATTGTCAATCTCAAAATGTTACATAATATGTTTTTCATATCTAGTGTTAAATTACTACTTTAAGTCTTGTTAAAATCTGTGTTCAGTTCCTTAGAATAACTATGCATTTCGAAACAATATTCATGTACATGCATAAGCATACGTATCTTCCATAAATATGAACCAATAGTGCGTACTTCTTGCACAACTATCTTACTGCATGGTACCAAATTAGATATGTGCCTTGCTTATTCAATATTGGGATATTTCATTCGTTTTCATACATTTGTATATACATGTACTCATCTTAAATAACTGTGAAATTATATAATATGTTTTTCAAACACATACCTTTGCACAATTACTTATTCTCAATCTGATATACCTACTCTCCTACTTAAGCCTTCCCGTTCTAACCCATGTACTCATTTTTCTCTATCTCACTATTTCTTTTACCTATTGTCGGTACTCTTATTACCAACATTTGCTTCTCATCCCATTGCATATCTTGTTATCACGTGGATACTCTTGGACCTGTTTTGAATACCATACTGATTGACATGACGGCCTTCCATTTGTTCATGATCGCATTGCTGTCATTAACATGAAAACTCACTCATTTCCCGTCATGTCAGTGTATAAATATCGAGGGTTTTTACCGCTGGTCATACATATGTTTCTGCTAATATATCTGAAAAGTAATACGCTGTACTTGTTTTCAATGTACAATTCAATTTTAATGTGTAGCAAACCACACCTATCAGTAAAACATCCTTACAAGAAAGTGATTCTAGGTAATAGATACATTAACAATGGAATATTCACTATTGAAGTTGTATTTTTATTCTCTGTGAGTGTTATTTGTGTTTGGCTACATGTGTTCCTTCTAAAGTCTGGTGACATTCATCCCAACCCAGGTCCTGTTTCGCGAAGTTCCATAACTTCATGCTCAGAAGCCTCAAGTACAGGTGTTTCTCATTATTTCTCATTTGTTCATTTAAATGTCCAAAGCATTCAACATAAACTTGATTTGTTGTACACTGAGCTCAATGACTACGATATTCTTGCTTTCTCCGAGACATGGTTGAACAACACTATACCAACAGACGATATCAGGTTACATTCATACCATTCTCCAGAAAGGCGCGATCGAATTGGAAACTCATATGGTGGCGTCATAGTGTATATTAAAGATAACATTTACTACAAACGTCGAACTGATCTTGAATTGGCTCATGTCGAATCTATTTGGCTTGAAGTGCATTCACGTCCAAACAAACGCATTCTCTTTGGATGCTTCTATCGCCCGCCGAACTCTGTTGCACTATACCACTCTTTTATTGAGGATTCTATTGGTCTTGTCATGGATTCAAATATATCGGATATTATCATTACCGGTGACTTTAACTACAATGCTCTCAATGATGTTACAATAAGGAAAATACATAGTATCACACAGCAGTTCTCCCTTGATCAGTTGATAAATGAACCCACACACTTCACAGAACATTCACAATCACTTCTGGATTTAATATTTGTATCAAATCGTGACATGGTCCATTATTCAGGCGTGAATGACCATTTCCTCGAGCAGGAACGAAGGTACCATTGTCCGGTGTTCGGCGTATTGAAAATTCCGAAGACTAAATGTAAAAGTATAGAACGTCTCATATGGAGATTCGATGATGGCGACTATGTGAAACTTCGAACCGATATCAATGATTTTAACTGGACCTCGTGCTTTGACGAAGATATTGATATATATACTGCTAAAGTCACTACCAAAATACTTGATATAGCAAAGCAAAATATTCCAAATTCATTAAAGAAAATAAGATCCAATGAACCCCAGTGGATTACTACTGAAATTAAAAACATGATACGAAAAAGAAAGAGAATGTATAAGAAAGCTAAGAAAACACAAACTGATCAACACTGGCAGAAATTTCGACATCTTAGAAATCGTGTTGTCCTTAGTATTCGGAAAGCAAAATCAAACCACTTTGATAAACTGGCTAATAAACTTAAAGATGGCTCACATTCTCAAAAAGACTGGTGGAAGCTTCTAAAATCAGCTATCACTTCTTCTACTAACAAATCTATTCCTCCATTGTACGACTCTGACTCTAATTATATCGCTACCAGTGATTTGGAGAAATCAAACCTTTTAAATCGATACTTCCAACAACAAACTAGTCTGCATGATGACGGTATAGAAGTACCGACACCTCAAGCTATTGAACCAAATGCATGTCTGACCAGAATAGTCATAACACCCTCTGAGGTATGTGACGTTTTGAAGTCTTTAAATGTTACTAAAGCTTCTGGACCAGATGGCATTAGTAACAGAATTCTTCGAGAAGCAGCGATAGGATTGTCGAACCCGCTATGTAGTCTCTTTAACTACTCACTCCAGAAATGTATACTTCCTTCATCTTGGAAGGAAGCAAATGTAACTGCTGTTCATAAAAAAGGTGACGTCTCTTTTCCGAGCAACTACAGGCCAATCTCATTACTTAACACAATAGAAAAGGTATTTGAACGTATTGTTTTTAAACATGTGTTCAATCACCTAAAAGAGCATCAATTTCTTACTCCTGTGCAATCAGGATTTGTTCCAGGTGATTCCACTGTAAATCAGCTTATCTATATTTATAACACTTTATGTAAAGCCCTGGATGATGGTCTAGAAGTCCGTTCAATCTTCTTCGATATTAGTAAGGCATTTGACAAGGTTTGGCACAAAGGTTTGCTTGTAAAGCTTCAATCCGCGGGAATTACAGGGTCTCTGTTGCATTGGTTCTCTAATTATCTCTCCGGTAGACGCCAACGTGTTGTTCTTCCTGGTGTATCCTCACAATGGTGCGAAATAAAAGCAGGTGTTCCACAAGGTTCAATATTGGGACCGTTATTATTCCTTATTTTCATAAATGATATTGTGATTGATATTGAATCGTCTATTAACCTCTTTGCTGACGACACAAGCCTGTACGTTGTTGTCCTGGATCCTAATATTGCAGCCTATCAACTTCAAAGCGACATTGATAAGATATCATCATGGGCTAAAAAGTTGCTTGTATCATTTAATCCTGCAAAATCTGAATCACTGTTATTATCTAAAAAACGAAATCGCCCAAATCATCCTGATCTACAAATGCTTGGTCAAAACATTCCAAATGTCACGGTCCATAAACATCTGGGAGTAAACATTTCAGAAGATGCCAGTTGGCATGTACATATTGATTCCGTTGTCGATAAAGCATGGAAAAAAGTAAATATTATTCGAAGATTAAAATTCTGTTTAGATCGTAGAGCATTGGAAACTATCTATTTATCCTTTATTAGACCAAGTCTTGAGTACGCTGATGTCCTTTGGTGCAATGCAGCAAAAGCTGACTATGCCAAACTTGATAAAGTACAAAACGAATGTTCCCGTATAGTCACCGGAGCAACCAGATTGGTCTCATTAGAACGACTTAAACAAGAATGTAAATGGGAATCCCTACATGACAGAAGACACAAACACAGAATCACTCATTTCTATAAAATGTACCATAACCTTGTTCCAGATTATTTATCATCTCATGTCCCTAGACAACAAAACACTCGATATCATCTTAGAAACGAGAACAACATTCCTGGGATCAACTCTAGAACAACCCTTTATTTTAACTCATTTTTACCTACCTCTATCCGTGAGTGGAATGCCCTCCCACAGGAAACAAGGAATATACAGCCTCTGTCAGCCTTCAAAATACACTTGAATAGAGACGTTTCCAAACCACCATTATACTATTTCGTAGGACCAAGAAGACTTTAATTGCTACACACCCGTCTACGAACCAAAGGCAGTTCACTAAATTATCATTTGTATCTCTGTAATATTTCCCAGTCAGCACTCTGCGCATGTGGCCAAATTAATAATAAGACTGTATGAATTATAAGTTGCTAAAATATGCAAATACAAGGTCGAGGGTGAAGTACAAATATCTGCACTCTACGTTCTCTGAAATTACATTGGTATTGGTATGTTATTATCTGATTAAAATCAAACTCTTATAACGCTCCGGTAATTTATCTGACCACATTCTGTAAGGGGTCATGTCGATGTGAAGTTTACGTCATCCAATCAAAACGGTACTTTGACAAATCTGAAAGTACGACGAAGGCTGCTATGTGACGTCATTGTGTGTCAGAGAGGCCATTTGAGCCTGCCCTCTTGCAGAATGAAGGAATGGATCAAATATTAGTATATGAAGTTAATGAATTTAGGTTACATGTATGTTACAGGTGTTTCAGAACAGATACGATAATACGACCGATTTCTACAAGAATTATCACCAATATTTACGTGGGTTTGGAAACTTACATGGCAACTTTTGGTTAAGTATGTACATATTCAATCAAATATGTGTATAAATCATGATTTTCTCTGTATCAGGGTTATTATTTTACCGACCTGGTATATAGAGAATAATAGGGCATTGTCGTGAATAAGTGAGTTTATCTTGCAAGGCAAATGAATTTATCTGTGAGCCGTCGGCTAATCCGTTCATTTTCGCAGCCAAGCTGGATAAACCTTTACTCAATCCATGAACCTAACCTATTATTTTCTATCCGGTCATAATATTTGCTTTAATCGGGTGTAACTATGTTTCCGTTAATCTGCTTTTCACGCCACGTTAGTTTACTTGAGGACGTGATGTACACGTTGGTATGTTAAAGTCACAGCTCATTTTGAAAATGGAAACCTCACCTTTTCGGAACTGAATTTCAACCGGCGACTTGGGGATAAGTCTGTCAGATCACGCAGTCCGGTGACCTGATAAAGCATGTCACGTGTAGAGGTGATATAATATAGAAACTTTTATCAGACATCCTGTTATCATTTCAATTTTGCTGGAAGTGACCTGATTTATTATTATACAACACATGTTTAGTATAACGTTAGTTTATGTTCTTTTAATTGAATACAGAGTGTTTTTATAATCAGCGTCATATAATATAAAGAATTTAACACTCTTTTTTAGCTGATATGGGAGAAAATTTCAAGATTCTCAGGTGTTTTGTTCCCACAAGTTCATAAATATTTTAATCAACTACAATTGCTTCAACTGTACAATGTTACATATATTTGTTTAGTCAGGTCTTAAAATACATACAAGAAAATTGCAATAAGTTAAATCTTTTTTCAACACGTCTTAAAATATACAAGACATATCAATAAGTTGTATATATAATTCCATCAGGTCTTAAAATATACAATTGGTATCATTTAGTTATATATTTTTCCATCATGTCTTAATATATACAGGAAATATAGAACGGCCGAGATATGATGGCACAATAATATTCACGTCCTCATTTTATCATTCTATTGTGGTTATGACATTGACTAATTTAGCGCCAATACACTGAGTGTTTTTATACGATATACGATGACAGTGTCGTTATCTTTAATTTTGTTCACATGCCTCTTGTGCTACCATCAGCGAATGCAACAAAACAATTAATACTTCTATACATATTATATCCGCAAAGTGTAAGGCCTAAAGTCGATTAAAATCAATCGAATTTAAAATTTCTTTCAAACAATTTGAAGTTCACAATCTTGATCTGTTTTTAGTAACACTCCTGCAAATGCATGCATATTGTGAAAATAATGAGTAAAAGAAAAACAAATATAGCTGCCAAGCTTCGAACTAGGACTGTCGGTATCGAAGTCCTTAGTGTATCCACTACACTACATATCATTATATTGAAACATTGAATTTAGAAGTTCGATATTTGAAAAAGAAACGAAAAAGCGTTAAGATAATTAACATTTATGAACATACCCGCTGTTCAATATGGCCATATCTAACCGGTGTCGTATTGTCAATATTATTGTGCCATCATAACTCGGTGCACTATATCAATATGCTATATATATTCTTTCCATCAGGCCTTACAATATGCAAGAAATATCAATAAGTTACTGTATATATGTTCAAACACGTCTTAAAATATACAAGAAATATCAATAGGTTAAAAAAACTAAGGTTATATATTTTTCCACCAGGTCTTAAAATATGCATGAAATATCAATAAGTTATATTTTTTCCATTAGTTCTTAAAATATGCAAGAAATATCAATAAGTTACTGTATATATTTACCCAACACGTCTTAAACTATGCAATAAATATCAATAGGTTATTATATATTTTTTCATCAGGTCTTAAAATATACAATTGATATCAATAAGTTTTTTATTTTCGAACATGTCTTAAAATATACAAGAAATATCAATAAGTAATACATTTTTCCAACAGGTCTTAAACTACCAGTATGCATAAAATATCAATAAGTTATATATTTGTTCGAACATGTCAAAAACTATACAAGAAATATCAATAGTTTATATATGTTCAAACACGTCTTAAAATATACAAGAAATATCAATAAGTTATATATTTTTTCCAACAATGAAATATCAATAAGTTAATTGAAATAATATATATTTTCTTCCAGGTCTTAAATATCTACAGGAAATGGTATCTCACTCTATGAATGAGTTAAAGATAGACCTGGTGTCAGCCAATGGTACTACTGGATATGAAGTGCTGAGTAATTTTTCGTTATCAATGCCTAACTACGTCCTCCACGTCGGTGATACAACATCTTCTAAAAATATAGATCGTGAGTGTAATTGTGCCTCTTTAGGTCGCATAACGTTAGGTCACTGTCCTTAGTGTTTTAAACTAGGTCACGCCCCGGTGTTGTTGTGCCTCATTTTGTCGCTGTTTTGGCATAGGTTTGTGTGGGCATTGCTCAGGGTAATTGTGTCGTGGTGTTTCTGATTTCTGTGCTCGGCTGGTTAGGTTGAGTGCTACCTTCCCTGTCTGATTTTCTCATACCTTTTTTGAAATTGATGTTTTTGCATTGAGAAAATATTGCATGTAATCATACCGTGAGATAGTACTTATCAGAAAAAGACACATCATGCAGCCCCAGTCAGTTATACAAAGCCAGGGCATGAGTCAGAATACGTAATGTGTTACTCCTCTTCAGTTGATCAGTAACATATGCTTTGTGTATAGGGCAATTTGTAAGTGGAAAAAGTGGTATGCGGTGTCTTACATTGTATAGTGGTCATGTTGGTGTGAACTTTACGCCATTCAATCAAATCGCGTCTTTCGTGAATATGAAAATGAGGCTGCTGGGACTTTTGCTTTTTCACACCACATTATATTTACCCGGATAGGTCATTAAAACGTGACTTCTAACGGAGTGTTGTCAGATCTCTAACAGTGTAAAGGATGGAGCTTATGACTGCTTGGATCTGAATTAAATGGGATTGAATACTATAAATCATTCAATTTTGATCGGACGAAATTTCGTGGTTTGTAAACAAAAGACCATTTCGATGGGACGTTAATTCGTGTATTTTGTGCTTCAGATAGTGAATACAAGGCCGTAAATCATTGTTCGACGGGGTTTTAATTTCATGTTTAAAGGGGAACCACAAAATCCACGAAATTTTATCCCCCACGAAAATTAATGATTTTACAGTATTCCACTTCTTGTATGTTATTTCTTTTCTTTAGTTGATGAGATGTTCGATCGATTTGCTCACACTCACAATGGTCAAGGGTTTAGTACATATAACCATGATGTAGATTCGTCAGGTATCAACTGTGCTAGCAGCTTTCATGGAGCTTTCTGTTACAATGGTTGTCTCACAGCAAATCTAAATGGTGAATATCTCACTCCCGGTGACGGAGGTTACACCGGGATGAGGTATGATAGCTTCGACTGGATGGGCTCACTAAAACAATCACGAATGTCATTCCGTCGTCTCGTTAAGTGAGTGAGTGAGTGAATGAATGAGTTTGTGAGTGAGTTTGTGAGTGAGTGAGTGAGTGAGTTAGTTAGTTAGTTATTTAGTGAGTGAGTGAGTGAGTGAGTGAGTGAGTTTGTGAGTGAGTGAGTGAGTGAGGCAGGGAGGGATTGGGTGAGTGAGTGAAGTTAATTTACCATATTGGGTCTCGGCAATTCCACTGACGAAGTACCGTATGCATCGTACCTTATGGATGTTACTGCAATAACTGGTACAAACCTTACACATGCAATAGAAATAACGTATTATTTTACTTTCTATACAAAGGTTGTTTTGTTGTTTATTTATGTTCGACTTATTTCCCGAAGATAAACACATCGTTGCATACAAATACAAAATGATATCACGATAGATGGATCGCTTGCTATCAGTGATGATTAAATGATATGTTGGTGTTAAACTGATTATGCACCAGGTCAACCAAAAATCGACGTCGGAAATGGTATATTCTATATCGACCGTGCATGGGATATTTTCGATATATGACGTAAGGTTTGTGGAAGATAACTCTAGCCTTGTATACAGACAAACAAATCTATGATAACAACACACCACAGAATACTGTCCTCTTGGTTTACAGTACTTTCAAAGTGAATCGAGAACGGGTATCAATATACTGTCGTCCAGTAGGTCTGGTATGTTTATATTACTTTGATTGGATGTAAGCTTTATACATAAGTTAACGGCATTCACCGCTATTAGTATTCCTTATTGAATTGACTACCTTATTCATTGAGCGAGTAAATACATTCAACGTAATTGTGGCAATATTGAATGAAAATGGAAATGGGCATGTATTCATTACCAGTTACTTTTGTAAAAAAGGTCACTAATAGTTATTGCCGGCGAACTGCATGATTCATAATTATAATTGATATAAGTGAATGTTTTTCGGTAATAAGTGGGAGCTGTTTCTTGGAAATTTGAAGAGTTTAAGCCATAATGATTCTCATTTAATGTACGATTTAAGCTATAGGGAACGCTTCTTTAAGAACCTTGAGGTCACACCAAAAAATAAATCAGTGTGATAACTGCTTTAACTTGTTTATTGTGTTCATTATCGTATTGATTAAGAGTAAAATTGAAACAATCAACATGATAATGAACACAATTAAAATACCACTGTATTGAAACAGATATAATAACAATAGTAAACATTCTGAATTATTATAATAATACAATGTATGACTAGTTTGTTGTTGATAAAAAAGATATGATGAATCGGACAAGGGAGCCAGGACAGAAAACAGAAACAACACAACATAACACAATTACACGGAGCAAGGTCCACAAATAACCTCACGAAAAAATAAAAGCCTACGTCCGACCAACAAGGTGACTTTTGATACAAATGGTGATAACTGTTTGACTTTTATTATAGTCGCAAGTGATTTAAACTTTGAACGACAGGGTTGTAACGTTTCGTGAACTAATACAAATGTCAGATAATCGATATCACAAGTACATTATGTAGATACGACTGTGTAATTTATAAAGACAAACACTCAAAAACAATAGTGTAAAAGTCCATCGACTGGATTGTCTTTTTGTTGATTCAATTGGTTATCATTATTATCAATTGTCATCAAAATACAGTACAGTGCGTCATATCCAATGTTTGATAATAAAAGAGAAAAATGAGAAGTTCGTAAGTATAGTCTATTCAATTAGTCATACTAATGAGTGAACTTTCCCGTTCGAGATAATAGCGGGGTTTTCCGTTAACTCAGGTATACACATTTACACCTAGATAAACATACCTTACCTGTCGGACGACCTAATGTTTAAAAACCGGTCTCGATTGACTTTGAAAGATCTGTACACAATCAAAATTTTTGGAAAACAATAAAAAAAACCAGTCAGAAATGTACTGTTATGGAAAAGTAAGCTTTAGCAACTTCATTTTGGTCAACATGACACGTTCCGATTTTCTTGTAAATAGGATTCGCCTAATGATGCAACTATCAAATATGTATCATCGTATAAGGTCGTAAGTAGTAGTTACGACCTTTTTATCTTAAGTCAGCAATATGATGAAGATAAATTGCAGGGTGTTTAACTAGTTCGTTTGCAACGTCCAAGTGAAATGAATTTTAAAAGTTTAAAGACGTATATGTAAATATCGAATATTCTCCGAAACACCTTTAGATGACAAAATAATCATCTGTTACAACATTGCAATTATAAAAATGATATGGGCACCAAGCTTCTATTCGAGAAATACGTTGTTTTTCAAAAGACCTTCAATTGTAATTTGTTCATTGATATGAGACCACAGGAACTAGATTATACATTTGTTTTTATGTAATACAACTTTGCATATGCGCACATTGAATTAAATTTAAGGAAAGTTGAACCTTTATTGATTAGGCCAAATTCACACTATTCTGGTGTTAAATGGAAATAGTTGTGTAAAAAAGTAAATCATATAATTTGAAGAGTGTGAAGGAACTTTTGGAGGCAGTGTATATACCAACGGTATAGCGTTAGAAGAGCCACTAAGTGTATGTATATAAAAGTTATCAATATCAAAGAACACATTACAATGGAAGGTATTTTGATAAAATGATTATCTCTCGTTCGTGCAGTGTTTACATTGTTTTATAAACAAGGCTAGAAAATTACCGACGAGCTATAAATACATGGACTGTACGTGTTGCAAAGAATAGATAACACATCAGCTGAATATTACGTGTCTTCAATTGTCCTTCTATCAGTAAAAATGCGAACAATAGGTTTGCTGACGTATGTCCTAAAATAAATAAAAAACTTGAAATTTGTTTGCAGATAACATACAAAAGTCAGGTGCGGCGCTATATTTTCAATAACTTGAAGGCTACGAAGAAGAATACCATAAGAAAAAAGTTGTTTGTCAGAAGAAAATTACTCTATACGTATGGAAAAACAGACTGTTCTTCTTAAGTTTGGTCAACGCCAACTGTTTCCAACTGTATTTAAAATAGGTGCATGAGAAGAACATTGTGACGTAGATGTAAATGTATACCGGTGACATAGTTTCGTAAATGATATTTACCACTGTCTATTTCCAAGTAAGCAACGTGTCCATTTGTTTCAGTAAAATGGAGTTTTTGATCACATAACTTGTTCTGTTTTTGTTTGGAAGATGAATGTCATAAAACAAATACAAAAAAATAAGAAACGAAGAAAATATGACACTTTACCTATGAAAACAATGACTTGATGCAAAGGTCAAATGTACACTGTATGTGGTTGTCATAAGGTCGTAAGTGCTACTTACCACCATGTAATTCAAAGTAAGCAACTTGTCCATGTTTTGTTCAGTAATATGATGTTTTTGATAACATATCTTGTTCTGGTTTTTTAAAAATATATATATATAGCGATATTCAGGTACATTTTACATGTATGTTTTTATCTTTATAGCGAACCGCTTGAATAAGATCTACAACGGAGATCGATCTACCAAGATGTACATTTGTAGAATTTACTTATCCTCAAACAAGTTGTTTCAACTTCAGTTTAGTCAACATGACATGTTCCGATATTCCTCAATAAGAATCGCCTTGTGATGCTGACTTTAAATATGTAACTATCAGTATTATTATGTGGTAAGTAGTACTTTCGACACTCTAAACAATTAACAAGAGACATAATAATCAAACAAACGAAAGTCAATACTTACTTTAAACAGAAACAACAGAGCAATATACTGTAGGCGTAAGTAAATAAATAAACGCGATGAACCTAATAAACATGACGAATAATGAAACTATGCAACCGTTTTCAAAATGCGAAAATATTCAGCCAAAACAAAATCGTTAAACCGGGACAGCAGTTACAATGTCTATGCAAAATCCAGGTTTCGGTACAAAACTTGCTAGAGGAATTGATGTCAATAAACAGAACAATGTTAATGAACTAATGAAAACGTTTCAGCTGGAAGGCATAGTACATTGTACAAGATATGCGTTTCTGATACCTATACGAGTATACAGACACTATTATGTATGTTGTGTATCAACGGCGAGAAGGGAAGTAGGGTATATAACTTGATAGACAGGTTACTTCTGTACCACGTAATAAACTAGAGATTTCAGAGTCCTGCAACATTTCTAGATATCGCAGATTAAAAACACCAGACAACCTTCATATATGATAATATAGGGTGATCATTAATATATGGTAACATGAATAATTTGAATAACCAAAAGTCATATGATATCGGCTGAACAATTAAACATATCGTACGAATGTACGGACACTTTTTTGTGTATCAATGGCGAGAAGGGAAGTAGGGCAACTTGATTGACAGACAGGTTGCATCTGTACCGCGTACTAAATTGTAGATGGTACAACCATGCACTATTTCTAGATACCGGAGACTAAAAAGACCAGACAATATGATAATACAGAGTGGTCATTAATATATGGTAGCATAAACAATTTGAATAGCCAAAAGTCATATGATATGAACAATTGAACATATCACACTTGTTAACAACACCGTTTATATTGTCAACCGAACGTCTGACTTCATATATGATAATATGTAGATAAATAAGTACAACAACATGATATAGTTTTTGACATTTGCAAGTTTAAATTCTTAAAGGTATGTTAACATGGTTATTATTGCTAGCGTGCTGACCAAGTTATTCGCACTCTCTACTTCCAATTTGCAAGTCACTGGTTCGATTATCGGTCTGTGCATGAGATATTTCAGAAATGCCATTAAGTGAGTCTCACCCTACAGCAAATTAAATGGTTTGAGACGCAGAGGTATTCTCAAGTGTATTGGTGCTATATGTACATTTGTATTCCGGGAACGGAGTCTGTTCGGAAATAGCTAATGTAGCACATCTGATGTCCGTGTAGTTTTAAAAGCCAGATGTCATTAATAATATGGGTATGGTTCAATATGGATCCAGCATAAAATGTAACCTTGGTACATAACATACATTTGTACACGTACAAAGCCAGATCAAGGATATTGTACGACTGACTTGATGCTTTCAGTAGAAATATAGCAAATAAACATATGTTACTGAACTGTAGTAGTAATTGAAGAATAATACTGATACACCGAACACTACTTTGACCGTAAACAAACCTTTAAAATTAGAGATATGATTGAATGTAACACTGCTTAATGAGAGTATATAAATAATTGACAGTATCTGAAAGTATCAAAGTGCATATTCGCAAGTTTGATATAACACGACTGTTTATTGTAAAAAATAAATACTAAAAGTGAACCTTAGACTAAGTGAAAATATTTTGTTAACATTCAGGACGAAAACCAAACACCAGAAAAACACCAGAAACAGTTGGCTTTATTTAAAAACTTGTACTGAATACATTACTAGGTACATCTCATGACGCTGGGAGTTTAGCTTAGTATAACACAAGTGTGAATTAGGCTGTTATTGTTATTCAATTAAAAATGGCAGAATGTGTCGACTCGGATGACATACATGAAGGTCAATGTACTTTAGATACCAAAACAGTTGATATGAAAGGACTTGATATTTGTAAAGAGCACAATAACCGTATGAAGTTTTACTGCTATGGCCACAAAGTGTTAGCCTGTAATACGTGTGTATTTGCGTACCATCGAAAGTGCAGCAATGTTCCAGAAATTTCTAAGATCGACAGGAACAGTCAGTGTGAATTTTTAAGAAACGAATTGGAAACGACCATAGCAACAACGAAACATGCTGCTGAAAGATTGAGTAAAACAACGAGGAAAATATGGATTGACGTTGATCGACTACCTGAAAAGCTCGAGGAAGTGGAGGAAAGAGTGTGTGAGCTTATTGATGAATTCACGAACAACGTTATGACGGGAGCCGTTGAGTACAGAGACAAAACTAATGCGACTTTGTTAATGAGTAAGAACGAATGCGATAGTCGTATCAATGACATGACAGAAGCACTGCAAGTCATCGGTGAGATTGCTGATGATGGAACTGATTCGGAACAATTCATAATCGAGCAAACTATTGCAGATGGTGTAAAGAAACAAATCAATGATTCTAATGCGGTTTGTTCCGATTTTCACAAACTAAACATTGAACACATAATTATTTAACATGCACACGCTAGTAAAAAATGTAGAATGGTTGACAAGCAGTACAACTGTATTAAAATATACACACGTAATAAAGTCATACAATTCACAATGCTATCCAGCATATACTTAACAACCTTTCTTAGATTACAACTTTCATTTCGGTAATACTAATGTTTAATGTTTGGAACAATGTTATAAGTAATTGTTCATTGAACCGTCATCAGTTTCAATTCAATAAACACGTTACTTTTTAAGATATTCTTAATCACAAGAAGTTGTATACGAGTACTTAGACAAGTTGTTAAATTTTTGTTATAGTATACTATATTCAAACTCAGATAAGGGTGAATAACAGTATGCATGTCCGTCTTGTCAGATTTTACATGCAAATACATTAAACGTTATTTGTTTTGCATTTGCATACTGTTTTCTATTACTTAATATAAAATATTATTAAAGTTAAGTTACCAATTTTTGTCGGGCTGAATTCAACAGTTCAGCAGTTCATTCATTAATTACCGTATTAACTTCCCCATGGCATCGGACTACAATGTACCTTTGAAACACAGGTTCCAGTTTCCCTAATCACGTACGAAGCTAACCGGTATTTTTATATAGTATTAGAGGATATGTTATAAAGTGGCCACATATGTGTGTATATATATCAGTGTGTAGAATCACGTGATCAAATGAATGCGGTTCTACGCTCAAAACTATATGGTTATATTATATAGCCTAAAGTACCTTCCGTATATATAAGAATACCCGACAAGTACCGAATTCGCTCTATCTTTAGCTGTTTTTAATTGATGCTCGACCAAATTATTACACTCGGTTGAAAACTGTATTTGGTCGAGCATCAATACATACATAACAAAGTAGATATACATATATACATGGCTTAGGATAAGTACAAAATCCATATTTTGAGAAAACTAGCAAAAATGGCTTGGTAATTTATTTGCTTACGGTAAATCAAGATGTTTTATAACTTCACTTTGGTCAATATGACAAGTTGTGGTTTTCATGAAAATAGATTCATCTGAGCGCATTGTCAAGCAGAATTGGAAAATGTATCATTCCAAGCGAGCGATATATGGAAATAGCTTTCAAACAAAGCAGTGATATGAAGTACCGCTACACATATAATATTTTCAACCGATGACATTCTGTTCTGATTCGCGGTAGAAAATGTCCATTGGTATGTTCGAATAATACATACATTCGACTTCAGAAATAGGTGGATGCCAGATCAGAAAGTGGTGCAGATTTTTTTAACAAGGGCTGATCTGCTATCATTTTAATAACAACATTAAATTCCAAACATATGCTATGCAAAGAAAGAACAAAGTTGAAATATAAATCTTAGCTATTTGTCCCACTTTAACGTTGAAATAACCTTGCTCTTGATCCCAAACTGGTCAGTTATTTGTGTCCATTTGATGCACAACATTAATTGAATAATATGCAACCGGATATATGGCTATATATACATAATCATAAATTTCACACCATAATTAAAAATGTCATGTGTATTCGTAAATAAGCTCGGAAGCAAGGGTTGTTGCCCCTGTTAATAAATCTGAACCACTTTCAGATCTGGCATCCATCTGTTTCTGAAGCATGGACGTATGTATTATTTAAAAAAAATACCAATGGACAATTTCTGCCAAATGAGGTCAATAAAAATGCATATTAAGGCCTTTTTGAAACCTGGCTCCTGGACTATATACATTCTGATTCAGTAACCGGTATTAGACACCGGTCGATAAAAAATACAATAAATCGAATACAAGAAACTCATTCTTTACGTAAATTTAAATTGTGTACATCCCTTTTGACTCCTTGTCCGTGTTATACCCTAATGTATGCAATGAATTTATGTTTGTATAATGTAAGCTTCTACCTTGTTCTACTGATACTTTTACACGACCAGTTTTTCAACAGTAACCAGATGTAGAGGCAAAGTATTCAATGTTTCTATGACCTTTTATGCAACCACACAGTTTTAGTACAACTAGCAACACTTTTCAACATCTAAACACATGGACATAGCAATAAGTTTGAGCTTGAACAACTATATAAGGTATCTACATGGATTAGAAATCATTCGAAATAAGCCGCTATACATCTATTTATTAACAAGAGCAAACCAATTTGATTACATGATGTCCGTGTGTCACAAGTAATTTTCCAGTTAGTTATGATCTCAAACCATCGTGGACGGAAGACTTGAATATATTACACAACCTGCCATACTAAGCACAATGATTCCATAATGGTTGTGTACAAGCTGAATCCCATGATAATAAATCATGCGTGAAGAAGTATTAACTTAATTACCAGATTAGACCAGATGTTTATCCTACAATCCTCTGTATTTTTGTCTTACGAGGACAAAAGAAGTTTCAAAAGGTTAAACATGCACAGTAACATTTTTGAATGTCGTTACGAACAATCTACTGTTTAAAATCGTCCATATTGCATGTATGTATTGTTCCTTTACATTCATAATTTAAGCATTCAACACTAATAAAATATTTTGTCATTGAAAACTAATAAACTAGGTCTCAATCAAACCCATGCTCCAAAACTGCAAATTCGGTCGGTATTAAACGCGATCATTCAATATGCGCTAAGTTTCGCAATTAAGTCAACGGAAAATGCTTTGTTGCCTGGTGAGTGAACAAAAGTTGACATGCTCATAATTGCAATGAGGATTTATCAATTGCCTTCAAATTATCTAGACTTACATTGTACAATTGATCTATTGAGAAATCGCCAGTTGCCTGGCATGCCTATTTAACAGAAACATGCGTATTTTTTAAATTAAATTAACACTTAATCTAGTGACTATTGTTTATATATCAACTTTTAGGTGAGTGGTCTTCCATTTTGACATGTTTTTCCAGTTTGGCACAGTCTTCCATTTTGACATGGTCTTCCATTTTGTCATGGTATTCCATTTTGTCATGGTCTTCCATTTTGACATGGTCTTCCATTTTGACATGGTGTTCCATTTTGGACCGTTCTTACATTTTGTCATGGTCTTACATTTTTTCATGGTCTTCTATCTTGGCATGTTATTACATTTTGTCATGTTCTTAAATTTTGTCATGGTCTTCCATTTTGACACTGTTCACCGTTTTTGTATGTTTTTTTTTATTTTGTCACGGTCTTTCATAGTGTATTTGTCTTCCATTTTGCCGTGTTCTTCAATTTTGGAATGTCCTCCTTTTTGACATGTTTTTTTATCTTGACACGGTCCACCGTTTTGGTATGATCTTTCATTTTGCCATGATCTTCCATTTAGTCATGTTGTTCCGTTTTGACATGGTCATTCATTTTGGCATGATCTTACTTTTTGTCATGGTCTTCCATTTTGGCAAAATTTTCCATTTTGCCATGATCCACCTTTTGACCATTGTCTTCTATTTTGGCATGGTCGTCTGTTTGTCATGGTCTTCCATTTGTTTTATGCTCAATTTTGTTGATAATCGTGTTTGATAGACTGAGGCGGGGCCAGTTATGTTATAATTATAGCTCTTTATTATTTTATTCACGTTTGATTATCCTTCGTGATGCATTCCCTGTCCAATTATAAATATAATGTGGTCATTGGTAAAAAAGCATGTTAAAACTGGTTAAAAAATTTATCAAAAGCCAAATGTATTATCAGGTACCTGGTGTCTAAGCAAAGCGCTTTGTTGCACATTCCACGGGAACTAACCAAAGCCTTCTATTTTCAATTAAATGGACTGTACCCGAATGATAACGCCCTTTAACGCTTTGCTTAGGCAATAGACTACAGAGTGAACCTCATTTATTTGTTCCATTCTACCGTCGACTGTGTCATTCATAGTTGCGTCATAGCGCAGTTGTTCCGTGCCATATTTCACAATGACTTCAGAGCACCGAAACAATGTATCGATATAGACTTCATCGACTGCTATGCTCAATACGGGTATTCTTTCAAATTATTCGATTTAGGTTGTAATAAAATTAACAATTTACACGCCTTGGTATACTATTTATTTGACTAAAAACTGTACGTATTATCAGACATGGCTCTCTAGCCCATTCTATTGAAAATTCATACAGGCCAAACCTCCGACATGGCTCTGAATCACAATGCTTACCGTGCTTTAGGGTATAACAAATTGCTTTTATGTTAAGCGTCTGATCTGGCTTTCTAAAATATAGCTATACATTCACAAAAACAAACACAGCAGATCCTAAAAAACCCTGCCTCACTTGAATCCGTGAACACTTTATAGTTACATTTACACTCCAGAATGATAATACCAACCCAAAGGGGTATTTCATATTTTGAACAGTTAGTAAATGCATTCTCAGCAACATTAATGTTGATGTCGGTTTAGAAATGCAACTGAAACACAGCAGTTGCTTTACCAGAACAAAATACCTCTAGAGCATAAAATACGAACAAAATACAAACACAGAAGATAAAAAACACTGTCTCACTAGCATCCGTATACATTTTGTAGTTGCATATACAGATTTAGCGCAACTACAAATGTAGTTAGTGCATTAATATTGGTGTCAGTTTTAAAATGCAGCTGAAACACATCTTTAATAGAACAAAATATTCCATAGAACATGAAAAACGAGACGTGGTACTGTTTTTCAAGTGCATTTGTTTCGAAAAATGATTACAAAACCTAGACATACGACGACGCTAAGCATAAAAATAGATTGCTAAGATGCCATTGAAAATATAATACACATGTATGACTTGGTATATGCACCTCACCAATATACATTATAGCAAGTTCTTTATGTATGTAGCCTTGTCTTCTTCACGAAAGAAGAAATCGTTGTTGCGTTCATTACTCACGTAGCCATAGTATGTTGATAGGACTCTGAGACATGAACAAAATCTCCAGGTTCGGTTAATAACAGTGAACGCGTTGTGGCTTTCCAGACAATATTTTAAACAACTAGTCTTGTTTGCATAGGTCAACGTTCCTAATAATTGAGTGTCTGCTATATATATTGCATCGCTCGTCTTTAACATACATTCGGTTGAGTTGGTTCCGTTCGGCATAATGTAATCAACACAAGTTCCTGTAAAAGATACATGTTTGGGTAGCACCTGTTATGTACAATGACATTTGCGGAAAATCTTATAATGTGCACGTTTTTATTTTTGGTACAGGCAACAGACATGTTAACACCATACAGTCGATTGATCACTGTAGTATATATTGAAAGAGCGAATATGCATCAGTAGTAATTTTGTACCCAATCGAACACAAATGGACATGAGAAATTCATTTTAATTAAGAAATAATGAATGTGTAGCTGTGACAGCGAGGACCTATTTCGCGATCCATTCCGACACCCATTTATTAAATTGGGAGCACGTCACCAAGGCAAAACAATCCAAATGCGACCAAGGTATCACTTACTCTCTATACACATTTGTCTACCCTTCCATCTACCATCAGTATCACAGCGAATGAAGTCTGATCCAAATATTAGGAAACCTTCATTACATGTCAGGGATAATGTTGAGTTTATGGTTGTATTGTAGTTCTCCCCGTATGTTCCACATTCTTCTACAGGTGGTTGGCCGCAATCTAGTGTAAAATATGGAGTACCTTATACTAAATTTGAATTCGTTTCATTTGTTTAGTTTTTAAATTAAATTAAGTTCACTTCGAGTGTGAATGCAGTATAACCAGTTAAACCCTAGCACCGCCTACGGGTGCTGGTCGCTCGACTGCCTAGTTTTTTTAAAGGCAGATATCTCAAGAAATTGTTATATCCATCCGTCAATCTGTCTGTCCGTAGACAGATTCTCGTGGACGTAAATTGGCATACAGTATTTGCTGGATATCCTTTAACTTTCACACATGAACGACCTCATCATGCACACTTGGAAGGTATAATCAATCTGTCTAATACAGAAATATTCTTTGTTTTTTTCAATTTGAGTAGTAAGTTAAATGTATTCTTACCAACTAAATGACACTGTACATTACCACCAACCCAGCCATTTTCACCGTCACATCGCAAGGAGCGTGCCCCATGTAGCATGTAATCTTGTTTACATCTTATCCTGATGTTAGAGCCATGGCGGTATGTTTTATTGGTACCATATTTCAAACTGTTAGACACAGAAGGCGCTTGACAATCTACAAGTACAAAACATATTTCGGATTTTATTCTACTAAATCAAATTCTAAGCTACTTGTATACATTATTAGTGTACACATGCATCAGTGGTAGCAGTCATCGAGGCTTGCACGATACAACCGAAAAAACGATATTACAATACAAATTGTACAAAGGAAGGCTTTATACAGCCGAAACATATAACCTACAAAAATAGAAAACTTCGCATGAATGCTCTATCGATTAGGCTACGTGGACAATAGATTCACTTACCTGGTTTGCATGTGGGTAAACTACTTTATTTGCAATCAGTGTTTCACATACCATGTTTGCATGTAAAAGCCACTCCATTTTCTATCAGTGTTACACTTACCTGGTTTGCATGTAGGTAAACTACTCCAATGGCTATCAGTGTTACACTCACCTGGTTTGCATGTAGGTAAACTACTCCAATGGCTATCAGAGTTACACTCACCTGGTTTGCATGTAGGTAAGCTACTCCACTGTCTATCACTGTTACAAGTGATTTCCTGATATCCACTACGACTATAACCCTCGTCGCACATAGCTTGTAGGACATCACGATAAAATGTTGATTTGCCTTCAAAATGTCCATGAAGTAATTCTGGCCATCCACAATCTGTAGACAAAATAGCAGATATATATGTAGAAACACGTATCGCTATGTATAGTTACACAATCTATCTATAGTAACAAATATCTAAATATATTTGTAGATATACATACGTGGGTGAATAAAAAAGTTCGTAGAATTTTGCCATAACTTTTTTATTTTCAGAGTTATTGTCGTCATATTTATGCTGAATTAATACATTGGTATTTTCTTCACATACACAGATTTGTAGCGACCTGGTGATAACAGTTTTAATAATATTTATATCTTAAATAAGGACGATTACGCAAACCGGAGCACAAGGATAATTTGAAACATATTTTATTAAATTTACTAAAATATCTCAATACCTTCGGAAACCGTCAAAATGTTATGTTTGATTGCATGATGTCATTTATAAAGTCTATTAAAATTTCAGACGTCATTTCCGATAAATAATGTTTAAGTCAACATTTACATAATCGCACTATATAGAAATAACGGTGTAAAACGGGTCTACCGGAATTTACGGAACCACGGGCTGCTATCAAAATCTGCGTGAAACTGGAATATGCGTACGGCATCAGAGACAAAACATGGTTTGGAAATGTGCAGGGATATATCCTGAAATAAATAGACATCAATTTATAAATTTGAATTAGTGATTTCATGAAGGCCGACAGATTTTGACAACCAAATGAATACACCCGATATTGGTGACGTTGGTTCGCGACGTCGTCGAAAAGGAACAGCACTATATAATATAGCGGATATAGCAAAACACTTATATTAATCTTATGGGACAGCGCACACGATATTAAACAAACAATTGGAAATGCAGAAACTATTATCACGATGGTTATCCAAAAATACCAACGTATAAGTCACTCGAGAAGCGAAAATGAGTCAAAACAATAACGTAAGTATTGAAAAACATGGCGTAAGTTTGACGTTATTCATCAAATGACGCTGACGTGCTGTTACTGTGTTACAGCATGTTTATGTTTCAATGTAAAAATCATGTATTTTTGTCTAATTCAATGAAATTTGACAAATTGTTTTGTAATACTTATGTTCACGTTATATTAAAATTTTAAAGCATTTGAAGCTGTGGTTTGTGAGTTATGATATTTTCCTACGAATCTTTTGATTCACCCACGTACATGTAGTAACATATCTTATAATTTATAAATTATCTATTTTGATAAAAGCAGCAACGTAAGTTCACGTAATATCATTAGTGACACCTTTTATCCCGAAGGCAAATACCTATGAGGCTTGATATTGACTCCAATGTTAGTAATAGTTGTAGCTGTTATTGTACACTATTTCATTTGTTGTAAACAATCATTCAAAATGTTCAAGGACTGTTGTGATACATATGTTCCCCTAAACACCATCCACGTTTGGTAGGAACATTCCGTTTAAAGCTTCATTTTAACATTCGCGAAATCCTTAATCACTATCAGTGTTGTATACCAATGATTCGTTAATACAGAAACAACCAACTACATTCAAATTATCACTGTTGATTAATGACGCCAAATTTGAAAACGAAACAATCTATGCTCTACTCCTTTGATAACGTATGATGCAATACACTGCGACACCCATTCTCAAACGCATTCTTCAACTGCGATTGTCTGCAATATTTAATGCGATTTTGTATAATATTATAGTTTGCTGACAATCAACGTCTGGATAAATGTAAAAGTAAATACATACCGTACACACTTTCAAGCCTACCTACACTTTCCACCAACTTGTCCAATTTTTCTGAAATGAAAAATATAGTTTATAGTGTACATTTCAGTATGACTAAACCATTCATATGTTAATTGTCATCCATGTTACCTGAGAAATGTATTGGCTGAATAAACAATACAAACATTCGTTATCTCGAGGACTCAACGGGACAAGAATGCTCGAGATAATCATGGTGCTCGACTTATCCGAATCTCAAAATGTGTAGTGTAAGTGTGTTAACAATGCACAGGTGTCTGATATTACGTTGTTATTACGTTGTTTATCGTCTTCAAATACATATGAGCGGTTCTCCAGGAAATGTTGATAATATAGGGTTAGAACAAGGATACACATGTGAACAGTTTCTAAAAATTTGAACAAATTGTTTCATGCACTTACAAAGTTATAGACGTTTTAAACCAACTACTTTGTTTCCAAGTAAATTTTTGGTCTTAAATACAGTACAACTCTCGCGACTTTTGCCAAAATCGCGATGCATCTGTGGACGATTTTGTACTTGCGTGGACGATCGCCGCGATTTCAGCGCGATTGTCCACTGTCAAACCAACGGCGAATCACGGCATTCGCGTAAATCTATTTTAATGTACGTATTTACAATAAACAACAATAAATTGGTTGTAGAATTAGCAAAATTTTAATTTAAGGTAATTTAGACCCTTTTCGCTTTGTTGGTTCTCTGATTTCCGACGCTTTTCGACGGTTTTCACCCTTTTTTGGGGTTCATTCACAGTAATAACATATTCCGTAAATTTGATTACAGTTGAATTATTCATGAAATAAAATATCATCAAGTAAAAACAGTTTGGTTGTTAGTCATACAAACTTGTAAAAGTGTTGACAGTAACCCCAGTGTTGCGTTTCTAGATGTTCTCAGTATATATGGTACAATTAAGAAACGCGATTAGCGGCTTCAGTTTGCACTGAAAAAATAGAGAAAACAAAATTCTCAGAAATTAAGCGTAATAAAAGTTTATATATTACCTTCATTGTTTAGCGTCCGCCTGGATATCAGCTCCAATGTTCCGATAACATTAGCAAAAAGTGTCTCGTTAGCTGAATAAGTTTCAACTGAGTAACAATGTAACACCGCTAACACAAGATAAATATACTTCATCCTTAGGTAGCTTACAAACGACGATACAAAACGCTATGAAACGGTAAATACAATATGCACTGCGATTCAACTATATGCTTATTCAGCACTGACCTATATTTTACGATGTTTATTCTATAAAAGCTATTCAATTAGTCCGGCGATTCCACTTGTATGCTGTTAGACAAATGAACTACAAAAGGCCAATAGTTTATTTCAAACCGTTGTAACATATTCATAATTGGTCTAACGAGTAAGAATGTTGCCATGTATACTGATAGAAAATACTAGAACCTTAAGTAAGTCAAATTAGCTTAAGTACCACACTTGAATAATCAGTTTAAATTGACGTAACAAATATGTTGCCCTTTTGAGTAGTTAGAAGTGTTTTAGAGTGTAAGTGTTCTTAAGATTCATAACTATTTCATCCTGTGTCAAACTCTAGTTGAATTTATGAGCGCTATTGTAACGCACAAAATTTAATGACAGAAAACTACATGCGGTCACATAAAAAACATCTAATATCCAAAAGTCTAATACCAAATGCCATACTAGAATTACTGTGGTACTCGCTTATCATACAGTTGTTTAATAGGGTAGCGGGTCGATGTTAATTGCCATACCAATATCCCGTACTTTCGAGGATTTGGCCAATTCAGATTTTGGTCAGCCTTAATTTACTGAATTTTGTGTTTAGGAATCTCGCAGTGAATAGTGAATTAAACAAACAGACATTTAACGTCTTAATCTTTCGCTCATAAATTAGCTTTAATTGTTTAACGATGCTTACAATTTTCCATAGAACATAATATAATATAAAAAGATAAAAGTTCATACCAAATTTATGTATAAATGATGACGTCACGTCAATGACGTCATGTTTTACTCGATGACGCCACATGATGTAACGCGCCAAAAAATCAATGTCTGTATCGTCGCAAGACGTGGAGTACTATCGATTGATTTACATCTCTTTTTTGACATTACAACCATGGGTTTTCACTTTATTGAAGTTAATTTGATCCAAATGCGAAACGTCATCATTTACGTTATTTCTGCCCCCCCCCCGCATTGGCATTGATTGACGGAATTCCCGATGAACGGGGTGCCTTTTTTCATATAAATGAATGATATATGTGTGGTTGTACAAACTAATGATAATGGTTCAAATGATTTGCCTAATTCAAAGATATCGTTTGGTGACTTTCAACAAGGAACATTCGACGAGTATAACACATTAATAGCTATACATGAAATAGGACCGATTTAACATGAATAATGCGGAGATGTGATGACATATTATCTTGATTATATACGCCGTATCTATTCACTGGCTGATTGAATTTGCACCGAGTAAAAAATAAATGCAACAAAGAAGTTAGAGGTTGCCTATTAATCCAATGAATACTCTTTTCAAATTGTGTGCATGTTATGCAAACAAACAACCCAATGTAGTGTTTAATAAACATCATACCCACCATCTTAAATAACCTGTTGTGACCATGAATGGTAATGTATGCAGTCTAACCGGGTAAGGAAGTTCAAAATGAAATAACTTTATTATTGTGTGTCCGATTTCAATTCAGTTTTCACCATTGTGTTTCAAATGATCATAATTTTAAAATAAAATCAACGCGTTGTTAGCATTTTCTTTCCCTTTAAACTTGTTGATCATAATTATCTTCAATATTTCTGAACGTATTTTGTTGATCAAACATAAAGGATACGTAACTGTTCAGAGTTGGTGATTTATAGAAGAATAATGTACTTGTAAGGTAAGAAATTTGAATGTATTGCTACTATCAGTATCCCATTAGTTAGTATTTATTTTCAACGGTTATAAATACATTAAGTCGATAGTAAAATATCATATTATTTCAACGCACATATATTATAGTATTATTATTATTCTTGTTATTATTATTAAACATTTTAAGTATGTACATGTAACTAAACGTATATTTCAAATTTTGCCAACGTTTATTACGTTTATTATTATGAGAACATTATTAACGGTCTTTTCAAATTCATCAATACTAAATACCATTTAGAATTTCCACTTATGAATGCGTCCAAACAAATCAATGTAAATGGGGCGGTCCTCCATAAAACAAATTAAATTCAATACATCTTACTCATTCACGATCAAGGAAGTTACGACAACTTACATCTATAACAGTGGTTGTTATATAGATATGGATATAAAACGTGAGAATTCTCTGTAGATATTTGATTACCGGTAAATGAAAGAGGCATTCCCTATAACTGCCATATTTTTCTCTACTATCACATTAAATGAGCTGAATGTACAAAGCACAATCAATTATCATAATTTGTCTGAAGAAAGTGTGCGCAAATATGTCTCTATAATGTCAAAAATATATTCAACTCATCAATGACAATTTATCGCTTCTTGCGATTTATTATTAAGTGGTCAAAGGGAAACAACTCGTTACTATTTTGGCTCGTTACGGAATTATATTTTCATTTTTTCTATGTAATTAGTGGGAGCTTGTAGCAATTATGATTCTCATTTAAGGTATAATATACCTGAATCAATTTAAATGATCAAAGTTATATGCAACGCCTCTTCTAGCGAGTTTATCAGCATTATACGAACTCAACAATAGATAGAATAGTATACATATTACTGAAAATATGACATTGTGTGAACACCAATGACACAGCACTGGTGACAATTGACTGAGATATATGTATGATAGCAAATTATAGCTCATTGTTGGCAGACACTAGAGGTATGTTACATGTATTTAGAAATTCTTGGACTTTCAATGTTCTGTACACTATAGTAATAGTTGTTTTCTTTTGATTATGATTGCATTTAAACTGCAATTTTTGTCACCATTGTATCATTGCATGCTTTAACTTTATACATTTATATGGTAAATATATATTAATATTAAATTATGTAATCCAGCAATCATATAACCAGGCATGATATCACTATTGAAACACATTATCATCCCCAACCAAACCATTTTTATTAATTCCTCTAGTGGTAACTTCTTAATACGTTTCATCACAGAACATTTTTTTCGGAGGTTGCACTCCTGTGTGTCCGCTATGGTAGTCAAAGAAAATAATAAGGTCGCCTTCCTGGATGGCATTGGTTGCAGAATCATCAGTACAATTATTTTGTATTTGTTCTTATTATGTAAAATCATGGAGAAGAACCAAGATAATATTCAAGAATACTTTAATAACTGGTTACGACGCATACTTCAAAGAGGGCGAACAAAGGAGATATCCAACCAGGAACATTGGTCACGAATTAGACAACACCCGATCACAGACATAAAAGTTTAAAACAGAAATAAGAATGGTTCGTACATGCATACGCTGCGAAGATACGAGCTAAACATTGCAAGCCAAACTATTGACTTGAATCCGCAAGGTACACGCATATCCATGATTGATACAGGACACTGGATGTTGAACGAAGAACGAAGATCCTATGATCGAACAATATGGTTTGATAATGATATTATTCATCAAAAATTATTTAATAATCGAACTATTTGTTTCAGATGCCACCAGGTACTTGTTGTATACTACAAAAATGAGATTCCTAAACCATGTTCTACTACTTGCATTGCTCTGTCGTTGTCACTTCAGTAAGTAGTTTTTATACTAATATAATACATGTACAAATACATATGTTTAATGTTGCAACATACATGTATATGTTTGTTTATTATTAATGCAAGTTCATCATTATGTGTACTAATATATTTATCAATCTAATGCATAGCATTTACAGTTGTCAATCATAAGCCATAATATATATTATTCGGAATACCAATAGCGAAGGTACATTTTCCTTTACCAATATACATAATTAAAATTTCAATTCTTTTAAATTGTTAACTCGAAAGAACTGTTAGCTTACACCGTCTATTTGTGTACCCATAGTGTTCATGTTGAACCATTTTCCGTTGGCCTCCGTTACGCTTGAATGATCACGCCATCACAAACGGTAAAACGTTTTTTGGAGGCAAAATTGACAATTGTGAACATAATCGTGTATATAAGAGTCAAGAGGCTGACGATTTACTAGAAATACTTTGTGTCGGATACATTTGACATGTTTCTATCATTATAAGACTGTTGCATCATATCCAACAGACTGACCGTGTATATGACGTACCACGTGACAATGCTGCTATAATTCTAGCACCAAACTCAATTGCATTGTTTTAGCTTAATCGTAGTCCGACCGACATTAAAATTGATGGGACAAATCCTTTTATTTTGCGTTTTATGACCTGTGCGCTGTTTTTTAAAATGTTACATTTCGTACAGTGTATACATTACGACATCCACACTTGTCTGTGGTCAAAAGGAGATCATTTTGGTACAATTACCGATTATATTACCTCCCTTTCACTGCAAAAAACGTAGTAAAGCGTTTATGTTCACAATTGTCAATTTTTGCAAATCAAATTAAGCGTACATTAGAAATTAAATTGACTAACTATTTGTGTATTTCGTATCACAGACATGTATCAAGTAAATTGGATGTGGAAATGTAGTCGAAAATAAAAAGCTCTTATTTTGCGCGCTTGAATAGACGTTTTATCATTTGTGATGGTATGATCATTCAAGCGTAATGGAGGCTAACAAAAATGGGTTCAAAATGAGCACTATGGGTACACAAATGGAAGGTGCTTTTAAAAAGTTCTTTCGAGTTAACAATTTAAAAATTTTGAATTTTTAATTCGTTTGCGAAACTCTTGACGCTCAGTATATTATGTAAATTCATAAGGAAACAAAAAAAGTCATTGAATTCAAAATGTTATTATACACTGAGCGGCAATGAAAACGCAACACTTTTTCAACTTGAATATTTCTGTAATCTGTCAACTTATAAACTTGAAATTTTGTATGCTCAATTCGATATATATTATCTACAAAATTCAGCTTTTTCCGTGAAAATACTTTAAGAATCACTCGTCCATAGCGGAGTAGCCTTAAACCGCAGTTTCCCGCGTGCTGGTGGGTGGCTTCAGATTTGCTTGCGTATTTTGTAAGCATTTTGAAGAAAATGGATGGATTAGTCGGAAAAACAAAATAACCAGTAGAAATCATGTTGCATATGTCAAAGGCAGACTCCGAAAGAGCAGTCGCTATGCTCAATTGTGGAGTATCCGTACTAAAAGTTAAAGTTTCGTTGAATTAAATTACCGAAGTCATTATTTCATTTATTTAACACAAGTTTAAATACATATACACCTGTTTAGAAGGCTAAAAATTCATTAAAAAGCATAGGATGTAAGAAAAATGTTCAAGTCAAGTGCGATAACTCTTGGATAATTATCCTCGCGTTTTTAGATAAATCACCAAACTTTTACACTAAATTGTATTACTGGATGTTACTGAACTAGTCTACATGCTCAAGTTATGGTGTTCATTAACATTTAGACGTGTTTTGAAAATTAAGCACGCAAATCAAAGGGCATTTTGTCTCCATTGAGTGCAATAATCAGTCTTACAAAAATAGCTATAGCGTTTATGCAATCTATTTCCAGTTGCAAATTGTGATACTTTCAACATCATTGGGACAACTATAACACAATTTTATTATTCTAAAACCGAGCAGTTTCGAATATGCGTTTACAGGCGCAAAATTCGAAGCAGTGTTATAAAGAAACCTGCAAGTTAATTATTCAATCATTTTATTTTTCCAATATTATCTCCCTTTGAGCATAGAAAATACACCATGGTTATAATAGACCAAGTTGTTTTTTAGTGGTTGTGCGTGAAATAGTGTATAGGCTCCTTAAAAGTACCTGAACTTTACATAGCCCTTCTGTAACGACGGAACTGCATCCCTCTAACATTCAATGAACGTTTCATAAGATTAATTTGTCGTAGATCCACATGATGGATCGCTCATGTTGGTTGTTTTAAAAGATTAAAAAATGCGACTTTCTGTTTTATACTGACCCCAAAACAACTGATAAAAAGCTATGTTGCTAAACAAATTTATCTGATTTGAAGTGATATGCATGTGTCACTTGCATATATCTATTCAATGCCAAAATTTCGCGTTGCTCACATATTTATCAAATGTGCACTATGTAAGTGTTGCGTTTTCATTGCCGCTCAGTGTATATACGTTGAATTGTCTTTCTTTAGCTGTTTAGTGCACTAGGTACAGAATGAGTTATGTTCAGAAGTTATATATTCGAATTTTAGTTGTAAGAGCACCCGAACCAGGATGTGAGAATTGTGGATGTTGTGTAGATAAGGTGTGTGCCAGAAAAAAATTCAAAGAATATGCTGTGAACGATTACTGTACATACGGGTGTATTGAGGGTATTGGGGGGAACAAATGCTACAACAAATGCCCTGATGATTGTGTCACATGCGAACAAACACACTACAGAAATTGTACAACATGTGCGACCGGAAAGTATTTTTCTACAATAAGAAGGACAACTAATGATGGTATAAAGCAGTATAAGGGATGTGTGGACTGCCCCGCAACTTGTTTAAATTGCACATCAGCAACTAATTGTCTAGAGTGCGACGCTCGACATTACAATACTGAACAATATACCAACTGCTCCACAGAATGTCATAAACTTTGCAAGGAATGCACATCATCATCAATATGCCAGGAATGTGAAGCTACGTTTTATAATCAAGGCGATATTACAAACTGTTCGTTGTCGTGTCCTGTTAATTGTGTGTGTTCGTCTCCGAGCGTTTGTGCATCATGTCAAAACGGTTTTTACAACGTAAGCCAACAGTGTTTGAGTCCTTGTCCAGATTCGTGCAATGACTGCTTAGATCAGAACACTTGTCAGTCTTGCAAAGACGGATATTACAACGGAAAGGACATGTCGACCGATATCAACGTTAATGATTGTTCACAACGATGCAGAGAGACTTGCTCACAGTGTACTTCGTATGATGTATGCACTACTTGCAAACAGGGACATTTTGGGCGTTATTGTCAGAATAATTGCTCTGTAGGGTGTACAAACGGTAAATGTTATTCGCATGATGGTGTGTGTGAATGCAAATATGGTTTTGACGGTAGTCTTTGCAATAAATGTGAAACAGGTTTCTATGGAAACAAATGTGACACACCTTGTCCAACCTCATGTTATACTGACAGACTAGACACATATTGTCAAAAAGACAATGGAATATGTTTGACATGCCCAAACGGTTTCCATGGCGATTACTGCAACATGACGTGCAGTGAAAGGTGTTCTAACAACCGTTGTGATCAGGACGATGGACATTGTACCTCTGGATGCGCTGGTGACTACCATGGTCCTACATGCGCACAAGGTAATACAAAACTTTAGATGTACACGCAAGTTTAATACATTAATTTATGACTGCATTCAATAGTACACAAATGTTTGGATCATAAAATTGAAGTAATTTTAATTATGATTTAAGCATCAGGCTATAAGGTTGTCGTGTTTTGAAGCTTTTCAATATCGTGTGTTTTATTGTGTCTATTGAGTATTGTATTCCTGTCTTATTTGTATTTCACTAAATGTACAGCTTACCGTCCATTCTTTGTTAAACACTGTAAATTGTGAAATATTTCAATTTAAAACGTTGTGAATGGCATGATGATGATCATTCGATCTGTATCTTCCTGGTCCCAACGTTATTTCGGTTGTGAAGGTTATGTAATGTATAAGATTTACATGTAAACAAACTTTGTTTACTAGCGTATTCTATATAAACACTGATAACGCATCTTAAACATGTCAATGACATGCAATGGTACAACACTGTATATCCATGATTATATTTCAGTTGATGACACTGCACGTTTTGTTGGTATTGCTGTTGGAGCTTCAGCTGCCACCATTGTGGTTGTTATCATCATATTGCTAGCAGTATTTTGTTTCATCATTTGGAGATGGTAAGATGACTCATTGTAATTATATATAATTATGATAATGTAAAAACAACTCTGCCTATATGACATGCTATGAAAAATCGGACAGGGAAGACAGCATTCGACCAAGCCAAGACAGAAAACAGTAACACTATAACACATCACAACTACATGTACACGGAGCAAGGCATTAAAATGAATTTACGTTTTATGATAGGTAATGTTACTTAACTTATTTTCTAGCATGATATTCAGTAATCTATAAGTGCTGCGGTTGATTGCGAATAAAGTGAATATATACACATGTATACACTAATGCACTTAAAGTCCTTATGTGTTGAAACAGTTGCACACACTTTCAGAAGCCTGCACGACGATACCGAGTGATACTATTTGTATGCATTAAAGTCGTCAGTAAATTTTCAGGAAACGAAGGAAAGAGCAAGGGAAAGTGGTGGAAGCAAGTTATGTTAACACAGAATTCCAACCAGAAATTTCTGATCAACAGGAGAACGTGCAAACGTCTAACGGTATGTACATTTAGTGTTACATGTATAGTACTCACTTAACTTTCTTTTATCCCCATGAACACCCGAAGGAAAATACTTTACGGCTGTGAAATATCAATGATTCGTAGTTAATGTTGTGTCTGTTATAATAGCCTTTTCTTGTCCTTTTGGTTTCGTTTGTGCAATGTTGTGTTTGTTGAGAGACAATTACATGTCGTACCCTGTCTTACATGTATTTGTTTTTATCTTTTAACGTTTATCCTAACTTAATGTACCTTTGTTACAGTAGCTCAGTGGTTAGTGCGATTGCCGTCTAAACTGGCGACCTGGTACAAATCCGGGTATATGCCTGCTATATTTCAGTAGAAATAAAGCAAAGAAAGGCTAAGTCCTGTTGTTTTCATGTATATATGCATAGTTAAAGATATGGTTTGATTTTCGTTACTTTATTATTGAATGTATTGTTACATATATTGAACATTCAGTTACATCAAATGAAATACGTAATATTTATCTTTCAGAATATGAAGCATTGGACGAAACAGAATATGATGAGATCAAATAATTACAACAACAGATAACATACGTGCTCTATAACAACTACACATCCGATAACATACCTGCTTAATACTCAATGATGAAATCAAATAACTACCCATCCGATAAGATACGTGCTTCATGATAACTTAAGAGCCGATAAGATACGTGCTTTATACTCAATAAGTGACAAATAGATTAGTTTATTATGTTGCAGTTGTAGCATTGAATAAATAAAACTTGCACATGAAGCCCTATAATGACTCTTCACAGTCCAGTTAGGGTATGAATAGAGTGACCAATTACAAATGCCGATACAAACATGAGTAATATAATTCCAATGCAAATCTAAACTCCTGTTCATGCTATGATTGTAATCTTATTGGTACAAATAATCGGCTACGTCACTCTCAAAATATTCTTACTGGACTATACGTGGCTTATACATGTACCCAATTTGTGACAAATGAATAAGTGTTGTTGGTTGCAGTTTTAGCATTGAATAAGCTTGCACATAAAACACTATATTGATTTTAGGGTAAAGTACGTATATTTTGGGAACAATATGATGTAGTATTTACTTAATTAATATGTTTTGTATTTTATCATATCACATTTCCCATAAATGATTGTATTATATTGAGGACCGGAGGCTTTTCATATCATTTAATAAATCTTGAATCTTGAAACTTGAAAGTGGCGCGTACCACATTTTCTTCGAAGAACACGGTAATTACATTTACATTGTATCTTATCAAGTGTCCTTAGATAGCAGGATTAGACAATTTCTGATACTTGATAACCAAGTCACTATTGTTATAGTGGGTGTAAATTATTTCACAATATACAGTGTTGCTTGAAAGACTAACGGAAGTTATGCTTTAATACCAATTTGTTACGACAGTCAAGTTCGCAAAACCTCAATATATATAATGATTACACAAAGGTGTATTATATAATGTTTCTGAATGATAGCAGTTGGACGGCAATACATTCAGCTCAATGTCTTACGTCACAATATCATTATTGTCTTTATCTACTGTGCTTGACATTGCATTCTTCTGTTCGTATTTTTGGTTTCGCATAACATTTCATTAAATACAAATAACCTGATTGTACATTGTTCCATTTTCACCTTGTATTTGTAACTTATGTGTAAATGTCTGCTGAAGATGATTATGTTGTGTTTTCTAATGTTGTAAATTTTGTCTTCAGTTGATGCATTTTACAACATGTACAAGAACGTCAGAGACATGCATTATTGCTACATTGTAGATGCGTACTCGTTTATTGTATAGCGGGAAATGAAAATAGAAAACATTTTGTTTTGAAGATTATTGATGAAAATTTGGCATATGAATGTCACCATAATTATTTGGTAAACCAATTGAGTAGTTTTTGTTCCCTCTGTGGTATCCCGTTTCATTAATAAGTTAAAAATAATATTTGATAATAATTAGTGTAGCATTCAAATAAACCAGTAACAGATCAGAATAGAATGCCATCGGAAGAAAATATCATATGTGTATCGGTGCTGGCTTAGAACGATACATTTTCAAATTCTGCTAGACAATGCGCTGTTGTTGAGCCTATTTTATGAAAACCAGAACTTATCATGTTGACCAAAGTGACAGAATGTGAGGAAATCAGGCAGAGAAGGCAGCATTTAATCAAACCAGCCGAGCACAGAAATCAGACACACCACAACACAACTTTACTGAGCAATGCCCCCACATAAGTTAAAGAAACAATAAAACTCCCCGCCGGAAAATAATTTATGAATAACACGGATCAGAACAGAATGGCATGGGTTTAAATGAAGTTTAAACATCTTGTTTTACCGTAACCAAAAATTAATTTCCATACAGTTTTTGCTAGTTTTCTAAAACATATCGAGTTTGTACTAACAACCTTATCATTTAATGCCAGCGCTATGTATATTTATTGTGTTACACTATATGCATTATATAAGTTCTTGTCTATGTATTAATGTTATCAATAAGTAAATATAAGTAATGTTCTTGTTCATTACGCTTGTTGTTTGTTTTTTCCTTGTATTTAATGTCCATAAAATTAACCTTTAGCATAATGCCTAACTAATAGACTCACTATTGCAGCATACTGTCAACTTAACTAGATGAAGTCACTTCTGCAACTGAATTAATTTTCGTGATTTAACTGCGGATAATGTGAGCAGTAGACCTATTTGTAATATAAGCTTGGGGATTTAAAAACAACTTTATTTCTGCTTACACCCACCTTCCTCATATGTAGATATATAATTATCGAAAAAAAAGTCGAATTCTATGATTTATTTGTTTTATTCTCTCATTTTTAACATTTAATTGCACAAATTCTGTCGAACTCCATTATCCGTGTCATTGTCAACAGTTGAATCATTGTTATGTTTGGTTCTAACATTGAATACATTGTGTAAGTGTGTGTTCATTAGCATAACCATTCAAAGAGTAGTGGTATAGCCTCATCCAGTAAGCAGCATTGGTATCATCAACTGATTGGTCAACGGACAGTTCTGAAAATACAAACAAAACTTTCTGAGAATATTTATTAACCATAACCTAGCAAGTTGTTAGTTATATTGTAGATCTATTTTGAATTTAACACAAGAAAAATAATGAGTGTACATTTTGTAATCGGTAGATACATGAGCCTAAATATGAAAGCCTTTACCTACCGTCGATCATAAACACTGATAAATTGCAGTCAAAGAAAAAATTGCGAACAATTTTACATTTTGAATCAACAATAATTATAAGATCACAATGAAACTAATATATTGGCCTCCAATAATGCCAGTTTCGAAATTATAAGCCAATTTGGTCATGTTCTAATATTTACACAATTAATATAATCAGATATGGTTTTGTAAGTTATATTTCAGTCGTATATAATTTATGTGGATGTGGCATCTATCCGCGGTGCCTAAGAATATACTTTGTCCTTAAAGGTATCAATTTACACCTTGGTGGATAGAAGCATGTGTGTCTTGCTCAGAAAAATGACCAGCGATCCAGACAGGGGGGGGGGTGGGACATCTCGATCCGGAAGCGCGAAACCTACCTCTAGGCTACCCCACCATGTTCAGTTGCAGCAGCAGGTTGCAGACAGATCAATCAAATACATAATAAAATTACTGACGCAACATGGATAAGCTACAGTTTGATAGTATTTTTTGTTGTGCATGCACTACATTATTTCGTGACTTTGCACTATCAAAGAAAGTGAAAGAGACTGATACAATCTCATATACACCATTATTATATTTTATTACTGTATGCTGATGCATGACCTGACGACACTCCGTATAGGGTCATGACAATGTCGTCATCCATCGAAACAATTATTTAGCAAATCTGAAAGTGCGGCAACAAAATGCGGGGTTTGACGTAATTGTGCACTAGTGAGGTCATTTGAAAGTTGAATGTTGTCATATCTGTAAAGAAGTAAAGGACTAGAGCAAATGTTAGGATCTTGCATGATATTGAGGCTGATAGTAACACAAATATGCACACGACTTTGCAATTCATGTGTGAAAAGACTTATTGAACTATCACCGGGTGTATTGTTAAAAACACCACGTCAATATGCGATTCATCCAAGCATCATTAGGCCGATTTAAGTCTTTTCGAGGTAATGGAATGGAACTCTTTGTTTAATGCGGTAGGGATGTATGTTTTTGGTAGGTGAGACATAGTTAATTGTTGTTAATATTTGGCGTTGACTGGGAGTTGCAATTGTTTATATCATTTGCGTACATGTGCTTCAAGTATATCGTTTTGCCAGGGTTTAACATACTGCTTCAATGATTAACTGCTCATATTGTCGCAAAAGTTTACATTGTTATAAGATATGTATACGTTCTATCAAGGAAGTTCAAAAATTTCTGATCCGTGACATGCTCATGAATACACTAGGACATTTTTTCTGCAACTTTTAAAACAGTGACTTCCGATCATTGTATCCTTATATCGTTGCGTAATGTTTTAAAACTTTAAAAGTACAATTAACTCTCATAGCTTTTAAGGATTTAACGGATCGCACATAAATTGATAAGCAAATGTGAATTTGTGTAAAAGTTTGGAATAAAATTGTCGGTTTGAGGTAAGACATTTGAATATATTAATAGTATTACAATGTTGTATTCCATTAATTAGTGTTTATCTATGCAAGAAGTCGGTAATGCAATAATATATTTCCCGACCTTTTTAGCCACTTTTAGGGATACATGTATTAAAGTCATAATGATATTAAACCGTATGAACCAAGTTGTCATTTTTAATACCGATAACGACCAAAAACACAAGTACCGGAAGTTTTGTAAAAATATGCTTTTCAAGGTGTGGACTGGTGATACATATTGTGCTATATACGGGTATTCGTTAGATAATTAGGAATACAATGCACATAGATATACCGAATGCATTGATTGTGAAATACGTACAGATACAAATCTAAATGTTTGAAATATTCACATGTCAGAAATCCTGACATTACAACCATAGTATGTATTGGTTAGGCTGCCACATGTAACACGTAAGTAAATATTACTATTTAAATTATACAATTCAAATATTGCGCACGTTCATTATCATCAGAACGGTATCATCTGTCTTTCCAAATTCATCATTAGTAAATACAATTTAGAATTTCCGCTCACGAATGTGTCCAATCAAATCATTGTTGATGGGGGCGGTCCCCCATAAAACAAATCAATGTAGGTGTGGGCGGTCCTCCATAAAACAAATCAATGTAGGTGGGGGCGGTCCTCCATAACACAAATCATTGTATGTGGGGGCGGTGGTCATCCATAAAACAAATCAATGTAAGTGGGGGCGGTGGTCATCCATGAAACAAATCAATGTAGGTGGGGGCGGTCCTCCATAAAACAAATCATTGTAGGTGGGGGCGGTCCTTCATAAAACAAATCAATATAGTAGGGGCGATGCGCCATAAAACAAATTAATGTAGGTGGGACAGTGCCCCAAAAAACAAATCATTGTAGGTGGAGCGGTCCTTCATAAAACAAACCAATGTAGGTGGGGCGGTGTACCATAAAACAAATCATTGTAGGTGGGGCGGTCCTTCATAAAACAAATCAATGTAGGTGGGGTGGTGCGCCATAAAACAAATCAATGTAGGTGAAGCGGTCCTCCATAAAACAAATCAATGTATGTGGGGGCGGTCCGTCATAAAACAAATCAATATAGGTCGGGCGATGCGCCATAAAACAAATCAATGTAGTTGGGGCGGTGCGCCATAAAACAAATCATTGTAGGTGGGGGCGGTCCTTAATAAAACAAATCAATGTAGGTGGGGTGGTGCGCCATAAAACAAATCAATGGAGGTGGGGTGGTGCGCCATAAAACAAATCAATGTAGGTTGGGGTGGTCCTCCATCAAACAAATTGAGATCAGTAAATTATACCCATTCACGATTAAGTAAGTTTAGAAAACATTCATATGTAATAGTTGTTGGTTATAGTGAGTATAAAATGAAACAATAACAGGTGATATTTGATTTAATTACGCGAGTTTATCATTAGAATATACGAACTCAACACTAGATGGAATACTTTACAGATTGCCGAAAACGTTATATGTTATAAACATCAATGATACAGCACTGGGGACCATTGACATGAAAAGGCCTGGATAAAACATTGACACACAAACATATTTATTCCATTTTTCAGTACAATATAAAAATAGTTGTTTTGATTTTTTCAGATGCCACCAGATACTTTTAGCATACTACTCAGAATGAGAATGAATGCCATAAAGCATGGTTTACTACTTTCATTGATGTGCCGTTGTGTCCTCCGTAAGTTATATAGGATCCATCATGACTTGTCATTGGAGGTCAATCTTTCTTAAACAAGTCTAGAAAACACAAAATATTTAATACTTTGTTTTCGTGACGAGTTTAAAAATTGTTCACATCAGTGGCAACGAATGACGGGTCCTTTTTATCACATTATCATAGTTTCCGGGTCAAAAAGTCAGAAATAATCATTTTAAGCCGGTGACGTTACGTTTTCGGACAGACAAGCTGTTGTTATCAATATCAATATGTTGTTATCATACAGGTTGGAAAAGGTTGTTCCATAGTTTGTATATTTATGTGATACATTTGTATGTTTGAATTAAATACGTTACAATACGTATTGTTACAAAATATTGGTTTGTTGATTATTTATGAAAGTCCTGCATTACGTGTTCAAATGTAGTTGCAGAAGGACAAATTTTATATTATTATATTATTCGCTCTTGTACATGCATATCAATAACAAAGGTACATTTTGAGTTGACGTAAAACAAATACTACTATTTATGCCAAAATATAATACGTGTATTAACTATTATATAAATCCAATATCATAAAGTATCTTATGAAAATGAAGACATTGAATTCAGGCAGCTATTTGCTATGTCTCTTTTCGGCTATCAAACCGCTCATGCACCCTTTGGCATTTTAACTTCCCACGTAATTATTTACGACTTGGTTTCATATCTTGTGGTAATATTCGTATATAAGGCACTGTTAACAAGCATTGTTTTATCGAGATTTAGTTATATTTAGAAGGATTGTATTCATATTTTAGCTGTAACAGCAATAGAACCAGGATGTGAGAATTGTGGATGTTGTGTAGATAAGGTGTGTGCTAGAACGTATGTCCAAAGCTATTATGTGGACGATTATTGTACACGCGGGTGTATTGATGGTATTGGAGGTAACAAATGTTACAACAAATGTCCTGATGACTGTGTGACATGTGAACAAACTATAAACAAAAATTGTGCAACATGTAGGACAGGAATGTATCTTACTACTGTCACTAGGGATACTACTAAGGGTGAAAGGACATTTAAGGATTGCGTAGATTGTCCAGACACTTGTACAACGTGTACATCAGAAACTAGTTGCCAGGAATGCACCGATCGACACTACAATACTGGACAATATAACGACTGTTCCCAAGAATGCCCTTCGAACTGTAAGAAATGTACATCATCTACCAACTGTCAGGAATGTTACCCTCCATTCTACAACCAAGGAACCACCAAAGACTGCTCTCTGTCATGCCCAGGTAATTGCATTTGCTCATTGCCCGGTATGTGCTCATCATGCCAAGATAGTTTCTTCAACGTAAACCAACAGTGTATGAATCCTTGTCCGGATTCTTGCAATGCCTGCACAGACCAGAACACTTGCCAATCATGCAAAGACGGTTACTATAACAGAATAGAAATTTCGACCAATAACGAAGTCACTGATTGCTCACATTCGTGCAGAGGGTCTTGCTTCCAATGTACGTCGTATGATGAATGCACTATATGCAAACAGGGACACTATGGGTCAAACTGTCAACATAATTGTTCTGTTGGATGTACAAATGGTGAATGTGCTACAACCGATGGGGCGTGTGACTGCAAGGAGGGATTTGCTGGTAGTCTTTGTAATGTATGTGCGCCTGGTAGACACGGTGAACTGTGTGAACTTCATTGCACTGGGGCATGTATGGGCATGGTATGCGAACAGAAAACAGGAAATTGTGTTAGTTGTAAAGCGGTTAATATTACAGGCGATTTGTGTGAAAAATGTATAAATGGTATGTGGGGTACTAATTGTGCATCTATATGTCCAAAGAATTGTGACGGACAGTGTTTGAGAAATTCTGGTAACTGTGAATCATGTGAAGGGAATTTTCAAGGCAATACATGCAACCAATGTTCAGTTGGGTATTATGGTGCATTATGTGATGAAAAATGTCCAGATCAGTGTTATGAGTCGCTTTGTTTTCGTTCTAATGGAACGTGTGGATCATGCAACAAGAAATATGCCGGTACTACATGTGAAGACTGTGTTGCCGGCTTCTATGGAAAGACGTGTGATGCTCTTTGTCTTCCAACGAAGTGTGCAAACAACATATGCAATCGGGAAACTGGCGCTTGTATGTCGTGTCAAAACGGATTATATGGACTAAAATGCGAAGTTAACTGTTCGCGTGGTTGTAATGGTAATGTTTGCGATTTTGGTTCAGGCGCGTGCGAGTGTAAGGGTCTTTATACTGGGGACAAATGTTGTGTGAATGGTGGACATTGTCGTAGCTGTTCTTCAAATACAGATTGTAAAACATGTGAAAATGGTTACTTTGGGACAAATTGCGATAAAACGTGTCCAAGTACCTGTGCTGCCGAAGGACAAGACTCACTGTGTGAAAAGAAAAAGGGAAAATGTTTCGCATGCTCGGATGGTTTACATGGTGATCAATGCAATAACACGTGTTATGATAGATGTGCGAACAATCGCTGTGACCAGGACAACGGGCACTGTGTCGATGGATGTGTTGGTGAATTCGAAGGTCCTACGTGTGCTCAAGGTAAATGCTATATGTTTATATTTGATTTTAAATCGATCAACAAAGATTGAAACTATGCGAATTAAGCAATGATTGGAACTTAATTATTAAACCACTTTATTAGGATTAAAAAAGACGTAGCCAAGCAAATCACAGGTATTTGACATTGGTTTAACATTGTTAGTTATTTGAGAACACTTTATTACAAATACACGTATGTGATTGCTAGAAAATTTATCATTTTCAGCGGCACATACGGAATAGTTAAAACTCAACTTTAAAACGGATTGTTTGTACTGTATCTTTGTTAAGCTAACATAGTCCTCGCATTGGTAGTTTTCAAACTTCCTGATAAACTATCCTTCGGTTGTTATTGTACTATTGATGGACAGTTAAAAAGCTCGTTTAAAACTGGATCAATATATAAAAAAATTGATATCCATACAAACGAACAAACACGTTTTATCACATAAATATCTAAACACGGTTAGATAGCATGCACCCATTGTGAAATTAATATAAAATGACAATGCAATTGTTCAAAAGAATAATACTTACTAGTAACATAATATCATTATACAGACAGATGAGTGTGTTAATTAAGGAAAATATTGGATTATATTAGAAACTTGAGAATGCATGCTTAAACTATGACAAATATTGCGTATGACAAGCTGACATAAAACGAGTATGTAATTTTACATTCAAGGTAACTATGGATGCATTCTTGAAATTTACACCACCATTTATCTAACTTCAAGAGAATTATCTAATGTTTTGAATGTTGGATAGGTTGACAAATTATTTTCGAAATATTTAATGGTATTGTAAAGAATCAAAGCGCTGTAAGCGCTGAAGGCCTTGGGGTAAACTTTGTATGCTTGGGAAGAAGTTTAGTGACTAAACTGAAGTGTATGTAAACGAATCCACGCTCTTTTGCTGTCAGCTGCAATGTACAGTTATGCTGACCGTACAAAGTTGAAGGTTTTCTATTGGTCATGCTTAACTTGCCTATCTAGTTCAAGTCCTAGTAAACAAGAGATGTCAGAATGACATTTATGCCTCCCACTACACACATACATGCACAGTCACATAGACTGTGACAATTGAACAACATGTAGTAACCTTATAACCTTGCTAATGTTTTGGCAAACAATTTCTTAAAGATTTTGAAACTTATGGCTGAAGTCGACTTTCTAATACTGAAGTATGTTAAATTAAAGAGATTTAAAACAAAATTGATGGGTGCAACTTATACAGAGTATCGACTCATGTTTGGGCAATCGCGGTATTTTGGTAATTTGTTTCAAGAAGGGCGACTTATGTATGGGGCATTACGTTATCCAAAAACAATGAAGTAATTTTTTAAGAATATTCTCTACCGTCTTGTACTGTACATACATTTATACATACTATAAAGTAGTTTTCAGGCTCGGTGGTGGTTTTGAAGGATAATAATTATAGAAAACAGTATATCACAAACATTGAACATAGTTTGTGTTTCTTAGCCTCAGCAATATCTGTTCAAGTTAAACTATAGTAGAGTGCCATGGGACAACATTTCAGTTTGCCAATTAAATGGATGCCATGCGGCCCCATGGCAGCTGCGTGACCACAAGGATCAGATTCAGATTGTGATGACGTTTGTCTCAACTTTTCGCGCTCGATCTGCGCAGTGAAATACCATATGTGGTTACTTCGTCTGTTTCCGAGAATGATCGTGTAAATTTTTAGTTTCATTTATTTTTCTGGAATGTCTTGTTAACGCAAAATGAAATAACAATATTTGAAATATGTATATATAAATACCAAATATAATGTCTTCAAAAAATGTCTCAGAAAAAGTTTCTTCTTACTGTCTCCGTAAACACGCGTATCTTTTCGGCATAGGACCGTCAAGTGAGGAACTTATTCTCGCATGAATATGTAAACAATAGAAACTATGTCCTGGTCAATGCTTAGCAATTTTGCTTCAACAATATTTATTTTACACTTTTTTATGAAACTGTAATGTTAAATAGTGATGTTCTGCATTTTTAAAGGCGGGTTAGTGAGAGAACTACTTTTATATTGCGCATGAAAGTGGTAATTGGGAGTTTTTGGATTTTGGACGGTCAATTCTAGTAGGCTGAGAAATTGGTATCATAACAATGGCCTTGGGGCTTCGCACCAGGCCAAAAACTATCAACTTAAAGCAGGGTAACCAAACCTTGGAAAGCATACATAATGTGTTAGTACAACAATGTTCAGGATGTTGTCATATCCTCCGTCAGGACGTGAACTGACACCTTTGAATCTCAGCGTACTCCACTGTAAGAAAAGCCATTATGAATAGCCTGTAGAAAATATAACTTCATCTCAGGTTTCAATATTATATCACTTTATGTTCATAGTAAACATATGCAGCTTGTTCATCTTTAGTATGCATGGAGAAGTATAATTAAGAATTGTCTTTAAAAATCTTCTGACAGAGGTAATAAAAATATAGATGATACTACTTACACTTTCAGCTTTAATAGAGCCTAAGCCAATTGTTCCGGCAGTTGCTGGCGGTGTATCAGCCGCTGTTGTCATAATAGCAATAGTTGTCGTGGTGTTGATCGTCATACGTAGACGGTGAGTTACATGTTTATACATTAATTATCACTTGATTGGCCCAGTGTCTAAATATGTTTAATCTTAGCCTGATATACACACGTTTATACTTTTACCATGTGTTTTGGACATCATTTCTGAGGTATCTTGGTCTGTTGAATCGTGTAATGTGCCCCTTTCGGTTTTTTAACCGTCAATCCGTCAAGAAAATCTGGCCTCTGCCATAACGCAACCAGTCTTCAAGGTAGGTTTATGAAACTTCGTATGGAGATTGAGACAAATAAGGAGATTGTGCTCTTTTTTGTATGTTTTGATGAGGACTAAAATATGGATGCCATGGCAACAGGTACATTGACAAACTGGACACCATGTTGGGGACTTACGTTTTGCTTGCAAATCCTAATTACAACTGTACTTGTATTGCCAAATGTTTTGTCTGTACTGTTTATCCGTAACCGTTTGATGGATTTTATTAACAAGACTAGTTTCGAGTATCGTCGGTAATTTTTCTGTGATGTTTTCGATTACATGTATGACGTTGCACTGTTTTGAAGGTGGGTCTTTTGTGTAAAATGCATCGATTGGGACGTTTGAAGCCTAGTTACAGTCTCAACCTGATTATGAGTGACATTCAAAATCCAACCAGTCACTTATTTTGCCTCACATAATTGTATACTTACTAGGCTATATGCTATGTTTAATTATTATGTCTAACATTATTCGTGTAAACCTATTAATGATTTACATATTTGAACTTTGAACGGATGTCTTATTATTGTATTTATTAGTTTACGTATTTTTAATGCGTCGGTAAGCATATTGGGTTTCGTGATCAAGTGTGTTTTTATCTGTTTGGCTGATCTTGCTATTTGCTATTGTGTTGTATGTTTCATAAAAGGCGAAGATATGCGGATAATCGTAAAGATGACTCAACAGATAAACAGAACAATGCACCAAAACTTCCTGGTAAGTCAATGCATTATCATCCAGTCGGTATATTTATGATAAATATTGACACGCGATATTTCGCTGGCTTACAAGTATAAGGTCCTAACTGCTTATAATATCCAAGAAGCATACTTTTAATATGTCTTTATATCACCAAATCGGAAGAGTTCGTGTTGTCCATACTGAATTTGAAAACTATTTATACCAGTGTTCAGAAAGTAACTATTACGGACGCTTTCAAGCGTGTCTCTGCATAACGCGAATAACCACAGGACTAGAATAAACACAATAAGCACACCAAACACAAGATGGTCAGTCTGACTTTTGTTATGATTAGGGTCCTCAAGTAGTGCTATGACGTGAACAAGCACACTTAGCACAACAAAGTAATCATCACTGTTGTAATATTTAAGGTCCTTCAAAAAGACGACACAATGACAACAAATCAATATATGCAAATACTGAACCTGCGATAGCCGAGCTAGAGCCTGAAATTAATGGTTTGGATGATGAGGAGATAGTAGTTGATATACCAGAAAGACTGAATACTGTGTATGAGAATGTTCCTACTGCAAATGTAGCCGGACTTGATGCTTTTGTTAGAAGCAAGTCTGAAGATGACTATAAAGAGGAATTTGAGGTATGTACTCATACTACTGGCACTAATCTACAACTGAGTAGGTTTATTGATTGCACTAAAATAATGATGAAATAAGAAATCAAACTTGATTTTTTTTATAATTTCTTCGTGCAATTGGGTCTCTTGCATTTTAGGCGGGGTCTTCGTCTTCAATCATATGTTGTGTGTGGGCATTGCTTCTTCGTGTTGTGTTTTGTTGACACTATTTCTGTACTCGACTGGTTACGTTGATGGATGCCGTCCCTGTCCGATTTCTTCATATCTGTTTTTATTCTTAACGAAATACTAGTATATGCTACTATTGTGATGAATCGAACACGGATAAGATAGTCATGGCTGAAACGGTTCCATTTGCAATGCTCAAATTCAAGCGGATCGAAGTAATGTGGATATTGAAAAGGTCTTACAAAAAGCTAAAATCAAATCCACAAACAAAATATAACTAAAACCTCAAGTAATCTGTATTTCAAATGTTTCCTTCTTTGTTAACGTTATGGGATATTTATGTTACGTGGGGATATGTATGTAATGTTGTAGCGTGTGTATCTGTACATTCAGCTTATGTATGATTTTAAATTTGATGTGCCTTAGCACATTTAAGCTCAGTTGTACATTTCTTGTGATGGCGAAATAAATGTTAATGAGCAATTAGCAAACATTTTTGTAGAGGCCCCAATGTTTATGAGCGATACAATTTTATTCGATAGTTTCCGAGTGACTTCCTATCTATATAAGACAAGGTTTCCCGTATCTTTTCCTTTTCATATTTAGAATAAATTCACTATGCCTCGACGCATTTAACACATACGTATTGTTTATACACCATTTATCTTTCCAGCAACTACCAAAGGGTCTTACACAGAGCCACAGTGATGCAAGGAAACCGGAAAATTTGGTGAAGAACCGATATAATGGCATATATCCTTGTAAGTCCGTAATAAATATGTTTTTATTTTCAAATTATTTACCTGAAGTTACAAACTGGCCTATTGTTTAAGATTTGTTTATGTATTGCAAGGCTTCAATCGCTCTAGTGTGTTATGTCTAAAGCCAATCTCTTTCCTCGTCAATTCTAAATTGTAAGTTAAACCGTCCATTTCTACATAAAAAGTAAAACAGCGCTTATACACTCTGGATTTCTTGTTTTCTAGTTTTCTTGTTGGTATAAGAAACTAACACACACATCATATACAGTATATGACATTATATTTTGTATTACAGATGATCACTCCAGGGTCAAAATAATGGGTGATCCAAAGTTCTTCATCAATGCCTGTTTCATAGATGTAAGTATTATATTTGTTTACTACTGCCATACAAGTACTTTAACAATTGTATAATACATTTAAAACAGTAACATTACTAGAAATTTAATTGTTTGTTTTTTATAGTATTTATTTAGATAGTCCTCTGTGGTATCATATACTAAGCACGTAATTTGTAACAGAAGAAAAGAAACCAATATTAAACCAAAAACGTAACTCATAGTCCTACAAGTACATATATTTAAAACATTATGGACATACTAGCTTAAAACACTACGGAGGCATTGCTTTATCGTCGACATGCCGGAAATTATTGTAGAATAAAAACCAAACCAAGCCCGAGCCGTAATAATGTTCACTTATATAGTTGTTTGTGAATACCTGTCAGTAAAATAATACGATTAAAAGTTCGAATTTGAAATTTACTTTCGGCCAAAATTGTATGATTCGCTGGCTTAGAATGATAAGGTAGTGCTTATACAGTAAGACTTATACAGATTTGATACATTGTATATTGATGAAAAGCGGAACTTGTCGATTTGACCAAACTGAAGTCGAAAACGAGTTTACCGTAAGTAAAGATTAGTTATCAGACAGAGTGTTCTTGTTTTCTCAAAATATCGATGTTGTACTTACGCCCTTCTTATTCTAAGCCAGGAAACTGTCCTGTACTATTATATAAACAGATATTTGTGTGTATTTCGTTGTACATGCTTATATGTGTCATGATATTCATTGTAGGGCTATCAACAGAAGAATAAGTACATTGCATCACTAGGTAGGTTTTGCATGTGTTTGCTTTCTGAGAATCCATAACACGTAATTTACTATTTCACTGTCTAGTGAAAATAGCTCATGGCTTTTTGGAAACTTGAGTTGTGTCCTTGCTTTGAATTGACGCCTTGTTTTCTTATGTAGGTGTTCATTTTTTATTACTTTTTCCGTTAATTAGTACAAACATATACATGTATTTCAAAACATCATACGCGAAAGAAAATATCATCATACATTAACAAATTGTGTAGGTGATAAATTATTGATTGAACGGCTGTATATTTACGGAACATTAAAATAAATTTCAGGTCCTACAGCAAAAGCTACTCTGCAGTTTCATACATTCTGGACAATGGTATGGCATTGGGACACGGACGTGATAGTGATGCTAACCAATCTCATTGAACCGAGTGTAAGTAAGATTTAAATCAGACAATTATAGTTCACTACTTTCCACTGATATAGGATCTGATTTAAACGTGATTGAATGCCATGGAACACCATATTACACTTTACCGTCAGCATTGATATATACGGACCAATTGATTTAGAACACTGCTCCCAATACTGCCGATACTCTAAATATTTTAGGAACCCAAACAATTATGTTTCAGGGTAACAAATGTGAACAGTACTGGCCAGATCAAGACTGTACAAATGTACATCAAGATATAACAGTTTCATGTCAAAGCGAGGAGGTATTTGCCGAGTATACAGTCAGGACATTAACCGTTGAAAAGGTACTTATGGTTCCCGTTTATTGTATGGCATGGCTATGTGGATGCCAAATATAATTGCAGCCATTGTTCTTAGTGTCACCGTATGATGAGATGGAAGTGATTGTTTAAAACTCACCAACGTTATTTGTGTTCCTTGATATTTATCTAACTCGAACACAATGATTTCAGATCAATATCAGTTACAGGATAGTCTTGTTTCAGTGCCCTTATTCATAGTGTAACTGTATGAATGAGATGGAATTGATTGATATAACTCAGAATAGTTATTTATTGTCCTTGATAGTAATCGTACTCAAACACAATACATTTAGACGAATAGCAGTGAAAGGGTATCACTGGTACCATCTAGTTTTTATTGTGTAAATGGTAAAAGGAATTTCACATCCCGATTATACCAATAAAAGTGTAACTGGTATTACTGAGGGAAGGGACGAAACTGACTTTTTTTCATTGGTATTTATCGTACTCGAACGCATTGATGTTAGATGAATATCAGTTAAACCTCACAAACGATACTTACTTTAGATATGATCTAACATGAGCACATTGATATCAGTTACAGGATATACTAAGAGTACATGGGAACGTCTCAATTGTTAGCGAACAGCATTGGATGCTTCCTCGTAAAAGAAGCAAATATGAAACGAACTTAATGTAGCAATTTCCGCAAAATATCACTTAGGGTATACTCTTCCTTTAGATGGGTTCCGTCGTTTACCCGCTACATGTAGTATAGTTATCATAATATGTGATTGTATGTACCCAGCGTATCGGTGTTTACCAACATTTATAAGTATCATTTTACCTTCCGGGTAAAGAACACAAAGAACGAATGGTATCAGGTTAGATACCAGTGTGTGCCAACTCTTGAATTCTATGTGTACGGTTATCCCATCATATTCACTGTACCCAGGTGTTTAAATGGGTACATGCGCACACGCGCCTGAGATTACCAAAAGCTATTGCTTCGTTACTGCTGACGATGCAATCTGCAACAGCCGCCTTATGATATAGGGAGAATGTACAATCGGCCTAATGGACCCCTTCGATGTTGAATTTAAGGAAATAAATAAAGGATAATAAATATTGGTCGATGGGATTTGATTACGTGGTTGAAGGTGAACCACGAAATCCACGACATTTAATCAACGATATTTATTCATTTTAGAGTAACTTTTAATATAGTCATGTACTAAATAGAGGATCGAGCATTCATGAGTGCTCATTACATACAAAAATGTACGAGGTCTAATAAACGAGCGGACAACACATTATGACACGAGGCTTTGCCGAGTGTCATATTGCTTTTGTCGACGAGTTTAATAAAATCCGTATGTTGTTAGCACGAATGTAAGATTATATTTATCCTACTACCTCAGAGAACGATCATTAACGTTCAAAATGCTAATTTACGCTACATATGTTACATTCAAATTTTAGCGTTTCAATACGCGCGACGTCATGACGACATTTGTCTTATACTGACGTCACGGGTCGATTCAAGGCACGGATTTGGCTTACATGTACATAACGTCACCCTGAACCAACCAACCAATTAACGGCAAGCTAATTCAAATGTTTAATGAATGGACTGTGAGTGCATTACTATATTTGCACTTCCACACCGCAGTTTATGTGATAAATTAGTATTTACTTTGTGTTACCAGAAATCAAAGAAGAGAACAGTCGTACAGTTTCATTACACAGCCTGGCCAGATAAAAGCATTCCGGATGAAATAACAAGTTTGGTAGAGTTCCGTCAGAGGGTTAGAAGTGCTCCACGTGTACACCATGGTCCGGTTATCATACACTGCAGGTAAGTTTAAGTTTACCTTTAATATATTTTTCCATTTGCACTGTGACTAACATACATGGTATAGAGCCTCAGCTCAACGCAAAGTTAAGTATAATCGGACATTGAAGGAAACATGAAATATATACAGTATCTGTAGAAATAGCTTTAACGTGTAAACGACTTAAAGACCTCATCAAAGCGGAAATCTATCGCAGGATGCGTAATAGTCTAACCTGAAATTTTACCCAATTATATTAAACTCCACACAAATGTTTAGTCGTGTTTCTTTTCTAAACAATTAATATATGTGTCGTTAATCACTGACATAATACTTTTTTACCATTTTTAGTACTACATGTAATGCAGAGTCCACAATGTATTTCAAATTACAAAAAAACATTGATTTGTTATATTATATGAGTCACTGTCCAGGAAAACCGGGCTTAGTGACATTCAGTAGTTACTATGTATAAACATACAAATGTACGTATGTTCTGTCGTTGCAATGGTGACACTTAACTAAAATTACACATATTGCGAATAACGAGGAGTTAGAAGTTAAACGCCTTTGCTACTTTTATCTCAAACAACGAATATAATTCTAATATGTCTAACAATTTTGCAAAGTTTACGTCAAAAATTCATCCAATACAAAATGTGTGAAATCGGTTAAAGTTACGTCTAATATCGTTTGAATGATGTTTCAGACGTCGCTCAAAAGTAGTCGGTAGAGGTCTGCTTTAGAGGTCTGTTCTCCGAAACTAAATGTTATAATTGTTCAGAAATTGTTCATCAGAGATATGTCTTTCTAACGCTGTTCATTATGATTTTCATATGTTTGTCACTTAGCCAGGTTTTCCTGTAGAACGTGCCTTATTAATTTTATATATACACGTGGTCATTGCTTTTTCCAGTGCTGGGATTGGTCGTACAGGAACATATATTGCTTTGGACAGGTTGACAGAGGCGGGAGAAGCTGGGGAGAGAATCAACGTATATGATTGTGTGTATGACATGCGACAACAACGTATAAACATGGTACAGACACTGGTAAGTTAGTTGTTGTTCGAAAAAGAACGAGAGGAGTAAATCGGACAGGGGAGGCAGCACTCAAATAAACCAGCTGAGCACAAAAAACAGTAAAAACACAACATACATGTAAGAACAATACCCGCACATAACACAACGAAATAATATAGTGACCGAATGAAACACAGCTAATAGTCGACATAGTTCCGAACGTCCCCGATGCAAAATACTAGTATGACCTAGTTTCATACATACGAACCTATGCCAAAACGGTGAGTCCAAGTAACCAAATGAAGCGTAAATCAGTGAAATACCATAATTGCGTATGAATGACGTTTTTTTATTCGAGAGGAATTTCGCCACTCTGTGACCTAATAACATATTATATTGAAACACATATTACAAGTACAATCGACAATGGACATGGTGATGATTGCTTAGTTTCTACAAAACAAATTTCTTTTTTGCAATGCAGAAGTAGCTATCAAATCAGACATTGGAAGCAATGTTCAACCCTAACAACATGTTTCTGAAACAAACACACACACAAACAAAGACAAAACGGATAGCTGAGCCCAACACAGCACGCATATTCAATACATCCTCGCCGAATTTAGCGAGGATGTTAAAATATCTTAAGTGTTTACATAATCCAATAATAGAAATAGCTTATGTTAGCATGTTAAAATATTCCCTTGGTGAAGTCACAATATTATTGGAAAGGTTAATTACTATTTCACCTTTTGTGTAGTTACATCAGTTTTTTTACTACATTACCTGGTGGTACGGTGGTCGAGTGGGGCACTTGATCATTTCTGAAACGCCTTTCTGTGTTTCCCACCCAACTAGAGATGAACTGGTTAGCAACCCAGATGTAGTCTCGCGTGTATCGACGCTATACACCGGACACTTTAAAGAATCAAGGTGTCACTTCGGAAAAAGTAACTGCATCGCGCCCCGATACCTTGTATCACACCACTGTTTCTTCCACCTGCTGTCCCTTCTGCAAAAACACAGGACCCCATTGGAAATAAGTAATAGCACTTTCATGGGTTATCCTTGACCGAAAGGTTTAAATAATTACATACATTACAATTACATACATACACACCTGATTAAGACGTATGATCGCATAACTATAACAGTGGTGAGCTTGGATATACATGCATCACTTGCTTATGATTTCAGGAACAATACAAATTTCTACATAAAGCTCTAGTACACACACTGACCTTCCAAAGCGCAGCAATTCGACCAGAGGAGTTTGGGTCGTATATACGAGAAACAAGTGAATTGGAGTTCAACGAAAACTTTGAAGTAAGTGGTATTTTAGGTCAAATTTGAATAATTATAAACATGCAAATAAAAACAAAACCACAATTTTGATTGATATTGATTAACCACCTTGTAAATAATAGTTGTTTAAAAAAGATCACTAACGTTTATATGGTATTGAATCATGTTTTCTGTATTTTGGACCGATGATCGTTGTACTATAGAAATTGATCTTGTAATATGTATCTTCTCTAAATATCAAATATTGCGTGTTTTAATTTTATAGGTCTAGTTTTTTTTATACCATACATGTATCACTGTTCTAGCTGCTGAAGGCTGTAATTGAAGATGAAGCCATTGAAGAAACACAGGCAAGGAATAAAAACGGTCGTCATAGGGAAAAGAACAGAAAACATAGTGACATACCAGGTACATATTTTACCAGTATTGAAAACGAATTTCTTGTCTGTATATGTTCCATATCCCAATGGGTTAGAATGGGAATGTCGTGAGTACGAAAACGCTAATCAAAGCAAACTCAGTCGGAAAATTACTATAAACAAGCTTCAATTTCAGAAAATTCCTATGGCTTTATATTAAGGAAAAAGAGCTTTTCAAACACCTGTTTGGTCCACATGCCAAGTTCATATTTTTATGATACAACTATAATAGGCTCATAAGAAGGGCTCATAAGAAGGGCATTTTGATGTTTATCTCTAAGATGAATTAGTCTGATAAATAGTTAGGACCTATCCATTATAAGTGAGCGATAGTTGTGGAACATATTTGAAAATTGGTCTAGAACCAAATATGTTATCCGTTATAAATATAGTCGTTTTCATCAGTATGATATGTTAAAATGTCACATTATATATCAACCTATTTATGCACTTGCACAAAATTATCCGTCATACAAGCCTCTCTTGATATTTCACAAATGCGAAAACGTGCAAAGGCATTCTTGATGTACCTCCAAACAATGTATAATACTATATATAGACCGTGAGTATTTATTATAATAGTTAATAATATCCAAATTCAAAAAAAAAAATTAAAAGAAAAACTAAATGTTTTCGAATTCAAAATTAACGAATTGAATGAAATCTTCATATCTTTTACATTGGTAGATTAAACAATACTCTAAAATATCTATGGACAAAAATAACAAGTCAAAACTCATGAAATAATGTAATTATGAAAAGTAAGTCTATCTTGGCCAGTTACGTAATGTACAACAATTGGATTTTGTATATTCTAATCAGTGTATGTAAGACGTATATCACTTCATACAGGTGACAGACATAGACCAAGGATTCACATTTGTCGAACATTCAACTCGTCTGACTACATCAATGCCATCTATATAAATGTAAGTACCATACATACATTCAATAAGTAAACGTTCAAATTAGCGTCCTGCCAATTGGTTAATTTGTTCACTAGATGCTGATCGTTCCTTTCTAATGTCATTGTTAATTGACCTAAATTCCTATCCTGATATTATATGTGAACTAGTACATATCACTTGGACACAAACCCGAAACCAGTCAGCATTAAATGTAAGAAAATGTGTATCAATCGATCACTTAATAGGAAGGTATTATTAACATGCTTATGGTCATTTCAATATGATATATTTCATTTTTGTTCTTTCTATAAGGCTTCTGGTACGATTGACTGTAAGTAAATGGTATCTCAAAGATGGACCGGGTGTCGATGATATTATCCAAAAGGGAAATACGAATGTTGACAAGAATGACTAACTCTTACGAAAAATGATTCGAAAGTATTGCATGTTCATTTTTCAGGGCTTTTATAAAAAGAATCAGTACATCATTGCTCAATCTCCACTTCCAGACACCGTCGTGGACTTTCTGTGTTTAATCTTCCAAGCGAATTGTTACTGCGTCGTATCAATGGAAGATGCAGAGTTAATTGGGACGGTAAGGTTTTTTTAATGGGAATGATATAGTAACTATAGTATATTATATACATCGCATGTCTAGAATGAGAATGCCGTAAGTTCAAAGCGATATTTTGAGAAAACAACAAACGAATGTCCGATAATTACTCTTTGCTTGTCATGGTAAAACAAGCTGTTTCACCTTCAGTTATGTCAACATGACAAGTTCTGATGTTTATTAAACCATGTTTATTAGACAGGCATTGTGATGCAGAACGTAAAAATAAATAAACCAGTCTTATAAGGTCGTAAATACTATCTCTTTGTTTATAAGAGACAACTTTCGTAATGTAATTGTTCAAAAAACGAACATGAACAAAACCGAATGTACAATACATAAACCATAAATCCACAATCGTTAACATGCAATCTTGGAATTACTTTAGGAAATAAGTGGGTGTGTTCGTATCGTCTGTTCTGATACATTCGGAACAGTGTTCCTGCTTTTTCTGTTCCAACCACTTATGTAATTGTGAATATAATCTGGAAGTATTGATTTTACCTCAATTTCATATAACAGATGACCAGTTGGAACACACATATACCATAATATGAACTAATTAATACATGTAACTAACAGGATAGGGAATTGAAAAGTGTTTTCTTGTATTATGTTAAAGTACATCAGTCATTTTGGAGTTTAATTCACTCACAGGAGATTTGAACATTTTAAACATGTTCTTTACATCAGGTGTTTCTCTTGACATCTGGTGATAAAACAAAATGTAATGTTAATACGTATTGCATGTAACTTTTTGAATTTTAAAGAGGGACCGAGAAATGGCATCTCTCAGATCTGGATAAAATTTTGCATGGTAGTGTATATTGGGCCCATAAATTAAAATTTGTACCCTTAACAAAATTTTCGGTGTCCGTTGCCATGGTAACCGAGGTTGAAATTTTGGACCTCGAAATGCATTATTTTTCAGCTGAAAATTGACCATTTCTGTCACTTTCTTTGGGAAAATGTGAATGCAATAGGCCATTATCACAGTATTTATCGATATAATCAGTTATTCCACTTTTATTTCCAATCAAGGACTTTAGGCCTTCTTATTTTTAAAATGTTTTTTTCTATGCTTTAGCGTGGGTGGGGTAACGTAAAATACCAATGCCCAAATTTAAGCAGTTTTTAAAGACATATTGCAACCAAAGACCGATTGATTCAACATCACTGAGGTACACAATCAATAGAACAGGGTACCTACTATTCATTTCAGGAATAAAATTTTTTGGCACGATAGATTCTATAGAGTAACCATGAAAACAAAGTGGGTGGGGTAACGAAAAATTGAAAATTAACAATTTTCAACAATTTTCAATGATATATTGCAGCCAAAGACTGATTTATTCAACATCACTAATGTACACGATTAAAAGAACAGGGTACCTACTATTTACTTCAGGAATTTGTTTTTGGCACGATAGATACTATAGAGTAACCATGAAAACAAAGTGGGTGGGGTAACAAAAAATTGAAAATTAACGATTTTCAACAATTTTCAATGATATATAGAAGCCAAAGACTGATTGATTCAACATCACTGGCATACACAATCATGAAAACAGGGTACCTTCTATTCATTTCAGGAATAAAAATTTTTGGCACGATATATTCTATAGAAAAACCATGAAAACAAAGTGGGTGGGGTAACGAAAAATTGAAAATTAACAATTTTCAACAATTTTCAATGATATATTGCAGCCAAAGACTGATTTATTCAACATCACTAATGTACACGATTAATAGAACAGGGTACCTACTATTCATTTCAGGAATATTTTTTTTTGGCACGATAGATTCTATAGAGTAACCATGAAAACAAAGTGGGTGGGGTAATGAAAAATTGAAATTCAACGATTTTAAACAATTTTCAATGATATATTGTAACCAAAGACTGATTGACTCCACATCAATGAGGTTTACAATCAATAGATTACGGTACCTTCTATTCAATTAAGGAATAAAATTTTTCAGCTCGATAGATTCAATAGAATAACCATGACAACACAGTGGGTGGGGTAACGCAAAATTGAAAAATAATGATATTAAATTGTTCACTGTCGACCAATGCTTCATGCTTACTGTCGGATGAGAACTGGTACATGCTCAATATTAGATGACAAATAGTGCATGGTCACTGAAATATGCTCACCGTTAGAGGACAAATAGTATATACTCATTGTGAGAGGACAATTGTTTAATGTAACATGCTCACTTACAGATACCAACTGTAACATATTTTTTGTCTGATGTCACATCCTCGCAAATCGGACAAAAAAGAATATATTGAGGGTTATGTGCAAAACTATAATACATGCCTCTATAAATTGATATAGTTACAATAGTTTTGCACTGACCTCTCGATATGCTCACTGTCACTTGTTTTTTAAACATGTGAAGATGTCAGTATGAAATATTCAACATGTTGCATCGTTGGGAATGTGACCAAAATAGGCCTTCACGTTTACCTTGTCAGTGTTGGAAAAGAAACAAAATATATGTGCAAGTTTTCATTTCAATTTATTTGTTGTTTAAAATAGTTCAACAGATATTTTACTATATATGTATAAGGCAAGAGTTATCTCTGTAAGGGACAAATGCTCCACATGTGTAAGGTTGATAGTGAACATAAATACTTATACAGGTCATAAGAAACAAAACCAAAATTAGCCTTTTCAAGGGCAACAACTCTGCTATAACAAGTCAGATCCAAATTAAAATAATTAGATGGGCAACTGTCAGACTCATACTGACAAATATTCCAGCATATTTTGAAGACTTGCTTAAACACACAGCTCAATCCAAAAATATCATAATGTCAAGATTCATAGCTCTGCTAATTCTGGTAAGATCAGACAAAATATACAGGTGCTGACAACACATGCTGAATATCATTCCTATGACATTTGATTACTGTAGCAGAAACACTTTTCAAGTTATGGACACAATCAAAATTTTATTATACCAAGGGCAATAACTCTAGAAATATTACTTGAATTTGTAAAAGTCGCTCACCTATCATAGTATGCACTTAAAAGAGAAACAACTCTCTACAAAATCACCATACAGTAAACAGATTACATTACGCTATAACAGTCATCTTCTAACCTTTTTTTTTAAATGTACCAAAATGTTAATATTGCAAAGAGACATAACATCTTACACAATGATCATTGAGTTATGCCCCATGTCTAGTAATAATTTCCACTGACTTATGATAGTATGTGTGCCAAGTTTCACTACAATAGTATTGATAGTAAACATAATATTTGATGTTTAAAATAAACTTTATCCAATTTGCAAATGTCTAAGATTAAAAAAAACATGATTATCCTAGAGTTAAGAGTTATCCCACATGTCTGGTATTGTTGATGAAATCAAATAATGTGTCAAGTTATGCAACTTGTCTAGTAGGGTTGACTTGTGATAATAAATGAATGTGTTCAAGTTGCAATACAATAGCTTTTCACATGCTGATAGCAATAAACTGTAAACTGATAATAAAAAAATATCATACATTAAAACAAAAACTCAAGCAAAATGTCTTCTTCCAAATAATTTGCAGGGCCTGCTCTGGAGAGGTGAGGTACAAGGAATCCGGCTGCATTACCCTAGCTCGTTTTGAATAGATTCCTCGGTTCTTCAACATCCCGGGTGTAAAATGACAATAAAGTATGCTTCACTTTTAACAAAATGAAGTTAAAATTTTACAGTTAACACAATTTATCTAGAACAGCTTGTATGGCAAAGCACAGTCCAATGTGAATAGTTCTCCATATAAGAAAATAGTAGGCTGGTTCCATTCGGATAATCAGTTTTTATTTTAATTCGATCTTCAAATGTAAGACGCACTGTTACAATACATGTAACATGCTCAGTTGAAGAAACTCTAAATCACTGACATCACCTGAAATATTACAAAAAAAATTGGAAAACATTAATAACATTCATTATTAGTACATTACATAATCAAATATATTTTTGAAAAAAGTCACAATAAATTAATACTTAACAGTTTGAAATCAGTCCATTATCTACAATACTGTAAAATAATTTAATTTTGATGGGACGAAATTTCGTTGTTTTGGTTAAAAAAACCATTTTGATGGGACGCAAATTCATGGAATATGCGTTTCAGGTATTAAATCTATGGGTCAAATTTAGTGTTCAACTTGATTTGATTTCGTGGTTGAGGAAAACCTCGAAATCCATGAAATTTAATCCCCCACAAAAATTAATTATTTTACAGTATGTGAATAACAGTAAACTTAATAAATAAATGAGCAATATTAAATGTAAACAGTATTCAATATTATCAAGTTGCTCATGTCTAAAAGAAAGATATTCTGATTGCATTGTCTGATCTCAGATCTAAAGTATTTAATTACTATCACACATATATATATATACATGAACCCTTTACTCCATAGATACACAGTCTACTTACTTTCCTTAAACTGTTAATGTTCTATAGATTGCAGCTCTTCAAGTACGTCCACAGTCTATGTATCAGTGTTCTTTAAGACACCATGCGAACAAACTCTGTAAATAATACAACACCATTTTGACCATTTTATTCAAGTACATCACTTCAAGTAATCCATTAACATTTTATAAACAGTAGCACTTGTAAAACTTTAGGTACATTATCTTTAATTATGTATGTATAAATCTTTCTCAAGGTAATAATTTTAAAACTAAAAAATGTATTTATAGGCAAACATAATAGAATATGCCAAAAGTGATACCTCTAGTTTATTTCCAAGAAATTTTGTAACCTGATCACTACATGTACATGGCATGTGCGATAAAAAGAAGGAACTGTGAAACCTAAATAGTAAATCACCATTCACAATAGGAACCTTTGAAAAAACTTTTGAAATATTGAGCTTTAATTAAGAGCAAAGTAAAAATGAATGGTTAGAATTTTTTAAATTAAATTATGTGCAACTGTATTATTGTTAAATCCCTGTAAGTAGTATACCTTCAATTACCTTGAGAATATTACATCTGATGCACAGCCACTAGTATCTAACTGGCTACTCATAGGCATTGGTCTGACTGGCCTTTAACTCATCTAACTACTGCACCCATGTATACTGAAACAAAAAGAACAAAAATGAGAATTCATTTGAAATATAACAATAAACACTAGCTGGACAACATTTCGAACTTTGCTGTTTGCAAACAAAGTCAAACATACAGTATTCAGCATTCTTTCGGGCATCCTAAGGTGGATTATATACAAATTACAAACATATCGGCTTCTTCAGCCCTAATTATATATAACTGGTATTTATATTAATGTAAGTCTGGGTATTTTTGTTACAGCAGCATAACACATATTCACACCTATTTATTCATAAAACCGGACATGCTTTTTAAAACTTGTGAAAACTAGTTACCTAGCTTTTTCATGCAGATGAAGTGTTATTTTGACAAATGCATGCACTTTATGGATTCAAAAATGGATAATCAAGGCTTGTGTTGCCTAAATTAAATTTGAAGGATTTTCATTTGAACTCATGTTAAGTGCTATTTTTTCAAGACTATGCATAATTTGAGCACTCTGCAAGGTACAAATCTGACATCACGGAGGAAGAGATTTAAGTGCATGCAATCATGAAGCTATACAAGATCATAACACCTTTAGTTGAATCAGCATTCTTAGTTTTAATATATATTTGTGTACAACCAAGTTATCATGATTACCTTTTCGGCAGGCATACAGTAGCATCACCAAATGTTATCATACAGAACAAGTCGTTTTCATGAGTATTGATTTGATATGACTTTTTGTAGCCTTTTGTCGTAACAAATTATCATGGGTGACATCATGACTGGTTGTCACATAAAACTTCTTGTGAGCAATCGGCAAGATCTGAAATAAATAACCAAAATCATAAAAAGGTCCATCATGGATGCATCATGTCAGATGAAATGAAATTAAGATACAATCAATAATTCTTTATACATGTACATATCAAAGCACATGTTCAAATTAAATCCATCGTCTGGTTACATTTTATGCAACCTCCCAGTTAAAAGCGGCAGTCAAAACTGAGTGTATGTGCAAATAATAGTATGTGGTATCTGCATATTACTGTTACAACGCAGGTGACATGTAGGAGCTTTCACTGCTTTGATCTGCAGTCGGGCTATGCGTTTGTCCCCACATGTGCAAGGTGCATGCCAGATTCAGGGTCAACTCCGCCCAGTAACGAACTCGGCCCGGTATTCTTCAGCCCATTAACCAACTCGGCCGGCCTAACTCGGACCGAAGACAAACTCGACCAGGTCCAACTCGGCCTGAATTTTATATTATTGAGTCTTTAAAGTAATACCTGATTATATTGAACTGAATGGCTGTTTTATGATTAATCCTGATTATTTATACCCATGAATACACAAAAAGTATGTGCCTCTATAAATTGATGTAGTTACCATAGTTTTGCACTGAGCCCTCGATATGTTGTAAGCACATAAGTGTCAAGTGCACAACACACTACGCACACAACCAGCCCGCTTAGCTCAGTAGGTAGAGTGCGAGACTAGTAGTCACTACTGATCTCAGGGTTGTGGGTTTGAATCCCAGGCTGGCCAACTAAAATTACTAATAGTCTTTTGGATGAGACTTAAAGCCGAGGTCCCATGTATAAGTGCTTTACACCTGACATGTAAAAGAACCAGGGATGCTTCTGGAATTGGGGCATCTTCGGTATCATGCACTATCCCCAAAAAACTAAAAATACTTAAACTCTTCTGGGGGCCTCGCCCATATGGATTATCCTGTAGCGAGGATAAAAAAACTCATTAAATAAAACACTACGCACATTGTCATGGTTACTAACAGTACTGTCAGTATAATCTACCAGTCAGTTGCATCCTCTACGCCTCAGAGGATAGCCGGGGAAACAGCTGTGCTTTTACCTTCCAGCTACCTGTGCACTGACAGGGCAATGTTGGTATTTTTTTGAAGCGAAAGATGTGAGATGCAACTAAGTCTTACAACAAATAGGGGTGCGATACCCTAGCTCATTTCGAATAAATTCCTTTGTTCTTCTATGTGCCCCGTTTAGAAGACTGGTACATGCAACACTTCCTCTGGTTTTCCAACCAGATCATCTCTAGTTGGGTGGGAAACATAAATTAGCTTTTCTTAGTTGACTAAGTGACCCCCCCCTCCCCCCGGTCGAACCAGGGCAGGGTCAGCAGAGTGTGTTTTACAATCGAGCACCGCACATGAAACGTTGGTGTGACTACATTAAGTGCAAATACCAGAGCTGTCAACATAATGACAATTGAATTGGATCTCTTTGGAAACTGGGAAATTCAGCAAAATGAACTGAGTCTGATGAATAAAAGTTGGTGAATCGATCTGTCAACTTTTAAACGATCTGAATTGATCAAACTGGTTTCTATTGTAGGTATTATGTCATACCATCGATGTATGTGGATGTTGCCAGTCAAATATAAGTGCAACATTGCGGTAATCCTCTATCTTTCCGACGAAACAGCAGCAAAACTGACGGCGAGGAGTTTTTGTTTACCGCTGAATTCACCATCTTTACCTCCAATTGAAGAGTAATAACAACGGGCGACAACTCTTCTGCCTAGCAACAGAAAAACCACCTGCGTGTCGACTGCATTTTATCGCAAATCGCCGATTTTAAACGCGATATTACACTACTTTTAGGTCAATCGGAATAGGTCTGGCATAATAAACGAATAGAACAAGTCTTTGTTTGGTATTATTGTTATCAAAATATTAGAAAGGAATCGGTCTTCAATGTGAAAACGGGCATAGAAGAGACCATATCAGCGATCAATAAAATACTATTATCCGACTTTAACGGTAAAGTTCAGAGTAAAACCAGCATCTTAAGATACAAAAAACTATCTTGTCTCGTAGACAAGAACAAGAACAATCATTTAAAAAATGAATAATAAAGATCGGTTGACTATTTATGCAATTATTTAGATAGAACCATCTCTATGGACATTTTACTAAAATCAGAAGGCCTAAATCTTCACACCCCGTTTCCATGACAACCAGACCTCAGTGGCAAAAAATATTAAAAATTTAAATTAAAATATGATGTTTCTCTACAACATAAGCGTACTTTCGACGGATTCTGTGAGATGCCATTTCCCAAAAAGTCAAAAAGTTACATGCAATGCGTATTAATCATTGGTGTCAATATATTACTTGGTATCACATGTTTTTGATAAGAGACATGGGTTCAAATATGAATAGTTATTTAAGTTAATTATGTATTTCCATGTTCAGGAAATTGGTGATTATTTAGGAGCCGATAATCAAGTGTTACAGTCAGGAACCTTTACAGTGAAGACGTCAAGAGGTGAAACAGAACCAAACTATATTATGAGAAAACTGACAGTCTCTAACAGTGATAAGGTAACCACAATTGTAATAAGCTCAGAAATATCCAAATAATTACAGGTATAAACACAATTAGTAATACAATTCTATTGAATGAGAAAATAATGCTTTAATAATAGAAGTTATAACGGCAGGTATAAAAATCGGAAAGGAGCAACAGTAATTTCACTTGGTATAGCGCTACTAATGCAAAACTGTAACTGATTAAAGTTTTAGGTGACTTGGTCGGAAAACCATTTTTAATGCTAAATGTTTTTAGTTACAGCTTTAGCAACAATATCACGTTCTACAACTGTTGCAAATAAAACTGTATGAACATAAAGGTATAGTTTGGTAATGTAGACACCAAGAACTCTATTCAACATATTTTTTTTAGCACTCTAAAGGTGAAAAGGTAGTTTACCATTACCAATTAACAAATTGGAGAAGAGACGAGCAGGTTCCTTTAGATGTAGGGGAGTTTACGCAATTTGTGAAAGATGTTAGTAACAAAGCTCGTGAAATGAAAGATGCCAATGCACCCGTTCTTGTACATTGTTTGTAAGTTGAGATATTTGTTACATATTTACAAATGTGCAAAAGTGAGAAGGGAAATACACATGTGACAGACTTTGCGTGGTTTTGAGTAATAAGTGAAATAATGTAGAACGAACTGATTAAGAATTCAAATCGCTAAAGCTAGTTATGACCGCCGTATATGACTACCTAAATTATGTAAAAAAAACACTGTATAAGTTTCTATTCTACAACCAATGGTATACATCAGGTGACCCTTACCTAAGCAAAGCGCTACCGATCACCTCCATTCAGCTACCCCATGTTAAATTCAATTTAGAAGGCATGTTTTACCTCCCATGGAATGCGCTACGTAGCACTTTGTCTTGGTAACAGACACCACTTGTTATACACAAGTGCATTATGGGCGTACTGGATAATAGCGATACATTCATTCAACGCATACATGACTTTCAGAATATTTTGATATAAGACTGACTTATGGTCATGTATGTACAATGTGTTATTCGGCCAAACACTTGCAGTAAAGTAATTATGGGACGTGTACATTTCATTTTTTCTTCAGTTATGTGTGGATATTGAGCCGCGTATTTGTATTATGTGATATTGTTCATGTTTTCTGTTCTTGATTAATTAAGTTGTGTGCTGCCTTTCTTGCCCGATGAATTTATGGTGTAAACTAACTATATGAGTTAACCAAATCATTTCAGAGACGGAGCTAAGCGTAGTGGTCTGTTCTGTGCTGTTGGTGTACTGTTGGAGAAAATCGAAGCTGAAGGCCAAGTTAGCGTGCCCAACACATTGAGACAACTTCGTTCTCGTAGGAAAATGGCTGTTCCAAATAAGGTTGTATTTCATATAAGTCAATCATGTCTATACTTTATTGTGAACCCTACTCAAAATTGGTCTAGAATCAAACATGTTAACAACGATAAATAAGTCATTATTATTATAATTATTATTAAAGTCCAAAGAGGACTAACTGGTATCGTATTCTAGAATCTTTGTTTATTCACTTACTTATGAAGGCTAACACGAGTGCAAAATAAATGTAAATCTATACTCTACCTGTCCAGGCAATGTTTGCAATTTTTTCGGTACACTTAATCGGCAGTGTCACTCTCACCATATCCTCACTAGGCTGTACACATAACACACGTTACGATTGTGATTATTTTAGTGAATTCCTGATTTCGACTACAAATCCAGTAAACATGTAGTTCTTGAGTTTGATGAATCAGTTGATGTGTAGGTATTTCCGTTCATTATATAGAGGATATTTGTATTTTTCCGTGTATGATCGGCTGATAATTCACCGAGTGAGCAGCTTATGTAATATTTTCACGAGTGGCGTAGCCATGAGTGAAAATATAAGTCAGCTGCTCAAGAGGTGAATTATCAAACGATCATACACGTTAAAATACTAATATTCTATTTATTTCATGCTTCAAATTGCTTAAATGATGGAAATACTCCACTATATACCTCGAATGTTTTGCGTGACGTCGTTTTCCCGCCATGCACGCGTCGAGTTAAAATCAAATAGTTCTTCTGCAATGGCTTTAATTTCGTCAATTTGTTTTACATAATATGTATATATAATACTGTGTTATTTGTTAAAGATTAAGAGTGCAAGTGAAAATGTTTTTTTTTTTTTTTTGACTGCAAGGAAATTTGATTTTTAAAAGTAGTCCGTTTGCCGTGAAATTACGAACTGTGAAGTTATGAACATTGAAATTATCGGGGAATAATCCACCGTTATTCCGCCGTAAACCACCGGTAAGCATGAAATAAATGTACCCTAATATTATTTTCTCGTTTTTAGGAACAGTTTGAATTTTGCTTCCGCTGTGTGGATGCTCATGTTAACTCTAACAACGTTTACTCCAATTTTGCACGCTAGAGACTCTACAGCATGTTTATCCGAACTTGCATACATGTATGTGCCTCAGTATATCATTGGTTAGTGCGCTTGCAGTCTAACCGAACGACCACCCGGGTTCAAATTCAGTTGTAGGTAGGCACTCGCATCGTTATTTCAACTGACAGCTAAAGGCTATGATAGAATTTAAAAAGAACATGTGACGTGTTTGTTTTTTAAGCTATTGATGCAATGATGATGTGTTTATAACTTGGCGTACAATATTATCTTTGATTTTGATTTGTGATTACTATATTATACAATGTACTCTTGTTGACAGTATTTCGATACGTCATGCTTTAGTTTTATATTTTGTTGTTTTGATCAATATGGACATCTTGTCCATTCACCCACCTTGTCATGACTATTAGACGATGCTTCCTCTCTAAGCATTACAAAGCAAATCGGAAGGCATATGCTTTTATTTTGTATATCATTTTGTATAAATTTGTTCGGCTACCTTCTTAATCAAACACCCAAAAGGTAACTCAGTCGCCATTTGCTAAAGCAATGGAAGTGAAACATTCACTGTTGACAGTGGTTTCGATAACTACGCGTGCCGATACGCATACGCGCTGGGGAACCAAAGTATTTCTGTTGCTTGAGAAAATGAGAAAATGTCTGTTGAACTATCGTTGGGTGTATAATAAGGAAGTCGAAATGCTCAATCAAGATGATAACATTTACGAAACTGTGTGTCTGTGAGCCAGCCAACTAGTAATAGTACATGGTTACTTGTGGTATACAAACATATTGTTTATGACATGTAGGTTTTTGGTGACATATTTTTATAATTTCTACTTTTTATAATCAGATTTTTGTTTATTATCATACCAATGTGTTATTCAGATCTGAGCTGTCATTTTGTATTATTTTCGTTTGTGCGCCTTTCGTGTTCGGTTGTTAATGTTAATGGTTATCATTTCTGTCTTCATGTTTAAATTATAAATGTAAACTTACGCATAACGGAGAAATGTATAATACTAATTCTTGCACTGAACGATTCATAATACTTTCATTGATTATATCTGGAACGTTCAGACTTAGACATTACGGCAGGCAAAATGTAACGCCTACTATACAGCATATCGTGTAGTATTTTATAGATATACTATAAGACATAATACATGTAATAATATCATTTATAAATTTTAATGTGAAACTATGTACAAATGTAAAGCTGTATAATACACTGAACAATAAAAAATAACTCCATTTCTTCTATCACCTGGGAAAGCTCATACTTAGTCATCACGTCTGGTGTACTTATAACATTTTACAAGGTTAATTAAAATTTAGATTTTTTTGTTATATCATACCAATGTATTATTCAGATCTGAGATATCATTTCGCATCATTTTCCTTTGTGTGCCATTCGCGTTCTATTGTTTATGTTAATGCTTATCATTTCTTCTAGATTTGTAACTTTTAATGTGAAACTATGTACAAATGCATGTGTAATGTGAAATACATTGAACCATATGTAATAACTACATTTCTATCTGGAAATTGTTCAGACTTAGACATCACGACAGGCACATATTGAACGACCAATATATAGCACACTGTATAGTATTTTGTAGATATACTATAATACTATAAGATATACTAAAAGACACATTAATACTATCGAATTAATGAAAAGCAAAGCCATAATGTCGAATATCAGAACATTGTATCAAACCTGTTCGTCTATACATTTCAAATTACTAAACACCATCATGGTATTTTAACTTTTCAAATATTAGATCAACAAGTTTTAATATGAAGGCTCTGCTCCAAAATCAATTATCCTGTCTTGTCTATCGTTCTCATTCTATTATCATTGTGTTTTAAATAAAATTTAAGTCCCCGTTTAACGTGAAATCAAGTTTAAATTCAGAGACAGGTTCTACTTAATATGTAATATACGACGATATGAACATGGAAAAAATAAATAAGAAATCAGCGAAACTTTCATAAGAGAAAATACCATATATAGACATACACGGTATAGTAATTTAAGTATTGCATTGAATTTCACAAATGTATGTATTCAAAGGTGTTTCCTTGTTGGTGCATATCGTGCTTTGTAGTGCTGTCGTCATTATTTGATTTGTTCTTCTATTTTATTAGAAGTCTAAGCATATTGGTGAATATGTATATTACAATTATTTCACTGACATCTTACATGACGGTTTATCTTTCTTAACGTCAAATGATGATCGTAAGAAAAAAATTGAAAATAATATTCATAATATTTCAGTTTTCACTTAAGATGCTTCATAAATACCGACCTATTAAAGCACTTCTGATCATATGGGAAATATATTTCAATTTCGTTACATCAATTTAAACTGATTGTTCAAGTAAGCGTAAAGCTCTTTTGGCTTACCAATGAGTCTTACTCATTCGACAAACTGTGAAATGGAACAATACGTATTACAATAGTTTGTAATAAAAGAGATGTTTTGTAGTCCAGTTTTAAACCAAGCTAAGCAGGAATACATTGGTCCATGTAACTGTAATAACTTTGTCAATAATTTCTACATGTATGATAGAAACTGTTATTTTAAAGCCAATAAGCCCACGATTTTATTGAATATGACTACAAAATGCATGTTATATGAAGGTGTTATCAAACACTTCCTCGGTGATGTTTTGATTCTTCTAATTTAAAAGAATGCTGTGAAATGTATGCTTGTCCATTAATGTTAGTTGACTTTCACTTTGGTATATGATGCCTTGGTACTACAGGTAACTAGTACTAGTTATACCCGTATATATTAGATCGCCTTTTTGCTCCTCTTTGCAAATGCAGCTGTGTGCACTTTTTGTAATTTAGGCAAAATGATGCTTTAAGCTTATTGTTTCAATAAATACCACCTTTGATACAAGTCATGTTGTACAATGAATTCTAAGAGTGGTCAAACTCTTTACTGTGCTTTTTGACCGTATATTTACAGTCTTTGAAACAAACATTCCCAGGACATTGAAAGACTAGAATAGTTTGGCTTGTTAGAAAGTACACAATAAAAGCATGACATGGGTTTAGTTGAAACATAGGTCGGTGCCTTGCGTTGAAGCAATGACATGATTACATAACTTTATCACCAAAATCCGTCAGTTTATATTGCTTTTATTTACCATGGTAGAGGATATAAAACATACAATATGACTATTTAGATAGACGACGAAATGCCATTCTAGTTTCCTTCAGCGATTGGCCATAAATAAAACTGTTGTACCTAATTCCTTCATAACTATTGGTCGTACCCGGAGTCAAATACCGTCCATTCAGATTTGTTTCATAGCAATTATTATACCACCATGCGCCATGGGATTCGATGGCACAATTCAAGCTGGAACTATCGACATCATGATCGTTTGTTGAGAATGCGTGGTTAGTGTGGTATGGACCAAACTGGAAATCGTTGTCAACTGAAATTTAACATTGCGATCAATCAATTAACACGATTGTCGCTTAGACTTCACCAAAGAAAGTCGTACAATAATAAGAAAAGTATTGGTTATTTTTGAAACTGTATGTTAAAGTGACTTCTGTATACATAAAATCAATATTGTTACAAAGTTTAGCTATTCAAAATGCCGGAAATTGAGTCATGACACCATGTACCTTCTTGAATTAGATTGTTCATGCATTAACTTGTTTTCAATTGAAATAAAATCTTATATTGAATTCTTTCTTTGCTTATGTCATTTTGTAGATACATTGAGTGCAAGTAAATTGTTTGCAAATTGTATACTTACTACTCTTGGAAAATGTCGTGTTGCCGACATGAAGAGTGTATTCGGGCAACGACAGGGAGAATGAGTTGAATATTTCAATCGCTTTTGTACCATTATATGCCGTAATATCTATACGCAATTCATTTTCTGTCTGCGATGCAATTTCCTGTATATAGTCCAGTCCTATAGGAAACATAAACGAAATAAACTTGTGAAATCAACTGAAGACATTTAATCCACTAAATTACAAATATTTAAAGTTCAGGCGTTGAAGATAAAATTTCGAACATACAAATTTGTAAAAAAGCGATCTCGTCAATTTTTCGAAAATAAATAGTTTTCCAAGTGATGCCTACATATCAATGGTCAGTTGTAGAATTGTGACGTTCTTGTCATTATACAGAGGGAGATGCAATACATGTTGCAACAAGAGCAAGCACGTGTGAAAAGCAGTATAAAATATGGTATGTTGATGATTGTTTATTCATCAACATTGAAACTATCTATTTGGAACGTTTTTGACCAATGTCAGATAGTCATAGTCCAATATTTATTTAACCCTTTCATTAGCGTTGGTAAAATTGGCTGTTACACATTAACAGCGCGTCGTAATTTACCATAATTATATATCATTGTTTCTCATATTTCCGGCCTTTCTCATATTTCCCATTAACATAAAAGATTTACTAATGATTTATTGTTTTGGAGTGATTTGATCGATAGATTTAATCGATATAAGTTGAATTCAACCACAAATGCACAAGTTTTGGGCAAAAAGCGAAAATTGTCCAAGGCAAACAAAATTAGCGAGTTTTTTAAAAAGGGAAACAACTCCTCTTCTCCTTGCTCAAACTCTTACTTAGGCCAGTTTGCAACCAATAATCAGAATTTCAAAATGTGACGGAATGATAAAACTACAAATTGGGCCCCATGTGAAGTTTGTAAGAATACCAGCCAATGAAGAATACAAAAATACCGGAAATAAGAGAAATGCTTGTAAATTCAGGTAATTAGGTTATGTAGGTCACATGATATGATGCTAATAAATAGACCATGAAAGTTAGATGTTTGTGTTTCGTTGAGTGCATGTTTTGAATAAATGGTAAACTCATAGTCTCGATTGCTACGCTCTTTGTTATAATCAATCAACAATTGATTACTGTTATGATACCTACCTAGCCAGTATTCTGTACGTAGATCACCGAATCCATACACATATTGCGTATGATTCCTATAGAACTCAACTGATCCGTCATATCTGTTCTGGAACACCTTAAAATGACCACAATCAAATACATGTATTGCTAGTCCGAACAAGGAAAGTCAAGCACAACACAGATTCCAAGCTTTTTTAATTGCTCTAACGTATAACAATAATGTTTTAGATTACTCGTTCAAGCGCTAAATAAGTTGAAAATGCATGATACCATTCAATCTTCGCTATCTATAACCAAGCCATTGGGGAACTAAACAAGTATATGGTAACTGGTACCGCCGAAGCTCAGTTAGCCAAAACCAATTTATTTGTAAATTAAACAAGCTGGACAAAATTGTTACCGTCCAGCCACCTCCAGACGTTGTCATGTCACAGTAGACCTGAACAGCACGATTGGTTTTCCACAACTTGATATCATAAACACCATCTGGAGCATCGACTTTTTCCTGTTTAATCTCCCAACAATCCGAAAATGCTGTAATTAGGATGTTTCAACGGGTTAATTGCGCGATTTATGTCCAGATATTGTAGATGTACATGTATCATTTAATCGTACAATAAGTTCTGTTTTGAATTACTTTTACATTGGTGTAACTGTTATAATACTATAGAAAAATGCCAATCCCTTTATTATACGTTGTCGTCTGTGAATCAGAATGATGTATTTTTACAATATTGTTTTCATAATGTAGCTCACTTATATATCAGCGTAGTATGTTACAGTCGTCATAACATCTCCTGAACTTATTTATAGTTACGATAGTTAACACAGATCGAACAGACGAATCGCTCAAATATATAGAACACACTTTCAAATACTGAACATTGGCAGCGTTATGCAGTGTGCCCAGGATAATGTGATATTTAACAAACATAGATAACTCCTGCTACCTTGATCTATTTTTTTCTACAGCTAAATGTTCCCACCTTTCTCATTATCCTGAGCGCATTATATGATGTATCGACTTACTGCAATGTTGATTAGAAACACACGTTTCTACGAGCGTCGGATCACCCATACAATATTGTCCGTTACGTGATGGTACTGGATTATTGCATGACCTTGACTTGGATTTTATTCCTACACCACAGGTCAAACTGCATGGACTCCAAGATGACCACAGGGACCAACCACCATCTGTAAAGTATATTTAGAAAACTCTAAATTACAAGTACTAAGTAGAAAAGGCAGCACCCAACATTAACCATCTCCACTTACTTAATCACAGCTTATTCTAAAACAGGTAAACGAGGTCGTCGTTGTATATCCGGAATGGCCCGATAGCACCGATATAAGTAATTAAATGCAAATTCCATTGTGAAATTGGGTCATCCTGCATTTTTTCGGCTTTGCGGGGTATAGGATTTTTTAATTGTTTCTTTGGCTTATGGTAAAGTTAAGGTAAAGTGTTTGTTTATTATAGTGTCACCCCTATTGAAAGGGCCAGCCAATTTGACTTATGAGACACCTATTTGTCTTGCGCACAGAACCTCCCGAATCCCTTCTCATATTGCCGGGCGCCTGGCAGAGATGGGCCTACGGTAACCATTCTTTAACTAGCTGGCGGCTCACCAACCGGTCGCATCAGTTCTAACCCAGCTTCCGCCGGGATTCGAACCTTCGACCTTCCGCTTCGGAGGCGGACGCCCTAACCACTAGGCCACGGTGGCGGTTGTGTGGGCATTGTTCAGTGTAGTTGTGCCGTGTTGTTTCTATTTCTGTGCTCGGCTGGGTAGGTGAGTGCTGCCTTCTTTGTCTGATTTCCTCATACCGTTTTTGCTACCTGACCTTGGACAATGTATGTTAAAGCATATAATAATTTGGAACAAATTATATTATAGTAGTATATGTAATTAGAAAATCTAAGTTACAAAGTAACATGTTTGACACGTTTCTTATCAAGTTATATTACTGTTCGGAACGGAATCATATACATATATATATAATATTAATGTACAAATTATCACATCAAAGTGTAATTACTTGCTGATGAACCATCAATTTTGAAAGTGTAATTACTTGCTGATGAACCAATTTACAACTTATTTCTGCGGCTACCATGCTTTGCGTCGTCGATGATAGCGGATAAAAACCTGTCATCTTCGTTTGATTCGTTCAACGGCCATTACTCGGATAAGTCCGTAACTGATAGGCAATTCACCGATTTGCATATACGTGACGTCATTGAGCGCTTTTTTGGCCTACTATGTTCGGCTCATCCGCCATATTAATAATTATGTCACATGTGATGCTTTAAATGTCTGATATAAGTTTTTCGACTAGTTTATGATGATTTTGTACTGTAACAGAACTTGAAGAACATAGCGACTTTGATCAATGAAGACTAATAAATAGAGTATTGCATTTTTCTAACATGTTTTTATCGGACACAACTAATAGCAATGTAAACATACACTAATCGATCCTTCAATACGAGCAGCGTTGTTGACAACAACGGTATACAAGTTAAACATAATAATGAAAACGAATTTAGTTGAGTCCTATTAGACAACTGGTATTTACAGATTGGTGTGGGTTGGTATTGGTTTTTGTGCAACTACAAAGTTTGTTACGCTCTGTCGTCGAACGTCGAAACCGAATACACATACCAAATGTAGTACAGTGCATCCTCCAGGAATTAATCAAATTAATATCGTTTGCAGTAAAAGGTGAAAAATCACAACAATTCGTGGATGAAGAAATATAATTAAGTGATAAAAGAAACGGTACCGGCGCAAGGAGCTTCAGAACATAACAACGACTCGACATTTTTACCAAAACAGTGGTCACCGTAAAACGCTGGTTTTGGATTTGTACAAGATCTTTCCTGTTCTCGTATACCTGTGTCACATGACACAGAACACGGGCCCCAGTTATTCCAAGTTGCCCAGGTAAAGTGCTTTATATAAACCATGTGTTCGTAATCCTGATGCTCAACATGAAGGTGCAAATTCGACGTGACTTAAACATTTGCTCGACATGGACCAAGTTTTCGTATTATCGATGCTCGTCATAACGAAGTATTACTGTATATATTTATAGATCTGGATGCACCAAAAAGACCTTTGATAACCAAAACATGTTTATATCTTCAATGTTAAATACTGCATTCTTATCGCATAAAACAATACGTATACATATACACTCTGTATTTACGGAATCCCGTTAGGGCCATGGCGACATATATGTAAACCCAAACACGAAAGTCGATAGCACGGTAGTGAAAAGTCGATAATGCGATTATGAAAACTCTAAAAGTCTAATTTTATCGAAATAGCAAGGTGGTCTGTGTTTTGAATAATCGCCGGTCTAATATCTGTTGAAAGGACTAGGGGTGTGATATTTTGATCGATGAGGCAATAATCGACGCGGCTTTTTTCAATACAATTTTTTCTTTGCCATGTATACTGCATTGGTTTAGTGACAAAAAGATTTGTTAAGACCTTACATTATTATATGTGGAAAAAAATTAAGGATGGAATTAAAGATAAAAAAAGATATCCGATCTATAAGGATACATTTTGGAAGTGGTAGGAAAAGTACTGTATTGAAGAGACATAAATAGTTTGGATATAGTTTGGATAAAGCTTATCACTTTTGTCTTTATAAAAGTGTAGTGAAAAAATAAGTAAGAATCGGCAAAAAATATGAAGAAAAATACAGGTGATATAAAGATAGCACCGTTGGTCTTGACGTAAAGATATTTATTTTTCTATCAGTGTTGCACTTACCTGGTTTGCATGTAGGAAAACTACTCCATTTCCTATCAGTGTTACACTTACCTGGTTTGCATGCAGTAAGCTACTCCGTTTTCTATCAGTTTTACACTTACTTGGTTTGCATGTAGGTAAACTACTCCGTTCTATCCGTATTACACTTACCTGGTTTGCATGTAGTAAGCTACTCCATTTTCTATCAGCGTTACACGTACCTTGATTGCATATAGGTAAACTACTCCATTTTCTATCAGTGTTACAAGTGATTTCCTGATATCCGCTTCGACTATAACCCTCGTCGCACACTGCTTGTAGGACATCACGATAAAACGTTGATTTGCCTTCAAAATGTCCATGAAGTAATTCTGGCCATCCACAATCTGTAGACAAAATAGCAGATATATAATTATGTAGTAACACGTATCACTATGTATAGTAACAAAATCTATCTATAGTAATAAATATCTAAATATAGTTGTAGCTATATATATTAACATATCTTATTATTTATAAATCATCTATTTTGATAAAAGCAGCCACGTAAGGTGACGTCATATTATTAGTGACACCTTTTATCCCGAAGGTAAAGACCTACGAGGGGTGATCAATATATTCGAGGACTTTCCTTCTTAATTTTGAAATATTGGAACTACAGTAATAAAATAAAATAAAAAGCTGATGTAGATCAATCAATTATCTCGCGATTTTTCTAATTTACTTTATGACAACGTCATTATTTACTTGATGACGTCAGATTTTGTAACCATGGTGAAGCACGCAATGTCGAGCATCTCGGACGTAACGTTATTCTGAGAAACGACATGCTATGACAATTAACGCGAAAGTTGTAAAATCTTCGCGATATTATCAAAATAACTTAACTAATTTGTGCTCGAATTATGTGCGCTCCCAATTGGCCATTTTTATATGGTTCCGTAGTTTATGTGATTTTAGAGTCTCTGTCAAACGGTTGAGTTGATAAAATAAGGATAAACAACAAAAATAACACCCCGTTAGTGACACTTTCCGTTAAATTCTACGAAATAAGACGCACATATCTTAACTAAATGTAACTGGCGAAAACGAAGACTAGTATAGGCTACAAAACATGAAATCGTTGACTCCAAATCAAAAGGGTTATTTTGATATTGCGTCCCAAACCTGAGAGATCGTGCTTTATCCTTAATTGGAATAATCTAATTTTGTAACGCCAACCGTCCTTTCTATGCTAGATGAAAAGTCCTCGAATATATTGATCACCCCTCGTATGAGGCATGATATTGACTACAATGTTAGTAATAGTTGTAGTTGTTATTGTACACTATTTCATTTGTTGTATACCATCATTAAACAATATTCAAGGACTGTTGTGATATGTTCCCCTAAACACCATCCTCGTTTGGTAGGAACATTCCGTTTGAAGCTTCATTTTAACATTGGCGATATGCTTAAACAATATATATCAGTGTTGTATACCAATGATTCGTTAATACAGAAACAACCAACTCGTACATTCAAATTATCACTGTTGATGAATGACGCGAAATTTGAAAACGTAACAATCTATGCTCTTCCCCTTTGATAAAGTATGATTCAATACACTGCGACACCCATTCTTCAATTGCGATAGTATGCGATATTTTATGCGATTTTATGTAATATTTATCGTATGCTGACAATCAACGTCTGGATAAATGTAAAAGTAAATACATACCATACACACTTTCAAGTCTACCTACACTTTCCACCAACTTGTCCAATTTTTCTGAAATAAAACATATAGTGTATAGTGTACATTTCAGTATGACGAAACCACTCGTATGTTAATTGCCATCTATGTTCCCTCAGAAATTTATTGGCTGAATAAACAATACAAACATTCGTTATCTCGAAGACTTAACGGGACAAGCTGAATGCTCGAGATAACCATGGTGCTCGACTTATCCGAATCTCATAATGTGTAGTGTAAGTGTGTTAACAATGAACAGGTGTCTGATATTACGTTGTTTATCGTTTTCAGATACATATGAGCCGTTCCCCAGGAAAACCGGGCTTAGTGACAAAATTGTGAAAATGTGGATAATATATGGTTAGAACGAGGAGACTCTTGTGATCAGTTTCTGAAAAATTGAACAAATTATTTCATACACTGACAAAGTTATAGACGTTTTAAACCAACCACTACCGCCTACTTTTTGAGTGACGTCGCGAGAACGTCATTCTCTTCGTTTTTGACTTAACATCAACTGGCATTTCAAAGCTCCAGTATCTGATAAATTTTTGACGTAAACTTTAAAATCGTGTCACATTTTAGAATAATATTCTTATTTTAATAAAATGTGTCCAATTTGTGAGTGTTTGCTTACAGTGAAAAATAGCGGGTGCTTTCAGCCACTTATCCCTTGTTTTCCTTAATCGGAGTACTTGTTAGAAACCGATTACCATAGCAACGACAGAAGTTATTTTAACACAATTTTCATGAAAACTTGAAGCTAATGGATAATAATAATTATAATATTCAATTACTTAAATTTGAAATCATAGGACATGATTTTTTTCTCATTTTAGACATTTTTCCAAATCTTACTGCATATTTGATAATAAATATCTTTAAGCCAGGTTTTCTGGAGAACCGGAAACCCCCAGTTTGACATCGCCCCCCCCCCCCCGCCCGCCAAATAGTCACAATCTAAAAACCGGGATATTTTGATTGAAAACCTGATTACAAAGACACGTAGTAATATACCCAGGGATGAGGAACCCAATGCAAACGTACCAAGACGATAACAAATCATCGTCCGAGGGAAAGGCGAATTCACCGGACAGATACTGGAATTGTCGGGTTCATCCAACAGCTATTGAGAAGTCTGGCTATCCTAAGTACCTTTTAATACAGCAAAATATGCCCTCTGAAACATGTGTCACATGTGTGCGGTGAACATGTATCAAATACGAAATGAATATACGGTGAATACAGTCTTAACGCATCCATTTCATTTTAATATGTTCACTTTTTGAATGCTAGTTAGGTTTGCAACAAACAAGTGTGACAAATAGGCGGCGTACACTCGGTAAAAGATGGCTTTGAGTCTTTCTTTGCTTCCAAGTACTTTCATTGTGAAATCAGTTGTAAACTTGTTGTTTGACGGCTATTGTGTCCGCTTCTTTATGCCTATCTTTTTAAGGAGATCTTTAGAAAAGAGTACAAGAGCGAGGAGTTAGATTGTTTTCCTACTTTGCAACTGGCTTACAAATTTATAACCAACCAATCAAGACATGTCCTACAAAAAACACGCGGTCATGTACGATGGAAAAAAGCGTATCATGACGGTTACGAGTCATCGGACAGGCGGTCCGGACGGAAAGGTTGGGTTCAACCAGATGGAGACCGAAATTTCCGAATTTGTCTGACGACTTTTGTGAAGTCTAATCGTGTAATGTCATTTAATTTATTGCTAATTGTCAACAATATATAGCATTTATAAGGGATGTATTTACAAAAACATAGTCTGGTGACATTGCAACATATACAGTGGTCAAATGTGAGACAACTGCTTGAGCACCATTAATTATGGGTTCAAGTGACAGATTTGTAGTTAGTAGTTACATTGCCAAGCTAAAATTAAAATATTTATGATTTTTGGACTTAAATACAGTACAGATTTTGCGACTTTTGCCAAAATCGCGATGCATCTGATAGACAAGTTTCCACTTGCGTGGACAATCGCTGCGATTTCAGCGCGATTGACCACTGTAAAACCACCGGCGAATCGCTGCAATCGCATTTTCTCATTTCACAGGTAAATCTATTGTAATGTATGTATAGCACTCAACTTCTCTGTATTATTATTAATATTCGCATATTACGAATATGTATGTGTCCACTTTGAGGTAATAACATTTTAGACGAAATTACCTTGTTTTTACCGGGATCGGTAATCTATGTAGAAGTGCTATAATTCCGTTCCCAACATCCTCGCTAATATTTGTCAGAACACAAATAAAATAAGACTGCTTGTTGTCCACTGTATTTTATTTTCTATACACGAAACTCTAACTTATTCACATATTTATTATATATAAAATATACGTCTATATGCTAAAACGTCCAGAATAACAATGCCTCGGACTTCGGAACGCGCCCCCGAAATCCAGGATACCACGTAATTCAACAGACTAATCAGAATGACCATCACCTAATATGGGAGACCATGTGATCCACGTGCTGATTATCATCGAAACCACGTGATTTTATCGATCATCATGTGACGCTATAACATATCGATTACAACCTCGATCGCCAAATACCACAGATCAAAGGTCATATATAATTACGATAACTGCGGCCTTCTGGGTAATCACTCAGGCCATCTATTAATAATAAATATGTATATACTATCTTACACACAATACACATGTGTCATAATCAAGCAAAATACTATGCTTACATCTGCCCCCCCCCCCGATTTTATTTTAAAAGCCCTCTTTTAACATTTAAAAAAAACCATTATGAATAACACTCTTATAATATCAATCCTAATATATACTATACTGATGAATACATAATTATTAATAAACATGCTAACAACATGATAACATTTTAATGATATAGAGGATATTTGTTGATTCTGGTGTAAGATCGAATTTAATTTCACCGAGTGATCACAGAAATCAATATTTTCACGAGTGGCGTAGCCACGAGTGAAAATATAGTTTTATGTGATCACGAGTGAAATAAAATTCAATCTTACACCAAAAAATCAACAAATTTTCTGTTTATTATATGCGTAATTAATCATATTATTAATATTTGACCATTCCCTCTTGGAACCTCACCCCGTGGGGAGCCCCAAATTCATTTCAACCTATTCACATTTTTTAACAGAAGTTCCGCTGAAAGTAGTGCAATTACTTGCTGTAGTATTTTTCGGCAAAAAGTAGAACGAGATATGTGTGACGTTTACAAATAAAACAAATATAATATTTGACAAACACAAAACTATTTTAATGTTTTATTGCAATCGAAATAACTGGCATTTATTTAATTTTATAGCGGAGTAATTTCATTGTCATCAAACAATTTTGCCATCCACCATTTTGAATTCATGTTACGATGCCGGGAATTTTTAATCATAATCACGTAATAGATTTATTTTTTCTTTGAAGCCAGACTGATTAGTAAGGGGAAATACTCGTACTGACAGTTAAAAACGGGAATCGACGTACAGAGTGACTTTATCATGTGTTTTGACGTCATCACAACATCGGATTTCTAGGACATGTTGATTTTTTTGACGAGATGCGATTTTGAATCTCAAAATGCATTAACTGTACAGACAGTAGATTCTATATGCTTCGATAAATTGTAAGTTTGTGTTTATTGCTTATATTTGAATTGTTCAAAGCTCGTTCAGATTTTCAGATTAGCCTTTTAAATACGGCACAATAAATTTCTTTCTGAGACCTTGACGACATCATTATTTCAGAACATAAGAAGCCTTCTTCCAACTCATCCAATAAATTGAAGGATCTATTCTCTTTCTAAAGGCCCTTCCAAGAATTTAAGGAAAGCACCTACATAAATAGTGGTTCTTTCACCTGTCTCATTTTGAGGTTCTTGATTTGCAGTAGATTCTATGTTCATTTTATTCCTCACCATGATGAGGCCACAGGTAACTGTACAGTATCATTAGAACAAAAAAACAAGCATTTCGGAAAAAAAAATTTGAAAAAAAATTATTTTTTTAACCGTAGATCTAGATCTACGTATAAAAAAATACAAATTAAAAAAAAAATATTTTTTTCGAGTTTTTTTCGTTTTCAACGATACAGTTACCTGTGAATGAGGCTCGAATACATGCCAAAAATGCTTCAAATTCAAAGCTATTGATATTAGATTCAGAAAAATACTCCCATTTTTGACAGCTGTCAAGTAGCAGACATAATCAAGGAGGTAAATATGTAATAAAACAAACAATACAGGGAGGTATTTTATTTTTTCATTGAAGAAAGTAGTTCCGTCAAAAACAGTGAATTATCAAAAATGTTATTTTCACTGTTATTTGTCATTGTTATTTTCACTGAAAAACGCCATAATCCATTGAAAGCATATAATAAATAATGATAATACAAGTCAAACCACACATAAAATCACTTCTAAATAATCTATCTACAAAAACAGCCGCTGAATATTGAAGCCTCCTAAACAATTTTTATAAATTTGAATTAATGTAATATTTCCTAAAATCGACGTTTGTCTTTTAATTATGTTTTTTTCTAATAATATTCCCTTTGTTTTCTATTCCATTTACATCGAATGTTGGTTCAGAATGTTGACCACAAATACTACATTTATTTATCTTTTTAATTTTAGACCTGAAACAACTCTCATGTATTGTAGAATGACAACACTTAGTAATTTTAAAAATAGATCCAAAACTATAATATGGGAATTTGATGGTGTTCTTGCATGTCATGCATTGATCTTTAATAAATTCACTTTTGTATTGTTCTGTCCTTTTTGCACTTTTGATAATTCTTTTTAATTTACGATTTGATATATCAATAAAAATCTCAATTGATTTTGAATACATGGATTGTGGTAGTTCAATACATTCTATAAATGCTTTAAAGAAAGGCTTTATCAATTCAGTGTTTTTGTAATAAAAATAGATATTTTTCAAAATGCTTAATTTTTTTTGGATTAATTTTGATCAAGTAAATTAATTGTTCTTCCAAAATAGGCACTTCATAGAATATAATAATATCCACTAAAAAATCAATAGGTATCTTTTCTAATAAGTCCTGAATGAAATAATCCTCACAATCCATAAATTCTTCATCAAAATTGGTCAATTTGACAAAAAATTGTTCCAAATAATTGTTTGCCAAAGAAACAGAATAATTTCCCCTATACACGAAAGAAGTTGTCAGGTCTTCATTTAAATTTATATTGTCACATTTTTCTGGTTCATATAATCTTTTAAAAGCAGTAGTTAAATCATCATTACATTCTATATTGTTACACCATTCTGAACCAAATACTCGTTTAAAATACTTCCAATATTCAGCTAACCGCCTGGCTTCAATAATAATATCTCTTTCCATTGTATTTATTTCCAATAATATCAATATTCAATGGTTTTGATAAAACTCTATTTTAATAATATTTACAGCCAGTATGCATGCTAGATGCATCCATAAAGTTGTTGACAACTTTATAAAATAAAAATTTTATATTATATATTTCACACCAATATCACACATAATTAAGTAAATAAAGCATAATATCATACATAACTAACTACATAAAACACATCAAGACTATAATTTTATATACAAACCATGACTGAATATTTAAATGACGAAACCTCTATTTCTAACGTCATCATAATGTATGTCAGAATTTTGTAAATTGAAATTTCCATATGTCAATTGCCTGTGCAATGCATTATTTGTAAACGTAGTAGCTCTTGCAATTATTTGTTTTGGATCACTTTGATAAACACTGTCTTTACAAATATTACAATAAAAACTATGATTTATACTATAACTAAAACAACTTTCGTGAACAGTGGAATTAAAACAATATGTTTTTTTAAAATAGCTATCAAATTCATCAAAAAGGAATTCTTTTGATATATTGCATAAAAGGCATTTATCTATTACGCAATCGTTTGCCATTAAATTTAATTGTTCTAATTTTTCTAAAAAAACTTCCATGACCGGTTCATGAAAATACTCTACCGGTCTACATAATTCAACTGGAAGTGCGTTTAAAAATACTTTGATGTATTTATCCATGAATTTTTTGAAGTTCCATAGAAAAAATGAATGTTTTTAAACACCATTAATTGCTTTTCTTGATCATGTTTTATTAAATGTATTAACTCATTTTCTAACAAACTAATTTGGTAGAACATGGTTATATCGACCACAAAATCCAGCGGAATTGTTTTTAAAAGATTCTTTATTAAATAACCCTCAACATTCAAGGATTCATCAGTTGCACTATTAAACGTTTTAAAGAAACATTTTAAAAACTTTTCAGCCGTTTTCTTGTTGTAATCACCCCTGTAAACAACTGAAGTTGTTAGTTCTTCAAAAACAAAATACTGTTTATCACAATTTTGTAATAATAGGTTAAAATATTCTGAATATTCAGCCAATCGCCCGGCATCAATATATACTTTATTGTATCCCATTATGATAATAGTAATAAAGTATATTATAATTCAATCTATTCCTTCAATTATCCTAGTTTTACTAGTTACCATGTCCATTCAATTGGACATGATGGCAATGAAATCCATGGAATATTCAAACATTGTGTTCCATTGGATAAATGCACATTGATGTAAGTATGTGAACTGTGTCTATAACTATATACTCGTCTTAGGATTCCAATTCCTAAATGCAATATAACTATTACCAGAATAATATGTTCATATTGTATATTGGTTTTTATATCGTCAAATAATGAATCATATGGATTTGGTGTAGTAGTGGTGACATATTTCAATTCCATGCCATTTACCTGTCTTAACATAGTAGCTGTTAGAATTATTAAGTTTAATTTTCTATATATCAAAATTACACATATTGAGTTAATTATTGATATTATTATACTTCCTATCGTAAGCGCATTATAAAACGTAGTATCCGAAGTTCCTATATTCTCGTCCCATAACGATTCTGCTAAACTTGAATATGCAAGCTTATTTGTCTTAGCTTGCGTCGCCAAGTGTTTTAACGAAATTTCAACACGTTTCGTCTTTTTTATTATTTCTTTGGATTGGTGTTCGAATATTTTGTATTGAGGCAACTCAATATTACTTGGATGCATTTGGCTGGCATTCCTAATCAAATCATTCAAAATTGAGTCATTGAAAAAATATCTCAAATATTGCATATTAATAGGATGCTCAACCTCAATTGACCCGTTAAAAGCTAACTCACATTTCGAAAAATACATGTTTGTACTATGGGATTGAGAAACAATTTTACACCCACACGGTACATTAAGAACGCAAAACTTACAATCTTTTATGATTGTACTATTTTGTCCTTTACATTCCAAGTTAATATCTCTTTGTTGAATAGCCAGAATTTTGTCTTTACTTAACCGTCTTTATTCTGGTTTAAGCTCATTTTTCATCATTTTATGAGTACACAACTCATTTACCCTTGTAATATTATCATATTTAAACAACTCATTTAAACAACTGTCCTTATCCGCCTTACTAAATATCACATTACTGTAGCATAACATAACACTTGCATATTGTACGCATTCCCTGAAAAAATGATTGTTTACTTTCGAAAACGATAGATCTTCATCGTTTATTATACAATACCATGGATTTTCTATAAGCATGCTTGCATCTGAATTATTAAAATCATTGTTTAAAGGAATGGGAAACAATTGTACCTTATACATTCTTAGTTCCCTTTTCTGTACAATAGGCAGACTTATGCTAATATAGATAACATTTTCTTGGCGCCCGCATATGAATTTAGCATTTTGAAAATAAAATGCAGCATCATTCGAAATTAGCTGATACGAATCGAAATATTTGGCTAAAATATTGGTAATATTGTCCAAAGCTAATTGTAGACGTTCAGCTGGTATAATATACGATGACAGTTTCCCTGCATTCAACATTTGCACCCCTCTTATTAAATTATTGAAATGAGCCCTTACTTTCGCAAATTTGTCTGTATATTCTAAAATTTCAGCTTCTGCTATCTCATGTTCTTTATCTTTTGATACGAACTTTTGTAATATATTCTGAATCATATCTTTTTTGTTTGCTACGAATTTATGAAACAACTCTAGTTCCTCATTTACATGATGTACGAAACTTGATAAACCATCCTCAGATTTACTAAAACTATGTGTTGCAGTGTTAACAACCTTTGTTAACTTATTTATATGACTGCGTAAGGCATTAAGCTGACTAGTAGTAGCTATTCCGAAAGTGATGATGAAAGACTTCCAATAAAAGGAAGTAGACCATCCCGCTTGACATGTTTGTCAAACTTTATCGTGGGAATAATTCCCTCCAGTGTCTTGAATATCATGCTAGTCTCAGCCTGTAAGTGTTTAATAAGTACATTTATCTCAATTGATAAAGGACATCCTTTCCTGGAATAAAGTCCTGATCCACACAACGTTACACCTCCACTGAAACTTATTTGTTCTGGTAACTTAAATCTGACTGTATATACCCATTCGTTGTTAACTAAATATAAGTCTTTAGTTTTACCAAATTGTATGCCTTGGTTTAATCTCAGTATGTCTTGCGATGCATCACATTCACCTATTAACAGGATACTTAGAATGAGTAAGGTCGTTGCCATCTTTTTTAAAATGTAAAATTAAAATTAAAAAGTTAAATTAATTTTTTTTTTAATTGAAAAATTAAATTAAAGTTAAAATTAAAATTAAAAAGTTAAATTAAAATTGAAGTTAACACTTTATTATCGTTTTGCATTTTAACTTTCTTAATGTTTTTTCTTTTTCACGGATTTATTAATATAGAATTGCCTAATTAAAGCTTCGCTTACATCATCTTGCGGAATCCATGAATTTCGATAACGTTTATTTGACCATTTTATTAAATACATCTTCATTTTATTTTCTGTTTTTGCTTTAAGTATCTTTACTGCTCTGTACCAATTATTTTTCTTGGTATCGCTTACTATCTGAGGTGATTGATTATCACTCACTGATTTGTTGTTATTTCCTAATTGATTAGTACACTCCGTGTTACCCTTTTGCCTTACCGTAACTGGCTTTGGTACAATATTCTCATTTTTACCTGTACTCTGAGTATACGATGACCTATAGTCAATTGGATCGTAATACTTTCTCAACCTATTGTAATTCACGGGTGATTTGATCTCTTTATTCGTTTTTATATCTCTCAATACGTAAGTACTATTAGAGAGAATTTTTGTAATGTAATATTGATTGTCTGAAAAATTTCTATATAACTTGCGGTAAGCATTGGGTGGTATGTGATCTTGTTTAACTAAAACAATATCTCCCAACTTAAATTGTTTATCTTCTGTCTTTTTATCATATTGTTTTTTCATTCTTTTCTTTTTTTCTAAATTCTGTTTAGTTATATCCCATATAATTTTTAACCTGTCCGTTAATTCCTGCGCATAAAACTCTGGCTTAGTTTTGGGTTGGTTTTCTGTAATTAACTTATCTGTGGGCGGATTCACTTGTCTACCAAATAATATGTAATATGGCGCATACTGTGTTGAATCCGGACAGACCATTGAATTATAAGCTAAATGGACTGAGGATACTTTGGTTGGCCACTTATCCTCATTATTCAATATTGTATGCAAAACAGTAAATAGGGTACTGTAAATTCGCTCAATTTGCCCGTTTGAAATCGGGTGATAACTCGAGGTTCTGCAGCGGTGATATTAAATGCCTCATATAATTTGTCCATTATTCCACTAAGAAAATTCATACCTCTGTCTGACATTAAAACCTTTGGTGGTCCAAAAATACTTATAACAGAATGATACAATTTTTCCGCTATTTCTTCCGCATTTTGAGTTTTTAATGGGAAAAATAATACAAATTTTGAAAAAGCGTATATGACACTTAAAACATATTTGTAACCTTGACTTTCTTTTCCACACGTTACTATATCAATCTGTACTGTTTCAAACGGTTTCGATGGTATATCCATGGATTGTAGTGGATATGGCTTATGTGAATAATTTCTTTTATTGATTTGGCATGTATCACATGAAATGACATAATCCTTAATTTCTTGAAACATTTTTGGAAAATAATAAAATTGTCTGATTGTCCAGAATAATTTTTCTGCTCCAAAATGTCCTGATTGATCATGATAAGTATGCAATACGTTATTCCTAAGAAGTTGTGGTAACGCAATCTGTTTTAATTGTCTCTGTTCTTTAGTTACATTTTTGTCCCTAGATTCGTAAAATGGTATAAAATACCATCAATTATTTCATACTGTAAACTTGTGTATGGTATACTTCTTCGTTTATTTATGTCTGGCGGTAAAAAACCATTCTCTAGATATTCAAATATGTGTTTAAAATCATTACATTCTCTTTGTAATTTTCCTATGTTTACTTCCTCCTTTGCAGTTTCGTTTTCAGGTTCTACTGCATCCTGTTTTGAACTACTTTCGTTAGTTGTAATTGAATTATCCTTATCTGGTACGTCGCTTGTAACTTTTGGAATACTATTTTGTCTCGCTTGTGCTCTTGTCATAGCATTAATATTTTCATGTTCCTTATTTGTATATAAAGATTGGCAATCTTCAAAAATATCTTCAATTTGTTCACTTTGGTTATCTGAACTATTGTGTTTAATTCTGCTTAAATAGTCACTCGGATTTAAACTTCCTTTTCTATATTCAATTTCATAATTAAAATTCTCCAGTTCAATCGCCCATTTGTATAATCTATTATTATTATGTTTTGCTGTGTGCAAGACTATTAAAGCTTTGTAATCAGTATATATTTTAATAGGAACATTTATTACATAATTCTTACATTGTCTTAATGCATAAATTATTGATAATAATTCAACTTCACAACTTGAATATCTGGATTCATTAGCCTCAATGTCCGTCCCCCAAATTCAATGATGGAAACTAATTGTCCTTCCTCATTGGGTTGACCCAAAATATATCCTACCGATACAGAACTAACATCTGTGTACAAATTAAACGGTTTGTTAAATTGAGGTAGCTTCAAAATGGGTTGTGCAATAAGAGCTTGTTTAATTTGATAAAAACTATTTTGATGTTCATTTGTCCACTTTTATAATGTATCTTTTTTCAACAGCGGAAATGCTATCTTAGAATAGTCCTCAATAAATTTGCGCAAAAACGAAGTCATGTCTAAAAATCCCTTTAATGATCTTTGGTTATTTGGTCTCGGAAAATTCCTGATTACTTCTTACTTTTTAGGCTCTATTTGCAATGTGTCTTTCTCAAATACCATACCCAGAAATGATATTTTATTTTGCGCGAACTCACATTTCGGTAATTGTAACTTTAAATTTGCTTTATTTAATAATTTTAAAACCTGTTGGATATGATCAACATGTTCTTCTATTGAATTTGAAAATATTAATAAGTCATTCATATAATTCAATGCGAATTTATACAACACGGGTTTTAATAATTTGTTTAAATAAATAGACCAATATGCCGGTGAATTGACGTAACCGAAAGGAAGCTTCTCAAATTGATAGGATTCGCCAGTGTCTAAACAAAAGGCCGTGTATGGTTTCGAATCTTCTGATAACGGTAGTGTGTGAAACGCACTTTTAATATCTAGCTTAGAAAATAATGTTGGTTGTTTGTCAGCGATAACATTTTTAATATCAACTAACGTTGGCAGTTGGAAAAACATCCGCTTTGCTATGTTATTTAAATGTCTGTAATCAACCACTAGTCTAAACTGAGGTTTGTCATTTACATTTACGCTTTTCTTTTTAACAAATAATATAGGGCTACTAAATATGGATGTAGACGGTTTTATAATACCTGCGTCTAATAATTTATTTATTTCCTCTTCTTGAATTGTACGCATACTAGGTTGTAAGTGATATGGCCGACTTCTAATTGGAAGTGCGTTTTGCATCAATTCAATATTTCATTCGAAATCCGTTACTTTACCTATATCTGAACTATTTTTACTTAACACCTCTGTGTATTGATTCAACATATTTAATAACCCTGGATGATGTTTAAATTCGTCATTCACATTAAATGCCAATGGTTCTTTTGCACTTGATAATTCATATATTTTTTCCTTGTTTAATTCATAAGGTGCCGATGTTTCATTTTTATCTATTTTTTCTATACTGGCTATCACTTCATTTTTCTGAATAATTTTTATATCGGTCGTAAAATTATGAAACGGAATTAAAATTGTGTTTTTATACTGATTTTTACGACACACTATATCACAAATCAATTCACATTCTGACTCTAAAATAAAGCCGTTGGACCATTTTCCACTATTAATAACTACAGGTATTTTCTTCATTGAATGCGGCGGTAGTTTAATTGATTTACCAGTTATAATTTCAGTTTTTCCATATGATTCAATATTAGCTAAAATATGTTGATTTATTTTTAACGTATTATTTTTAAAATTTAAAAATACACTATACTTTTTGAAGAAATCCATTCCTATAATTACGGATCTAAACAAATTATCTATTACATAAAATCATGCTTGAATGATTGACCCCCAATTTGAATTATACATTTAATAATTCCTATAATATCATTTGGTTTTCCATTCACGGCGGTTTTGAATTTTTACCGACGTCGGTATAATATTATGTTTTTCAATGCACTAGATTAAAACAAATCGTTTTGAATGCAACTTATGGTACAACCTGTATCCAGTTATGCTTTAGACTCACAATGTCCTATTTTCACGGGAATGAAATTTTCCGTAATTTCGCTTATACAATTGATAGATTTTACTTTTTGCTTTTTCCTACTTGACAATATACGCGGACTACATGTATTGGTAAACCCACGTCACCTCTTAGCATTTTTGCACATTAATCTATAATGACCGGTGCGTGAACATATGTGACACTTCCGGTTATACGCCAGACACGCTTTTCCTGATAAACAATTATTACCACCACATATATTACAATATCTTGGCCTAACAGTTCTCGGATTGACTGAATACTGATTAATCTGCTTGGGTTTTTGATATGCAAATCTGTCATACTGCGATTGATTATTATCTGACATATGTTCATTTGGATGTTGTGGATATGAATAATTACCGCGATTATAATCATACTTTTGGTTATTTTGATAATAATTTCTATCCATATGCCTGCTTTCAAGAGAATTAATTACATTGCTTGACGCCATGCTTGATTTAATTTCTTTTAACTCCCCCATCAAATGATCAAATTTGGTTTCCAATGCATTTATTGTTAAAGACTGTGAAACTTCACAAAGCTTAATAAACCTACTTAATTCAGGAATTGACTTTGGTTGTTTCAATAAAACCTGTTTCTTAATTTCGCTGTTCAGTCCGTTAACTATTAACGATATCAAAATGGATTCATCTAATTTGAGATCTGTAGCAATTTTTAAAGCTTTGGACATATAATCCTCCGTATTCTCATTATTTTTCTGCTTAATTGATATCAAATTATAATCTAGCTCTTTACTCTGAAATCTATTTTCTAATGCCCTTTTTAATGCATCAAAATCTGATTTAACATTTGCCGACAAATTATCATAATAAACGCTAGCGTTTCCCTCAAGATAAAAATTAATAACATCAAATTTTTGATCATCTGCAACATTATTTAACAAGCAAAATTTATCAAATTTGGTCAAAAATGCAGAAAAACTCTCAAAATCTTTACCAGTAAATGGAGACAATTTTATAATGGGTAAATTTGACATTTTACCCTGAAATGTAGAATCTGGTCTAAACGCCTTCTTTGATGTCTGTTGAAAATCACAAATGTTAGTGTTTTTGGATAATTCTCTCTCCTCTTCTGATAACAAATCGTTGATTAACTTAGAGTTTTTATTGTCAATTATCCTTTCTCTTGAAGGTTCTTCGTCGGGATTTGTTTCTTGACACGTTAAAGTTGGATAAAGTTGGTTTTCCTGGTGATGATGGAGCGAGCCGTCCTAATGGTTCGATATCGTTGTCCCTTTCTTCTGATCTTCTAATGGTAAAACATTGGGTTTCATCGTAATTAGGGGGTTAACTGCCATTATTTGAAACTTCATCGTCATTCCGTCCCAATGAACTGTAAAACTGTTTACGGGCTAATTTGTTTCTTTCGGTCGTAGATTTTAGAAATTCTTTTAAATTTCTACCGGAATTTGGAGGTGTTAAGTATCCCGCACGTTCATCTTTACTTCTTAAATTGTATTCTGACATTTCCCATTTCGCCACAATTTCTCCAAATTATAACATGTCCATTATATTTTAATCAATCGATTAAAATTCGGATTCTCCACTAGCTATAGCACTCAACTTCTCTGTATTATTATTAATATTCGCATATTACGAATATGTATGTGTCCACTTTGAGGTAATAACATTTTAGACGAAATTACCTTGTTTTTACCGGGATCGTTAATTTATGTAGAAGTGCTATAATTCTATTCCCAACATCCTCGCTAATATTTGTCAGAACACAAATAAAATAAGACTGCTTGTTGTCCACTGTATTTTATTTTCTATACATGAAACTCTAACTCATCCACATATTTATTATATATAAAATATACGTCTATATGCTTAAACGTCCAGAATAACAATGCCTCGGACTTCGGAACGCGCCCCCGAAATCAAGGATACCACGTGATTCAACAGACTAATCAGAATGACCATCACCTAATATGAGAGACCATGTGATCCACGTGCTGATTATCATCGAAACCACGTGATTTTATCGATCATCATGTGACGCTATAACATATCGATTACAACCTCGATCGCCAAATACCACCGATCAAAGGTCATATATAATTACGATTACTGCGGCCTTCGGGTTAATCACTCAGGCCATCTATTAATAATAAATATGTATATACTATCTTACACACAATACACATGTGTCATAATCAAGCAAAATACTATGCTTACATATGTATTTACAATAAACAACAATAAATTGGTTGTAAAATTCGCAAACTTTAATTAAAAGGTAATTAAGACCCTTTTCGCTTTGTTGGTTCTCTGATTTCCGACGGTTTTCACCGTTTTTTTGGTTAATTCACTGTAATAACATATTCCGTAAGTTTTATTTAAAACGTGTCCGTTTTATTGTCGATGTTAATTCTTTGTCGCATTTAACGAAAACAGAAACGAAAGTATAACATTGCTGATTGTGAGAAAAATATATTCAGGTCTTTATCATAAATAGCGCAATGCTTTTATACTTTATACGTCAGAGACTCGTAGGGAAGATTGGACAAATGCCTAACTACGTTGCCTCTATAAATAAAGTCTTTATTATTATTATTATTATTATTATTATACTTTATGCTCCGTACATCTAGAAACGAAACGTCTTCACCCCTGTGTTTTTCTTACTTTCGTTGTTAATACATCTTTTAATTTTGTATAATAATATTGTATAACCGTGTAGAAACTTGATTATTGTACAAATTTTATTGATCGGGTTACGTAACTCCCGTGCGTCAAGAAAATCACAAAACGCACGTACACCACGTGCACCATTAACGCATGATAACTTTTGGTGTAAATTGCTTTCAATAACAAAAGAAATTGTTCTAGTCTTTGGAATAAATATTGTAGGATATTCCGAACATGATTTAAATCATGCGATTCGGGTGCCTAGGACGGGACCTCAAATGGAGATTTCACTTCGGCTAAATTATCATTAACCGACAATGTTTCATCGGGAGACACTCTACTAGCAATTTGGCACCGTTTACAACCACCCGTGTTCAGGTCATCAATGTGATACAACTCTCCGACAGTACCAGTAACTCCACATGTACCATATCTATGCAAACTTCACAACTGATTTAATAAATGCACTTGTAAACATATTGTTGGACATAATGAATATGCAATCAATCAATAATTAATCAATATTCAAATTTATCACTTAGAACATCGATTCTGAAAAAAAAACGGATTTTACCATTTTGTGTGTCGTTACTTTTTAGCCGCACCTAATACACAAGCACTGTTCACTCGCACTGATTGCACTTTATGAAAACAATATTACAGTTGAATTGTTCATGAAATAAGATATCATCAAGTAAAAACAGTTTGGTTGTTTATCAATCATACAAACTGGTAAAAGTGTTGACAGTAACACCAGTGTTGCGTTTCTAGATGTTCTCAGTATATATTGTACCATTAAAAAACGCGATAAGCGGCTTCAGTTTGCACTGAAAACATGGAGAAGGAATAAAGCGTAATAAAAGTTTATATATTACCTTCATTGTTTAAGGTCCGCCTTGAAATTAGTTCCAATGTTCCAAAAACATTTGCACAAACTGTCTTGTTAGCTGAATAGGTTCCAACTGAGTAACAATGTAACACCGCGAATAAAAGGTAACTTAAAATATACTTCATTCTAATGTTGCTTATGTACGAATATAAAAAATGCTATGAAACGGAAAATATATAATGCCCTGCGATTCCACGTTTGTGCTTATTCAACACTAAACATTTGTTAACGATGGCAAATTTTTAAAGCAAATTTTGAATGCTTCCGGCGGTTCCACTTGGCTGCTCTTAGATAAATGAACTACATTAAAGCAAATCTTTTATTTCAAACTGTTGTAATACTTATGGTAACATATTCATAATTGGTCTAACGAGTAAGACGCCAAGTATATTTATAAACAATACTAAAACCTTAAGTAAATCAAATTAGCTTAAGTATGGCACTTCATCCTCTCTTGAATAACCTGATTAAATTGACGTTACAATTATAGTTGCCCTTTTAAGTAGTTTTAAGTGTTTTGCAGAGCTTGACGTAAAGTGCTCTTAAGATTAATTACTTTTGCGTCCTGTGTCAAACTCTAGTTGAGTTTATGAACACTATTGTAACGCATTTATGTACTCATTAAATGGTAGAATGCGGTCACATAAAAACTCCTTATATCCAAAAGTCACAATACCAACTGAGATATAATTATGGTACTCGCTTATCAAACGGTTGACTCATACGAAATGATATAATTTGTGGTTGTACCATTCTATGAAAGTGTTAACATGTTTTACCGATGAATTCGCTTGATAGCTTCCAACAGTGAGCATTCGACTAAAAGAACAATTTAATAGCTATGCATGTAATAGGATCGATTTAACATGAATAATACGAATTCGTATTCACTGTGGTATTACGTACACCGAGTATTGCTAGTAGAGTGAGTAATGATATCAATTTTGTACACATGAAATTGAGACTAGGGCGAATTTAGAGACGATATTTTCCAAATTATTGACTATTTATGCATATCTCATAATTTATCAGATATGCATAGGAAGATACAAGTGATCCTGTATAATGCCGCTACTCACTTGCAAATATTGACAACTGTATAGTACAAGTACAGATCTACAGTATATAAATTATTTTTACCAATTAAAATGTAACACTGATTATACCTCGCATTTGGTCAATTTTTGTGACAAATTATCACTGCACTTACAAGCAATACTCAGTACACTATACAGCAATACTCCATACACCAGTGGGCAACTATATAGCAATACTCTATACGCTATCAGTTGCATTTCGCCGTACTTTGCGATTAGTACCGGATACTACATTTACAATATCATCTTTGTAGCAGGAATAACAATTCGCTCGATTCAAGTTGAGTATTTTACGAAGAAAATAAACAAAAACATCTTATTTCGACAGACCGAGCTTCCTTTTTGCGTGAGTAACAATACGAGTTTGGTCTTTCAATCAACCTTTTTATGAATTTCCTGGCAATTTACCGATTGTACTGACTAGGAAATATTATGAAGGAGATACTTTTGTATAATAAAAATACATTAAACACACTCATAAAGGCTAAAAATCGTCTTTAAACTAACCCTTGTCAACACTAAAATGTTGCGAAAATGATAATTATACTAATCTTGATAGCAATATCCGGTGTACATTATACCGCAGAGGTATTACCAAATTATATACACTGTAACTATTCACTGGCTGAATACAAATTTGCACCGAATGAAAAATCACATGCAAAAGAAGTATGAGGTTGGAATAGCCTGTTTATATATTGTGTTAGTTTTGAAATTATGTGCAAGCTATGCAAAGCAAATAACCTCACCATCTTAAATAACCTCTATTTTTATTGTGTGAAAAGGTATACGCAAAATATGCGATGCTATTTATCTTGTCTAACCGGATAAGGAAGTTAAAGCATCTGCACGCATGACATTTGTCTTGCGGTTCAGTTTGAACAGAACCACTACCGTAATGATGTGTTTTTACCGTTCTTAGTTCTAATAAACGTACAAACGTATTTGGATAAGCACGAAGATGAACCGTTTGAATATTGGAAGATTATTTGTATACCTTAGTTGCGGTGGATTAAGTAAGTGATATTGTTTCCTATATTTCTATATAAAATGAATGTAGCATTTACATGCATTATAAAGGCGGCATCAGAACGCCTATTAAACAAACTTTATAACTAAATCGACCGCTATATTATAATACTTGTCTTGGTATGGTTCAATTTTACTTTAACTCGTTACTGGACTATTGTACTGCCTAAGCTAACAGGCAGGCCAGGAATCGTTATAAAACTGTATTTTGTCTAGTATAATAATATCCCTAAAAGGGGATCACAATATCGTTTGTAGCAAAACCACTCAAATACTCAAATTTTCGACCATGCGGTCTTTTTCAAGAGATATGATTCACTTATAATTTTTCTACATTTTTAGTAAAGCTTCAAGTCTTTGCATTGTAACTTATTATGACGTCTCCATGACGTCATTTCCCGTAATATTAAAAGATATGACGTCACGACATCATGACCTCATTTTACATTTGGCGTACTTCTCTGGAATTAAGTCCAGATGGAAATTTGGTGTTAAGCTTATTTATCCATTCGCTCACAAATCAGACAGAATGCAGGAAGTGTTCAAGGAGCCAGCAATGGTAGCCGATAGGCGGGATCGCAACCTTGAAGACATACTTGTCCATGATAAATTAAAGAAGGTTATACATCAACAAAGACGACAGTGTAAGCCTAACTGCAGGACCTGTCCGATTAAATCAGATAAGCACATCAACTGTACTGAGAAAGATGTAGTCTATGGATTGATATGTACAACGAGCGATAATACGGTATATGTAGGCGAAACAGGAAGGGAACTGAAAGAACGCATGGAGGAACACCTGCGCGATATTCGACTTAACGAGGAAAGGGCAGTATCGTTTCATTTTAATAGTAAAGGGCATTCAATTAAGCATCTTAAGGTGACTATTGTAGAAAAAGTTCGTGGCCGGTCTAAGTCGCTTCGATTCATTAAAGAGAGCGAATGGATAAATAAGCTCAACACCAAATTTCCATCTGGACTTAATTCCAGAGAAGTACGCTAAATGTAAAATGACGTCATGACGTAGTGACGTCATATCTTTCAATATTACTGGAAATGACGTCATGACGTCATGGAGACGTCATAATAAGTTACAATGCAAAGACTTGAAGTTGTATTAAAAATGTAGTTGTATTTTGTCATTCTCTTTTTTTTAATATATCGTTGATTGTTTTGTTACCTTGAAATTGTTTTAAACTTCAATGTTATATTCGTGTTGATGTACGACCATTATATACTAGCAATGAAAATTCCATTGTGTTCTGTTCGTTTTTCTGACTTTAGTAAATGTTCAGAACGTTTATACTGGTACATCGTGATAGTTACACATCGTGTTAAATTTACTTTAACTGGGTCAAATGTCGTCGTTTCAAGTCTATTAGTGTGGATTGACGATTATTTAATAATAAATCAAAGCGCTGTTAGCGTTACAAAAACAGGGTTTTATGGCTTCAAATATGTAGGATAATAATAATCTAAACTATACAGCACACCCTTTATATTTTGTACATAAAGTATTTCAACCATAAAAGAGAACTTTTCTGTTACATAGTATACAGTAAAGGTATTTACACCTACATCGAGGAAATAATCTGACACGTATTAGTAAAATTGATAACAGGTACATGTACAGAAGGTCATTAAGTTATCAAGTGTTAACTAGATAATACATGTACAACATATTTTCATCCTTGACTGGGTTACATTAATTTAACAATTAAGAGTACGAACCACCGGTCATGATCAACCAATTTTGCTGTTCCAATTTAATTTGTTTTCCAGAATGTTGGGGTGGTGATCGTTGCTCCTACCGCCTCAGGCGCGACGCGCCGCTGCTTTAGTGTTATAAAACTGTCATAATTATACGAGTTGCCCCTTGAATTAAGAATGAGACACTGTAGTTTAAACAAACTAGATTCATTTTTAATAGTCTATTGTTTGCAATTATTTTTTCTCATACATAACAATAAGCGACGGTAATAACATAAGCTGTGCTATAAATAGAACATGGAACTGGTGAAATGGCACAGTGTAGTAATATTTATAAGCATATTTTTTCGAATATCTGCAATAGATATTATTAATCGTAATACAGGCATAGTTAATTCTAGTTTTATTTTTAGTTCCCATCTGCAGGGAAATGTGCAATGAAGCACTATCGCGGAATTTAAGTATGTATCTTAGTAGTCGTTTAGCGGTGAATGGCATTCGTTACTACTTTTATCTAAAATCCGATGTCTGAGTCGAACTGCCCATTACACTTAACTAGGGTTGTTTAGCAACCCTGTTCAAAAACATGTTTCGTGTTTGTTTCTCTGAAATTTGTAAAGGTGGACGTTTATTTCATTAAATAGTATGGGATACACCAGACATCGTACTCGTTCTGGAATGAATACAAAAGTATCTAAAAGATCTAAAAGATCTGAAACAATTTAGACTAGTAATTAATTTCTCATAACCAACGTCTCCAAAATGATATTTATTATTCTACCCTTTTCATTGATACAAATAAACAATTCAAATATGCAGGGTTACTCTATTGAAGAAGAAAATTATCAAAACGTGTGAAGAATACACAACAAATGAATATTAATTGTGATAATCACGATGTGTACAAAAACGGAGCTTACAACAATTAAATATGACTTTTTGAAGATGTGAAATTTGCTGTGATGATCCCATCGACCTAATGCAAGTAATCGACAATGAATTCAAAGTTGTTGAATGTTACTTGTACCCGAATGAGTCCAGGCGTTCGTTATACTAATGATCGACACAATGCTACAAATTCATGTACAATATAGACCAAATTTGCCGGAACAAAGATGTATTTTAAGTTGACGTAAAACGATGACTACTAGAAAAGAATCTATTGTGCTGAATTATATTGCATCTTTAAAACAATAATTATGTTAATCCAACATTATAATAAGAAATAATACTAAAGCTAACCAGTAAGTACAAAATACATTTTTCCGTCATCTCAATACCATATGTTGAGTTTGCATTCAAAATTTTACTAGATGTAAGCTGTTTTATAGTTATATTTAAATATCATATTCCTTTTTTAGTTGTAACAGCAATAGAACCAGGATGTGAAAACTGTGGATGTTGTGTAGATAATGTATGTGCCGGTGTGCATGTTCAGGGTGGATGGAGGGATGATTTCTGTACACACGGATGTATTGGTGGTATAGGAGGTAACAAGTGCTACAACAAATGTCCAGATGACTGTGTGACATGTGAACAAGTAGAAAAAAACAATTGTGAAACATGCGAGACCGGGAAGTATCTTTCAACTGTCACTAGGAATACTTATCAGGGTCTAAAGACATTTCAGGGTTGCGTGGATTGTCCAAACAATTGCAAGACATGTGATTCAGAAACAAATTGCCAAGAGTGCGAAGATCGATACTACAATACTGGACAATATAACGACTGTTCCAAAGTATGCCCTAACAATTGTAAGATATGTACATCATCCTCCATTTGTCAGGAATGTTACACTGCGTTCTACAATGAAGGTTCTGTCACAAACTGCTCACTGTCATGTCTAGGTAATTGCATTTGCTCATCGCCCGGTATGTGTTCAGCGTGTCAAGATGGTTTCTTCAACGTAAACGAAAAATGTCTGAGTGCTTGTCCAGAAACATGTAAGACATGCTCTGGCCAGAGGCTTTGTCAGTCGTGCAAAGATGGATATTACAATGGAAAGGACATGTCAACCAATAACGACGTAAATGATTGCTCACTTTCTTGCAGAGAGGCATGTTCCAAGTGCACGTCGTATGACGTATGCACATCTTGTAAACATGGACATTACGGCTCATACTGTCAGAACAATTGTTCCGTTGGGTGTACAAACGGTGAATGCAATATAATCGATGGATCGTGTGAGTGCAAGGAGGGATTTGCTGGCAGTCTTTGTGATGAATGTGTTATCGGTAGACATGGTGATCTGTGTGACCTTCAGTGTATTGGAACATGTAAGGATAGGGTATGTGACAGAATAACAGGACATTGTGTTCGTTGTATAGCGGTGAATATAACAGGAGATTTGTGTGAAAAATGCATAAATGGTATGTGGGGTACATCCTGTTCTTCAATATGTCCAAACCATTGTGACGGACAGTGTTTGAGAATCTCTGGACACTGCAAGTCATGCGAAGGTAATTTTGAAGGCAATGTTTCCGTGTATGTGTAACAGTGTGAAGACGCATACAGATAAAACGCACGTGCATCTCGGACCGAACAAATCACGTGACATATGGCCAGTTTCTGACTGGAATTATTTTGTCTGTCTTGTATAAAAGTCACTTGAGAAATTTTAGCACCTTACTATTTATAGTAAAAAAGTTATTTATCAATAAAAATGAGGACTTAGAAAAGTGGTTAAGTATATATAACCAAACCACGCTTCGGCAAATGAAGTTTTGTTAATGTAAAGTTGTTTACTCATCCTGCCTTCAAACCCTTTTATCCCCCCCCCACCTCCCCAATTGAAGACGATTGAAGAATCTGCAAGTACATTCACTTTAAAAACGGTATTAGGATAATAATAGACACGGATCAAATGAGACAAGGATTTATTATGTATTATTTCCAACCATTAACTGTCCAGACCATGGAGTTTATATGTCATGTTGGATAGAGAAAATATTTATGTAAGAACAATTCGTGTTTTACTCCTTTAGATATAATATTTCTTCTGTGTGAGTGTGGACTAATTTATCTACATACTTACTTATATGATTGCAAGGTCCTGTGATCTTATCATGGTATTGTAATGGAACCCTTCGTTTGTTGAGGTAGAAAATTTTGTTGTTTTATGTTAGTATTACAGCTACAGTGTTGCTGCTTATGATAAGTCCTTGTTAATATCCTTGTTTTAGGCGTTGACAGAGAGAATGCAACGCATATATTGTTTAGGCATTAAGACAGGGTTTAAACGTTACTATAATTGAGTGGTAATATGGTCGCATACGTTTTCTATATTGTACAGTATATACAGTTGTATTCGTAAAATCAAGGAAGTTTTTTAAATTTCTCATCCGTGCCATGCTCGTGAATACATTCAGAATAAGACTAGTTATCGTAACATTTAAAGCAGCGGTGTCCGTCCGGATTTAAGATGATATTGTGTTCTTGTGTACTTTTGTAATTAATTAAATGAATGGTGTGCTTGAAGAGTTTAAGTAACATCCATATGTATTTCAGTGACAGAAGACAAATTGCTGCCTACGAATGAAAAATAATAGGACTGATACATACCGGTATTTAAAATATTAGCTTATTTTCAGGAAATTCGGAACGCGTCTTGCTGGCCGAACTGAAGCTAAAACAGCTTGTTCACAACAGTGTTTTCTCAAAATATCGACTTGGTACTTTCGATACTCTCATTCTAATCCAGCGATATGGACGTGAGAGTAAAGAATCATCTTGGAATACTCATTGCATTAGTGATATTGGAAACAAGTAAGTTTATTATCTTTAGGTACATTTTAACGATTGAAATAATTGTTTTATTGACACTTAAATAGTAATTGTATGCTCATGTCCACCATATTCGGGTGTAACTGTAAATGCTCCACAATCAATTGTACCATTATAGTCATGCATGTATTTACATAATATTTAAACATAATATAGCTTTGATTTAACGATGTGCTTATTTATTTTACACTGGTGCTGTTACTCGTAGTCTATATAATTAAAATATCAATAAGAAAAACGTTTTGATTGTCTTAAGGCTATTAAAATACAAAATGATTTTGTTCGCACCATGTTCAAGGTAGATACATGTATGCTTGTTTTCTGTTAAGATGAAAACAACTATTTTTGCCAGGTAAACAATTAATGAAGATTTGCTTATTAATACGAATGTTTCTGTATTGTATAGGTAAAGCAGCACCATACCCGGGATGTGAAGAATGTGGATGTTGTGTAGATAAGGTATGTGCTCGTGCGGAAGTTCAGGACGGATGGAGGGATGATATTTGCACATACGGATGCATCGATGGTTATGGGGGGAACCAATGTTACAACCAATGTCCGGATGATTGTGTCACATGTGAACAAGCAATAGGTAAAAATTGTGCAACATGCGAGACCGGGAAGTATCTTTCCCTTGTTACTAGATATGTAAATAATAGACAAAAGTCATTTAAGGGGTGTGTAGACTGTCCAGAAACTTGCACATCGTGTACATCACAAACTAGTTGCCAGGAATGCACTGAACGTTACTTCAATACTGAACAACATAACGATTGTTAAAAATGTTACACTCCGTTCTACAACCAAGGAACCACTACAGACTGCTCTCTGTCATGTCCAGGTTATTGCGTTTGCGCATCGCCCGGTATTTGCTCATCGTGTCAGGACGGTTTCTTCAACGTAACTCAACAATGCATGAGGGCTTGTTCAGATTCATGCAAGTCTTGCTTAGATCAAAACACTTGCAATTCATGCAAAGATGGTTATTACAACGGAATAGATACGTTGACAAATAACGACGTAACTAATTGTTCACTTTCGTGCAGAGAGAGTTGCTTTCAATGTGCATCGTATGATGTATGCACTACATGTACATGCACTAAGGGACATTACGGATCGTACTGTCACAACAATTGTTCCATTGGCTGTACAAATGGTGAATGTAATTCAAATGATGGAACGTGTAACTGCAAAGAAGGTTTCACAGGCAGTGATTGTAATGAATGTGCGCCTGGCAGACGCGGTCATCAGTGCGATAAGCAATGCCCTACTACATGCAAGAACAACTTGTGTAAGCGAGACACGGGGGACTGTCTAGAATGTAAATCAGCCAAAATTACAGGTGTTAAATGCGACCTTTGTTTGCTTCATACTTGGGAAGCACTGTGTTCGCAAACATGTCCAACCAATTGTCAAGGACAATGTGTAAGGAACACTGGATACTGTGTATCGTGTGTTGGGAATTTTCAAGGTCGTTTAATATGTAACGAATGTTCTGCTGGGTATTTCGGTGAAGTGTGCGACAAGGTCTGCCCTGAACAATGTTACGATTCTCTTTGTTATCGTTCTAATGGAATTTGCCGATCATGCAATCAGTATTATACCGGTTCTACTTGTGAAGACTGTGTTTCTGGTTTCTATGGACAGGCGTGTAATGTTCCTTGTCCCTCAAATAAATGCAAAAACAACAGGTGCACTCGGGAAACGGGTGCATGTATATCGTGTCAAAAAGGATTTTATGGACTAGAATGTGAATTGAATTGTTCGCGTGGATGCAATGGTAATGTTTGCGAGTTTGGTTCAGGCGCGTGCGAGTGCCAGGGTTCGTATTCAGGGGACAGATGCTGTGTAGAGGGTGGACATTGCCGTGACTGTTCTTCAAATACAGCTTGTGAAACATGTGAAAAAGGTTTCTTTGGGATAAAATGCGACAGACTTTGTTTAAATACGTGTGCTGTCGAAGGACAGGAGTCTCAGTGTGAAAAGACCGAGGGTAAATGTTTGGCATGCTCGATTGGTTTCCATGGCGGTTATTGCAATAACACGTGTAGTGATAGATGTGCAAACAATCGATGTGACCAGGACAGCGGGCACTGTATCGATGGATGTGTTTGTGATTTCGAGGGTCCTACATGCTCATATGGTAATACAATACTTATTTATTTACTTCTGATGTACATATCTGTTTACACTCATAACATTGTAATACTTAAACCTTAACGTTATAACTTACCGTTTATGGTTTGTTTAACAATGCAAATCGTAAATTGTATACAGTTAAAACATCGTCTATGTCATGGTTGTTGTCATTCGATCTGTATCTTCCTGGTCCAAAAGTTATTTGGTTTTGAAGGTTGTGGATTGTACTAAGATTACGTGAAAACAAACTTTGTTTACTAGCGTTTGATATTACATTTATAAAAATGAGCAGGCATCTTAAACACGTCAATAACGTTTAATAGTACATTACACCACTGTATACTGATGATCATATTTCAGTTGATGGCACTGCAGGTATTGTTGGTATTGCGGTTGGTGTTTCAACTGCCACTATTGTGGATGTGATCGTTATAGTGATATCAGCAGTTTGTTTCATCCTTAGAAGATGGTAAGCTGACTCAATATAGTATAATAATGTATTCATATAACAAACTTTGCCTATATAAAAAGATATGAAGAAATCAGACAGGAAATGTAGCACTCGACTTACCATTCCAGCACAGAAAACAACAACAACACAACACATCACTACTACACAGAGCAATGAATTAAATGTAATCAATTCACTTATAAAAAGTTGTGTTAATTATTTTCTATCATGGTATTCAGTCTCATTATCATACTGCATTCGATTGTGAATAAAATGAATATATACCCATGTTAATACTAATGTAATGCGTTTATAGTTCTAACGCGTTGAAACAGTTGGACAAATGCCATTTTGTTCAGAACTCAAAGCTTTCAGAAGCTTGCAAGGCGATACCGAGTGATAAGATTTGTTATGTATTAAAGTCGTCAGTAAAATTTCAGGAAGCAAAAGAAAAAGCCGGGGAAGGTGCTGGAAGCAAGATATGTGAACAGAGAATTCCAACCTGAAACTTCTGATCTACAGGAGGACGCACAGACTCAAAACGGTAAATACCTACATAGCACGACTACGCATACTTACATGTATAATGGTATACCGTCTATAGAGTTTTCTAACCTTCAATCAATAACAATCGGCTCATAAAAGCGCGACTTTTTTGCTGTCAAAATTCACCAGTTTCTAGTATATGAATGTTTCTGACAATATGCCTAGTATTTGTTCTTATTGCATGTGATAATGTTTTATTTAGTGTGACATGCAACCATTCCTACTTTTTTTAATATCTTTGCATCTTTTCTACTTCAATGTAACATTGAAACATACTCTATCTATTCGCATTGTTGCATGTATGGTTTGTCTTGTATTACTTAATTATTGTATTTTATTGAACATCCAGTTAACTCAAATAAAATTTGGATTTTATCTTCCAGAATATGAAGTATTGGGTGCAAGAATTAAAATGGAAGAAACAGAGTATGATGAGATCAAATAACAACTCAACCGATAGCTTACATGGTTTTTACTAAATAAGTGACAAATATATTAGTGAATTATGTTGCGGTTATACAACGGAATAAACATGTGCATTTAACACTACATTCCCTACATAGAACACACTAAATACAGTCCATGTATCCTATTTAATGCCCTTGGATAGCAGGATCGGATTATTACTGGTCATCGATAACCACATTACTATTGCTACATGTATCCTTAGTGCTTCAGTAATCATGTGCTCTATCTCTTTAAAGCTATAAATAAAGAACTGCTCTATCTCCAAGACTTTGAGTTAAGAACTGCTCTATCTCCAGAAGCAGGAGATAGAGCAGTTCATCCGTAAGAAAAAATGAAATATTGTGACAAAATTGCTCCAAACCTAAAAATCTGAATAAATAGAAATCTACAATGTTTTACAAATAAATAACTCGATGTTATAAATCTATTGCCAATGCCGATTATCCACTTATAAGTTTGCCCCCATATGTGAAACGATTACAGAAATATGACAAATTGATACCTTAAACTCGATTTTCTACAATAGTGAAAATGATAGATATAGTAACGTTCCACTCAGGCGACGAAATGTACATCATGAAAGGGTTCTGAATGATAGCAGTCGGACGGCGATACATTCAGCAAAGTTTCTTACGTCACTATAGCATTATTTTCTGTATCCTCGGTGCTTGTTATTGTTTACTTCTGTTCGTATTTTTGTTTTTGCATAACATTTCATTGAATACAATTGACCTGTTTTTACGTTGTTCTATTTACACTGTGCATTTATAACCTATGTGTACATGTCTGATGAAGATGATTATCTTTGTTTTCTTATTTAACAAATTCGTCAGCGGTTCGGTGAATTTTACAACATGTACGAGTAAATCAGGAGCGTGTGTTATTGTTACATTGTATATGTGCACTCGTTTGTCTAATAGCGGGAAATGAAAATCGAAAACAGTTTTGGGAAGTTTATTTATGCAGAATTTGGCATATGAATGTAACCATTATTATTTGATGAACAAATCGAGTAGTTTTTGTTCCCTTTGTGGTTTCTTGTTCTATCACGTCTTTTACCAGAAGAATTGTATCCAGTTCCTATAATTTGTTGAAACAGTATTTAATAATATTTAAGATATTTGGTTTTGCCTCGTGTTTCACCAGGAAAATCATATCCCGGTTCATTTATCCATTAAAATATTATTTGATAATAATTATTAGTGTAGCAATTAAATAGATCATTGTCACTTTGGTAAAAAGAATATGAATAACACGGATCAGAACTGAATGTCATCGGTTGAGAATATGATATGTGTAATAGTACTACATATAATTGCTTTGTTTGAATATATGTTTCCACATATCGATGGCTTAGAATGATACATTTTCAAATTCTACTGATGAGCCTATTTTAATGAAAACCAGAACACGTCATATTGTCCAAAGTGAAGTTGGAACATCTTATTTTGCCGTGAACAAAAAGAAATTTTCAAGCTGTTTTTGCTAGTTTTCTCCGAATATCAATTTTGTTCTTACGATCTTCTCATTCTATGCCAGCGATATGTGTATTGATTTATTTGCATATTTGCATTATGTATGTTATTTTTCAAAGTTCCTTTTTGCATATTAATATTATCAATAAGCAAATACAAGTAGATATTCTTGTTCATTACACTTGGTTTGTGTTTTCACTGTCGACAATTTCCGTTTTTAATTAACATGATAATTTAAATCTTAGACCACAATGTTTTGTTTTAAATATTCGGTACCAAACCCAATTGACATATTGGCCTGTAAAAATGCTCATTTCGGAATGCCACTTTGGTCACTTTTGTACGTTTTTACAATTAAGATAATCAACTTTTGTTTTGAAAACAAGATATGAAAACAATCGGACAGGGAATTCATCATTTTACTTCTTGGCGAACAGAGTACAGTAACACCAAAACACATCATCAGTGAGCAATTCCCGCACACAAGCCAACGGAACGACCAACAAGTGCCCGCCGCCGCAACAAACGCAGAACGACCAAATCCCATAACGAAACCACAAAATAACTGTGATACGAAGAGACCGAGCGATACACAGCCAAATTGTGTTTCTTTTACTAGTGTTTCTTGTTACAAAAATGTAGAATGAGATGCAAATACAATATACGTAAACGCAAATTTATTTAGTCGCAGCAGCAGGTGACAGTCGTTCAATGCATCAACCCATTTCAATTACTGACGCAACAAACATAATCTGCTACACGTGCGTAAAATGTTTCCGTCGCACCAGTAACGCTTTATGTGTCCAAAGGAATAGTAGCTGCAGTTGCAGATACATGGCAAAGCAAGGCGAAACTATCGTTGGTGTAAGTTCAGTTTTACCAATATGCATTTACGATTTCAATATTTGTATTGTTATGGTGCATATATACCACTTAGTATTCAGAGGTAGCAGCAAGTGGCATTAACGTTTCGTTTATCCAAGTTGAGTTTTAGACATGTGGTAAAACGAGACAAAATGTCATAGGCGTTTGCTCTGCATAAGCAATATGCACAACGGTAAGAGTGTTTTAATTGCGCCTCCAAATCCAAAAGGAATGTCATCTAGTGGTTAGTTAATACCTTTATTTAAGGTCGAAAGAGAAACAAGTATTTCCAACGTATATTAATTACTCATGACGCCTCATTCCTGATGTAATCTATCGTAACGAGGATATGAGAGAAGAGAAGCCAGTTTCCTTTATATGCTGAGCGTCTAGCAAGGGAATTAGTGGTACTATTTTTATACCATCTTTGGTATGATTCGGCCTGGGGTCGAATCCAGGACCGCCGCAGAAGGTTTCGAGGTGAAGGTGTTCAAAAGCTAACCAAACTTTGGATTTACAGCATCTTAGACCAATGTTTGACTTCGCTCTATCACACAATGTGAAAATGAAAGGGAATAAGGGAAAGGGATTAGAATCATGGTATTTTTCAAAGTTATAATTTACTAAACTTATAAGCAATCATTTATAAAATATTAATGAGGTATATTCACAATTTTATTCTTTTGTGTAATTCAATAATATGTTTACATAGGTGTCAATCTAATAGTCCAACAATGCACAATTGACATATTTACCTCATTCACTATATGGTGTAAGCATCACGAACACGAATGCACTTTAACATCCACGCCTCATACATGATATAATATTTGTGATGTACGCATAGTTATAGGATAATGTATCACTCACGAATAATGGCCCCCATGTGCTGTAAAACCAATAAAAAATAGACTAAGTTTCAAGCCATTGTTAATATAAATGGATTATTTATTACCTTCTAATTGCGAACTACTAAATTGTACATGCATTTTAACGATTTCAGTGGTTGGAAAAATGCACTAGGAAAAAAGTCCATCTGTTGATGATAGGTTTAGTCAGTGTTTATGATACTACCGGTGAACTATATATGAGGGGTGACGTTTATTGGCTAAATGTAAACGACTTTGAAGTGTATCGTTATCGTCTTCAATGTACAAGGAAAGAAAATGTATCAAAATGAACGTGCGATATTTTTAAAAAGGAACTTTGTTTTTCCAAATAAATTGTCTTTTCACCTACCCATGGACTCCTGTGTAACCTAGCAGTAATTGTGGCTGCGAAAAAGCATGGGTATGGTCCAATCTTGTCGTCGAGTGGCTATCATTAATATCCCTGTGTGCTTGCGGTCCTTAACCGTTCCAGAAACCTGTTATCGTTCACATAGCCCTACTATGATTGAAGAGCGGTAAAAAATTGCCCGATAACATCAGAAGGACTCGAACACATTTGGAGCAGCCCGACTGCTTCAGACCGTGAATGTTCAGGCAAATATGGAATGTTTAATCTTCTTGTATATGTTTTTAATTGATGAGTTTTCATAAATGGTACTGTTACCCTGTCATTCGGCATTAGAAATGGTCCGCTTTGTGATTTCCCACGTGCTCCATGTGCGAAACATTGGTTTTACACTAAACTGGCAAAAACCGGTTAAAACACATTAAAGCAGTTTGGCAAGTGCTGAGATGTCAAGGTTGTAACGTATGTATCATTTACATTAAGCGAAAACCATATATCGCATTTATTTAGGAAATTATTACCCCCGAAAACAAAGTTTTGCATTTCGTTTGTCTAACCAAGGGTCATTAGGCCGATTCAAGTAGTGTCAATGTAATGGAATGACACTTGTTGATTGGTGCGGTAGGGAAGTTTGCTTTTTGTAGGAAAAAATTACTTTGCTGTTGTTACAACTTATTATCAAGTGTTGACTGAGAGTTGCAATTGTATCTATCATTTGCGCACATGTGTTACAATAATTTCGTAATACCAGGGTTAAAAATATGCTGCAGTAATTGACTGTTCATATGGTCGCAAAAGTTTACATTTTTATAAAGTATGTACACGTTAAATCAAGGAAGTAACACAATTTCTCATCCGTGAAATGCTCGTGAATACATCCAAAATAAGACGTAGATGCATTGTGTTTAAAGTAAAAGTGTCTGATCATTGTATCCTGAATATTCCTTGTTATTATATCGTGGTGTAATTATTTAAACTTAAAAAATAATATTAACTTCCATAGTTGTGTTGGCATTTTATAGATCGAGCATAAATTGATAAGTAGGATGTAAATATTTGTAGAAATTTGGAATAAGTTTGTAGGTGTGAGGTGAGATATTTGTATGTATTAATACTGTTACAATGTAGTATCCCATTAATTGGTGTTTATTTATGCATTAAGTCGATTATGAAATAAATAGGGGTTCTATCACGAGTTGTCAATTGCTATAAATTTATATTAAACGAGTTTTTGGAAATTTTGCCAAGCTAGCCTCTGGTGAGCTTCATAATGTTTCCTGAACGAGTTTAACACAAATACATCAATTGACATCGCGTGATAGATTTTTTGTTATATCATATGGCACGAAAGCAACAAATACACACACATGTACACTCAACCGCTTTAAAAACGCACCACTATTTAAAATGATATAAAATTGTCAAAAATCAATTTTTGCTAAAATTAATAGTTTACAGGGTTTGTTCAGTTCATATGCCGGACCTAATTAAAGAAAACGATTTTGATTTATTCGGAATACCCCACCCAAATAACCTCTATGGTCAATATCGACTTTAAACTGTATGCTGTTGGTTTACACATTGAAGAAGCAACAGAAACAATATTTGTTAATGGTATTTTGTTGCTGCGAATATCTCGAATATTTGTTCGAATGATTGTTCCTTCGCTTCCAACTAAAAATAGCATCGGTGCCTTAGCATTGCGGTTCAGTTGCCTACACACAACAATTGTGGGCTTAGAACATCGATTCCTAGAGAATGTCACAGTCATAAACCGACCTGGATGAAACAAGCTAAAGGAATTGAGCTCGAACTATGAGGAAACATGACACAGGTTGTGCCACTGTAATTTGTTCCGCATGGCTGCACACAGTGTCAAAAGAATGCCGGGTGTCAATAAACATACCAAAAATACATTATTGCATTTTCATAATTGTCAATATAAAGAAATCATTTTAGTACGAGTTTTTCCCTTTTAGAGCTGAATGTTTCAATTCTTTTGGCTTCAAGCTCCTTCATAGTGTTGATTTGAGGTGCCATATAAGCACCACGGGACATATCCTGACAGTCTGATGCTCATAACCAAAATTTCAAGTTTAAATAAGGCTTGGATCCATCTTAGATTCACATAATGCGCATATCGCAACCGCACTCAGTCGTATGGTATTAGCCAGACAACCAAAGCCATATAACATTTATAATTCAAATTAAGCATTGCTTGGATGGTTAGAAACATCACGTCGAACATAATTCTATCTTATTGCGTAATAAATGTTATTATTTAGGAGAAGAAACCACGTACATGCATCAATGTAGCGGGCTCTTATAATTGCTTTTGAAATGGTACTTTCACTTTCATGGGTCACTTTGTTATCTATATCATTATTTATTTTAAACTCATAATAATGGCATGAAAATCCAATAACTCGTTGTGTATAGACTGAGGACTATTAATCCGAAAATAAATAACCATATATTGACGTTTTCATCACAAAAAGCGATATTTCACATGTGGTGCGTTCTTAAAGCGGTTGAGTGTATTTAAAATTTAAACTACACGTGTTACGGATAAGATTATATGTACTCGCTATACTAAGCTGGATACAAGGCAAGTCATGTGATATTATATTCTCCGACCTATTTCGTCACTTGTAGGGATATTAAGGTAATAATGATTATTAACGGTGTGAATCCAGTTATCATTTTTAATACCGATAACCGACAAAAAGGAAATACAAATACCGGATGTTTTTTAATAATTATGCTTTTCAACATTTTGACTGGCAGAGCCTCGTATTTTATAACTTTTTTCCAACTCGTTTGATAAATTCAAAATGAAAAGTCACTCATGTAAGATCCTCTATATAATACATGTAGTTGTTTTATTTAATTTCAGATGTAACAAAATACATGTAATATAATACTAGAATGAATGCTGTACGCCATGTTCTACTACTTGAATTGATGTGCCGTTGTCTCCTCCGTAAGTATTATACTTATTGTTGACTTGAACCAAAGACTATTTATGCCAAATAAAGTACATGTATTAACTACTAGTATTATGTAAATCCAATATCATAAAATATTTAAGAAAATAAAGACGTTAGATTCAAGCAGCATAACATTAACTCCATATGTTCAATGTTTACAAGCATTGTTTCACTGAGACTCAGTTGTGTAATGTAGAGTTTTATTAAAATTTTGATTGAGTGGTTTAAAATTATAAAGGTAGATCTATTCATATTTCAGTTGTAACAGCAATAGAACCAGGGTGTGAGAATTGTGGATGTTGTGTAGATAAGGTGTGTGCCAGTGCATATGTACAAGGCTATACTGTGAACGATTACTGTACAAACGGGTGTATTGATGGTATTGGAGGGACCAAATGTTACAACAAATGTCCTGATGATTGTGTCACATGTGAACAAACTATACGAAATAATTGCGCAACATGCGAGAGCGGGAAATATCTTACTACTGTCACTAGGAATACTAATAATGGACCACAGTCATATAGAGGTTGTGTAGATTGTCCTCAAACTTGCAAGACATGTGATTCAGAAACTAATTGCCAAGAGTGCGAAAATCGATACTACAACGCTGGACAATATGGCGACTGTTCCCAAGAATGTCCTAACAATTGTATGTCATGTACGTCAGCAACCCACTGTCAGGAATGTTATGACCCGTACTACATTGAATCTTCTACCACAGACTGCTCCCTGTCATGTCCAGGGAATTGCGTTTGCTCATCGCCCAGTATTTGCTCATCATGTCAAGATGGTTTCTACAACGTAAACCAACAGTGCGTCAGTTCATGTCCATATTCATGCAAGTCTTGCTCGGATCGAAACACGTGTCAGTCTTGCAAAGATGGATATTACAACAGAAGAACTAGTTCATCCAATAACGATGTTACTAATTGCTCGCTATCGTGCAGAGAAACATGCATTCAATGTACGTCGTATGATGTATGCACTACATGCAAGCAGGGACATTACGGATCTTATTGCCAACATAATTGTTCCTTTGGATGTACAAATGGTGTATGCAACACAAATAATGGAACGTGTGACTGCATATATGGCTTCAAAGGCAATCTTTGCGATGAATGTGCGATCGGCAGACATGGTCAACAGTGCGACAAGCATTGCCCTACTATGTGCAAGGACAATATCTGCACAAGAGACACGGGAAACTGCCTCGAATGTGTATCAAACAATATAACAGGTGTTAGGTGCGACAGTTGTATACTCGATACTTGGGGTACAACCTGTTCCAATGCTTGTCCAATCAATTGTCAAGGACAATGCGTACGGGGCACTGGTTACTGTGAATCTTGCGTTGGGAATTATAAAGGTATTTTATGTAACGAATGTTCAGCAGGGTTTTTCGGTGAAATGTGCGACAAAGTCTGCCCTGAACAGTGTCTCAACTATCTGTGTGCTCGCTCTGATGGAACCTGTGAATCATGCAATCAAAATTATGCCGGTTCTACTTGTGAACGATGTATTGCCGGCTTCTATGGACAGGCGTGCGATGTTCCTTGTCCCTCAGCTAAATGCAAAAACGACAGCTGCACTCGGGAAACTGGTGCTTGTATATCGTGTCAAAGCGGATTCTACGGACAACAATGTGAATTTAACTGTTCAAAGGGTTGCAATGGCAATGTTTGCGATTTTGGTTCAGGTGCGTGCGAGTGTCAGGGTCTGTATACTGGGGATAAATGCTGTGTGGATGGTGGATATTGTCGTGACTGTTCTTCAAATACAGCTTGTGAAACATGTGAAAATGGTTACTATGGGACAATCTGCGATACACCTTGTCCAAGGACGTGTGCTGCGGACGGACAATACTCACAGTGTGAAAAGACCAATGGAAAATGTCTGAAATGCTGGGTTGGGTTTTATGGTGATCATTGCAATAAAACATGCAATGATAAATGTGCAAACAACCGTTGTGATAAGGACGATGGACATTGTACTGATGGCTGCACTGGTCACTTTGAGGGTCCTACATGCGCACAAGGTAATAAAATAGTTATTAATTTACTTCTAATGTACATACATGTTTACACACATAACATTGTAATACTTAAAACATAACATCATAGTGCAGACTTTTTTAATCTTTTAAATAATGTATATTTATAAATCCCTCAAAGTATATCACATAACAAACAGCTTACCATTCATTGTTTGCAATGTACGTGGGGTGTTCCACAATTAATAGGACTTTTTTCATAGCAGCACGGCAAATAAAGAATTAAGAAAACTAATTGTATATAATTACATTTTGATCTTTTACTGACAAATATGCCGAATATCAAAGTTATTGGATGAACAATAAGATATTTATTAAACATTTAATATGCTATGTATCAAGGAGGCGGGTCGCACCGTGACGTTATTATGACGTCGCATTTCAAGCACAGTATTTTACTATAAAGAAACATTTAATATATTTTTCTTTATAGACATCCTGACTTTCTAAACATATCTAATAACACTGTTCCGAGTGTTTACATGTGAGCCGCGTCAAGCATAAAAGGTCCTTATCGTAAATTACGTCATAAGCCACAAATGACGTCAGAAGAAATTGTGACGTTTCAAGATGGCTGCGCCCATTGTAAACACGTAGTGTAAATATTGAGGACTAAACCATGGAAAGTTCAACAGTTCACTATATTTAACAATTTCAAAATACGTCTAGATTGTTTTATTCACATTAAATAAAAATAACGAACGTTTTTTGAAAAGTTTATGAGTCTGGATGTATAGTATAATTAATAGATCTATAAATAAATCAACTTCTCTATAAATAGTTCAACTTCAGGTGCGTAGCGGGAGGGGTGTGTTCAAAGCCCCGTCTGTACATAGTCAAAACGAGCTGCATAGAGCTGTACATACATTTGAAATAAGTAGATTTGTATGTTAAAACATAGTGTGAATCTATGCATATCATTAAAATTGTTACCATATTCACTGGCAATATGAATAATTAATTATTTGTTGTAAACGATAGATCTAGACCTAGATCTAGAATGCGTACTGAAAAGAATGACGAGTCGATATAAGTTATTTTCTGATTGACAGACAAAATAAACTGTCAATCAACAATCTCACAAAGAATTAACCAGGTTAGATTAATGCTCATTTCAAGTAAGTTAATCCTGAAAAAAGCGCATTGAATTCAGACCGAGAACTTTGCGATCTAGATTTGGACCTTTCCCGCACAAATTAGACTAGATCTAGACCTACAGTAGGTCCTAATATTTTAGATTTCTATTGGGACACAAATATAATTTTCTTGTAGATCCAGCTCTGCAACAATAAATCAAATCACTAAATTTAGAGTACAATAACCAAACTCGGTTCCCGATTTAAAACACGGACACTATTTTTAGGGTTTCTATGGAGTCTAATTATTTACACCTATTATTTTTAAGATTTACTTAATTTGGACTTAGCGACCCTTTACTAAGTAGATCAACTTTTAGTGCAAATCAGCAATCTGTGTTTAAACGACACAGAGCTAATATATCAGTCAGTTGAATCCCCAGCACCACCCCCGGGGCTGGGCTGGGCTTTTCACTTTTTGGGGTATCAAACCACCGCCCTTCCACGTCCCCGAGGGGGACAGCTGATAGCAAAATATTCGGTATTTCCATGGCCCATGACAACTAAATGTTGTCCCCGGGCTATTGGTTCAGAAAAAAAACATTTCTCGGAAGTGAGGGAAGCTGGAAGGTTAAACACGATCGTTTCCCCGGTCCCTGAAAACTAAATACTGTTCCCGGGGTATTGTTTCGACAACAAAATCCCAAAACATGTCCCTGGCGGTTCGAGAGAAGCCAGAATGTAAATTCACGACCATCTCCCCAGAACAGAGAATGCGTGGATACTATTAGCTGATGCATTAACATTCTTCAAATGGTTAAAATTGAAAAATGTCGACGCCGGACATATCATACGGCGATGAGAGCCCTATCAAATTGCATTTTTTATTCCTTTTTGTACGAGTATTGATCAACGGCAAATAAATAAATCCTAATTTCCACAAATATCGGTGAAAATATAGACTTACATACTAGTAATCATCATATAAGTGTACCATCCAATTAAGGTTTGGCATGTAGGCATACACGTGGAATAGCAACTGTTGTACAATTCTTGGAAAACACCTGTCCAACCCATGTCGATCTTAGGATGTGTCGGTTTCTTAGGCATCTTTTATCGGCAACCATTAAACGTCTTCGTTGGTACCTTCAAATAACTGATAATGCTACGCTTCGTTTGTGAACTGCTTTCTTTTTGTTTATTACCCTACTCACACTGGCGCACAGCTTTCATTACGATATATATTTGTAATATCGGGGTAGCATGATGACGAGATCTATATGGTTCATATCACAATTGACATTACGCCAGTAGTCAGTAACGGTAAATCGTACTCGCATGGTCCAACGGATTAACTTGAAAACCTTTGCAAGCAGCCTTCGACATACAACCAGGAGGAGTGATCTCTGTCTGGTGTGACATCAATTGCTCATGTATCAGTTAAGCATCAACTGACAGTATTATAAAGTTGCCGTTGTTGCGATGGTGGTTGTCGCAGTAACATCGTGGTAAATTCGGCAACGAATGTGTGTTGTTCACTATTAATATATGTGTGGGGGGTTTATATGGCAAACATGAATCAAAATGACCAGAAACGTTGTACATAGTCGTAGAGAAATCGTAGAACAAACGTAGATCAGCCGTACCGGTGAAGATAGTAACTTTTGTATTTGTTCTTGATTTTAACGCAGATCCCTTCCTGATACATTGACTTAGGTTGGGGCAGATCGACACGTGCATTACCGTAGGTTAGTCGTGAACGGGACATTTGTAGCACGACTGCCTACACGGAATGACAATATATATCAGACCATATTCTGGATTGGTAATGATTGAAAATATGTACCGTGTCAATCAGATTTCTAGGAATACGGATAGATGTAAACGTCAACACGTTTTTTGTGAGTACAAATAGCAGTTGAAATTATTGGTCGCATCCAGGACGCGCGCGTTCTGAAACATATATTCGGCAGCATCATGAGCATGTCGTATAAAAGTTATCTAATTTGGCGGCACGTATTTGATTGCAGGTCGATGAACGTTTGTCGTACGTGACGTTATTTTTACAGTTTCGCTTTTCAACTTACGTCTTCAATTCTGTATTAAACATGTATAAACGATCATGCACTACCCGACAATGTGTATATTTTAGAAGCCTTAAATAACGAAGATTATTTTGATATCAAAACACGAAAGTGTTGAAAAATTACCATAAGGTACATCTTTGCTGGAAAAATAAGGTTGTAGAATAAATTATGCTAGACATTGGCACGGGGTCGCTTTAAAGTTAATTTAGATATGTAGCATTTACTATAATTGGAGAAAATAATGTATTTCAATTCAATAGTTTTAGAATAATCAATTCATAATGACTTAATAATTTTGTTTGGTCTTTGACTGCAGTTCCTACATTTCATCATTGTTGTAAAAAAATGAAACCACGTCGACTGAAAAAACCGTGACGTCATTTAACCTTTTTGCTATCAAACATGACGTTTTTAATGCTTTATAGAGGTAAACATTGTCATGTTATACCCGATAATGTATATATTTTTGGAAAGATGAAAGAATGAAGATTGTTTTGATATCAAAACATGAAAATGTCAAAAAAATACCATAAGGAACTTTTATGCTTGACGCGGCTCATGTGTTTCCGTATCCCTGTTCACAAAAATGTCTTGCAATGATGTTAGAAATTGCTCAAACCTTGGAGCGTCTATCAGGGTACAAACAGTGTTTATTAACGTCAACTTAATTTTCTATTACCTCACCTATGCTTATTTGTAAGTTTATAAATCCGCGATTTGTAAACAGTTTGAGCCAACAGAATACAAGTGACTGCTTAATGCCTCTACATTTTATGAATTTCACCATTTCATTGGTTAGCACAGTTGGTTTTCCCTATGCATACCATTATTTGACAATCGTGCGGTTTCTGATTATTTGCGTTGACGTCATTTTCACCTATGACACGCTTGCATACATACCCTTGATGACTGACTTGTGATAACAAACACGGACCGATTTTTTCGAAAGTTTGCATGCGCATGTCAAAGTCATCCACGTAATGCCATACAACTAGGCGTTATTATTTATCAAGAGGTTATTGAGATATTCACATTTTTAATAAGGATGGTAATGACAAATAATAGTGTGACCCGCCTTGTTGTTACATGGTTTCTATGACAACGCTTTGTATGAGCATCATCAACAACAACGAAATTCTGTTGCTACCAGTATGTAGAGCATACATTGCTAAGCATATGAGACAAATTTCATTAAAATGCAAATGTTGAGTAAGAAGTTATGAGAAAAGTCCTATTATTTCTGGAACACCCCTCGTATATCATGATTGTTGTCATTCGATCAGGATCTTCCTTGTCCAAACATGTATTTCAGTTTTGAAGGTTGTTGAATTAATAAGATTACGTTTAAACAAACTTTGTATACTAGCGTTTGATATAACATGTATACAAAATTACCAGGCATCTTAAACACGTCAATAACGTCCAATGGTACATTACACCACTGTATATTGATGATCATATTTCAGTTGATGGCACTGCAGGTATTGTTGGTATTGCAGTTGGAGTCTCAGCTGCCACCATTGTGGTTGTGATCTTTATATTGTTAGCAATATTTTGTTTCATCCTTCGAAGAAGGTAAGCCGACTTAATAATACATTCATATATACAACATTGTCTATATAGACAGCACTAAGACAATGATTAAAACCAATAAGCTTAATTTCTATGACGGGTTATGTGAATTAACTTGTTGTCGATTTTGGCATTAATAAAGTGGCAACAGTTGGAACAGTTGGACACATAGCATATTGCTAATAATTCAAAATTTTCAAAATATTGCACAACGATACCGACTGATAGAAATGTGAAGAATATATCACGACAATGACAATTAATTCATTTAATACTGATTCCCCAAACGAGCAATTGACCGTTGGCATTTGACAACGAGTGATACATTCATTATATATCGCATGTCACTAAAACTAGTCGCTTATACGCATCGATTATTTGAACAACACGACCGTGTAGTACAACGTTTTATCACACACATGTAGTATAGGAGTATACTAACTAACTCGGATACAAGGAAATTGATTTGATATACCAATTCATAACATTGTTACAGGTTCAACATCAGAATACAATGTAACAGATCTGATAATTAACATTTCAGGAAACGAACGAACGAGCAGGGGAAAATGGTCGAAGCAAGTTATGTGAACACAGAATTCCAAGCAGCTGAAACTCCTGATCAGCAGGAGGACACTCAGACACCACACGGTATGAATATTTATACCAGAAATTATTGATTTTAGTTATAAAATAAATTATGCGATGCATTTGGCAATGGCCAAAAGTCTTGCAAATAAACTGTAAACTGTAAAACGGAATAAAACAACACTTCATGTATGAACAGTTATGGACAGTGTTGTGATACTCGCTTAACTTTAATTATCATCCCAATGGACACACGAAGGAAATTTTTAAGGCTGTGAAATATCAATGTTTCATAGTTAGTATTTATGTCTGCCATAATAGTTTTACTTGTTCTGTGTGTATTTTGTTTCTGTTGAGTGCCCTCTCCATTGTGTACCCAGTCTTGTATGTTTATCGTTCACGTTTATCCTAATTCAATTCAACTTTGTAACATACTCATTGCGTGTATGTGTATCTCAGTAACCCAGTGGTTTGTGCGTTGGTCCTATAATCTGGCGACCAGGTTCAAATCCGGGTGAAGGCACATATATATCCTCCTATATTTCAGTAAAAATAAAACAAAAAAAGCTATGCTCAGCATAATGTTGTTCCTGTATATGTATACTTAAAGATATAAATGTGAAATGTACCAAATCCTATTTTTATTGTTTTGCGTATTTTCTAATTAAATGAACATAACTTGAAACTTACTCATTTTGTTTGCATAGTTCCATGTATGGTTTGCATTGACTATGTTTGTTATTATATTTGATATTGTACATTCAGTTTAATCAAATGAAATACTTACACGTATTTTTATATTTCAGAATATGAAGTTTTAGGTGCAAGAATCCAAATGGACGAAACAGAGTATGATGAAATCAAATTTCAACAAAACTGATAACATACGTGCTTATGATAACTACTCAGCCGATAGTGCCATATACCAAATACGTGACAAATAGAATAGTACATTACTTAACCCTGTTCAGAGCAGGCGTGAAACTTTGCCCATCAAGACTTTGACGCTTAAAATAGATCTGAGTGGTCATTGTCGGGGACGACTTCGGGCAATATCACAATGAAAGTACTAACTAGTGCATTTACCGAAGAAGAAATAAGTCTCTCGAACAATAGTTACATTCTTTGACAGGATAGTAACGCTACAAATAGAATCGTGCAGTATACGCAGCATATTAGTAGCGCATTTACCCAAAGAAACAGAAGCGTATCCGATGATGCCAAAACCATTGATAAATATTTCGACACAGCTTTTTGTATTATTTTACGTAAACAAGGTTACCTTCCGGTCAGTAACAATGATTACAACAGGTGAATTGCCTGCTTATGAATTCTACCGATACGAGTGCTAAAGTGGGGATGTTTTAACAGACTGCAGGAGCATTAATACATACATAGATAGTTCCAGCTTGTCTATGAATAGTATCAAGAGTCCCTGTGTAGATAATGGAAAACTATTTAAATACTGCATCAAATGTGGCGGGCGTGCTACAGGTTTTGCAACTGAAAATTTAATTGTCTGACCACAAGAACACACCCTGTTCTTTTAGCGCTATCGGCACTTGGAAGTTGCAGTTATTACATTGAATAAAACTGTAAAGAAAACACTTCATTCGTGTAATGATGTTAGGGTAAGGTACAATTGGAAACAATAGTTTGTAGTACATGTGTTGACTTAATAATATAATATGTTATGTATTTTATCATATAAAATTACCCATTTCATTACATCGAATATATCTCGAATCTTAAAAGTGGTACATACCACATTTTCTTCAAAGATCACGTTAATTACATACCATGTATCCTATCTACTGTCCTTTGATGACAGGATTAGATAATTGCTGATCATTGATAACCTAGTCATTCACTATTGTTATAGTGTGTGTAAATTATTTTACAATACAAGTGTACACATATTTGCACATTGAGTGTTTCCTGCAAGACTGCCATAATTAATATGTCCTTCTTTAATATCAAGCAGTTAATACAGTCTTGTTTGCAAAGCCTCAATATATATAACGGTTACACAAATGTGCATTATATTATGTTTCTGAATGATACAAAGGGCGATCAATATATTCGAGGACTTGTCATCTAGCAATATCATATTGGCAACAAGATTTAAAGCCAATTAATATCATTCGAAGAAAAATATCTCCAACCGAATGCATTAATAAAATGTTTCGTCTTATTTCGCAGAATTTAACGGAAAGTGTACCTACCGCGGTGTGATTTTTGCTGTATATACTTATGTAATCGACTCGTCCGTTTGACAGAGACCCTACAATCACATAAACATATAATCATACTATTCATAATCATATGAAAATGGCCAGTTTGGAACGCAAAGAATCCATGCACTATTTAGTCAAGTCATATTGAAGATATCGCGAAGATTTTCCAAGTAACGTTAATTGCCATAGCATGCCGTTGTTCTGGGATAACGTTACGACCGAGCTGCTCGACAGTGAGTGCTTCATCTAGGTTACAAAAAATAACTTAAATAGTGACGTTACCATTAAGTACATTAGAAGAATCGAAAGCTTGTAATGTCATTACTGTAGTTGCAATATTTCAAAACTTAGAAAGAAATTCCACAATTATATTGATCACCTCTCGAAGCAGTTGGACGGCAAAACATTCAGCTGTCTTACGTCACTATAGCATTATTGTCTTCATCTACTGTTATTGTGTACTTTTGTTTGTGATTTTAGTTTCGCATACATTATCAAATAGCATTAGCATAAAACTAACCCTTTTTACATTGTTCTATTTACACTGTACATTTGTAATGTGTAGTTTACATGTCTGCTGAAAACGTTTATTTCTGTTTTGATGCATTTTCAACATGTATGAGTAAGTTAGGGGCGTGTGTTATTGTTACATTGTAGAAGTGTACTTGTTTGTTTTGTAATGAAAATAGAAAACACTTTTAGAACTTTATTTATAAAGAATTTGGCGTATGAATGTAACCATAATTAATTGACATTGAGTAGTTTTTTATCCCTTTGAGTTTTTTGTTCTACCATGTCTTTCATCAGTAAAATCGTATCCCGTTTCATTAATCAAGTAAAATATTATTCGATGATAATTGTTAGTGTCGCATTTCAATAAATCATTGTCACGTTGGTCAACAAATTATGAATTACACGGATCAGAACAGAAAAATATCATATGCGTAGCAGTACTGCATGCTTTCTTTGTATGGAAATTTCAACATATCGCTTGCTTAGAATGATAATGATAATATTTTCAAATTCTGTTGATATGCCTATTATATGATATGCGATTGAAATAGAAAAGTTGTTAATTGACCGTGAAAATATTTCTGTCTCGACCCATTGTTTGTTAAACAATTGAATTGTTCACACTGAAATTGAATGGTGTTAAATCGAAGTTTGAAAACAACTTGATACCTGTCTCAGCGCATAAATTAAATAATTTGCACAATACCTGAATACCGAGTTAATTTAGCGTAATACCTTTTTATACTTTAAATACTTAAATGTATTTAAACTATCAAAAAGTGATAGAATAGCTTTTTACCCTCGTATATCTAGATTATATCAACACTATAAATCAGCTAGTACCCAGGAAAACTGGTTTCTGCATATAATACGCATAATTATGTTCACATGTGTCAGTAAAATCAGGGGAAAAGAAACAAACACAAATACACCACAAGTCCAAGAATTTAAATCAATTATACATATAAAATATCAAGAATGAATAAGGTGTACAATAAACACACAAAGTAAAAAATACGACTAGTTAATATTACAACACCGCTATAACAGCGAAACGAAAGTTTAATGTAGAATCATAATACACGTACATACAATGCTTATACACTTGTATAAAAGGTAGGAAAACTTGTCAGTATTGTTGGATCCGGATGTGTCGACCTCCGGATATGTCGACACAACTTTGACGGTCCCAAAAATGTCGACATAACGAGTGTCGTCTGTATAACGATAACCAGAACTTGTCATTTTGACCGCATTTCAAGCTGTTTTTTGCCAGTTTTCTCAAAATATGGATTTTGTACTGACGACCTTCTAATTCTATGCCAGCGATATGTATATTTATTTTGTAACATATTTGCATTATGTATGTTATTTTTCAAAGTTCTTATTTGTTTATTAATGTTATCAATAAATAAATGTAAATAAATGTAATGTTCATGTTTATCACACTTGGTGTGTGTGTCTTCAATGTCAATAATTAATTAACATGATATTAAAATCTTAAACCAAAATGTTTTTGTCTTAAATACTCGGTTTCAAAAAAAATTGACATGTAGGCCTACAAAAATACCAGTTTCGGAATAGTATGCCACTTTGGTCACTTTCGTACGTTTACAATTAAGGTTATCGGACAGGGAAGGCAGCACTCTACTGTACAAGCAAGCAAGCAAAAACTATCGTTGGTGTGAGTTCAGTTTTACCAATTTACATTTACGATTTCAATACATGTACTGTTATGGTGCATAAATACCACTTATTATTCAGAAGCAACAGCGAGAGGCATCAACACATCGTTTATCCAAGTTGAGTTTTAGATACGCGGTCTAACGAGACTATAAGGATCCACCATGAGCTGCTATGTAGGATAAGGATATCTCACCCGAGGGGTCGGATTTCAACCAGGTTCGAGGCTTGCCGAGTTCCCTGGTTAAAATTCCGACCCCGAGGGTGAGATTTCCTTATTCTACATAGACTGTCTCATGGTGGATCATTTTTCTTCGACGCAATTCGTCAAAATATCAGTTTTTATCATTATTTAGCGTTCGTGGCGTCAACGTGACGTCATCATAACGTGGCATTTGCCGTACGTACGCATTCAAAACAATCGATAACATAGCGTCGTAATGTGCCTACACAGTTATGCTCTGCCTAAGAAAATGCCCTTTAAATATTATAGAACCTATTTTTTTGTTCTTCTTGTTAGCTAAATACCAAGTTTATTTACTATGCAGACGTAGTAGAAGTATAAGTAGACCCACTTAATGGTCGGAATAAATTCACGTGCGGTTGCTCATGTGAGAAAGATGTTGCTAATGTGAGATCAGATTTTCTTCCACTAGCAACGCGCTTATCTTACATTAGCAACGCCGAAGAAAAAAGTGTCATAGGCGCTTGCTCTGCATAAACAATATGCACAACGGTCAGTTTTTCCAACTTTTATTAATCACTCACAATACCTCATTCCTGATGTACTCTATCGCAACGAGGGTAGTAGAGAAGAAAAGTCAGTTTCCTTTATATGCCTAGCGTCTAACAAGTGAATTTCTGGTACTAATTTTTTCCTGGGGTCGAACCCTGGACCCCGCACAAGGTTTCGAGGAGACGGAGGTTCAAAAGCTAACCTAACGTATGATTAACAGCATCTTAGACAAAAGTTTGACTTTGCACAATCACACATTGTGAAAATAAAAATGAAAAACAAGCCGATACAATCTCATCAAAAACCAGACCATTATTATGTTCCAATACGGTATGTTGATACATGATCTGACGACACTCCGTATGGGGTCATGACAATGTGATCTTTCGTCAACCATCGAAACAATTATTTAACAAATCTGAAAGTGCGACAACAACATGTGGTGTATTGTGCACCAGATGGGACATTTGAACGTTGAAAGTAGTCGTATCTCTAATAACGTAAAGGAATAGTGCAAATGTTAGGATATTTTATGAAATTGAGACAGACAGTTACACACATATTACAATGACTAACTGAAACTACCATCAAGTGTATTGTAAAAAAGATAACTCCCAACATGACACAACCAAGCATCAATAGGCCCATCCACGTCTTATCAAGGTAATGGAATGAAGATTTTTGTTTGATGCGGCAGGTACGACTTATATAATTAAAGTTATTATTTGGCGTTGACAGAGAGTTGAAACTGTATATATCATGTGCGTACATGTGTTTCAATAATATAGTTATACCGGGGTTTAAAATACTGCTTCAATAATTAACTGCATAATATTATACTGTCGCGTAAGTTTACATTGTTATAAAATATGTATACGTTAAATCAAGGAAGTACTAAAATTTCTCATCCGTGACATGCACATGAATGCATTAAGACATTTTTCTGTAACGCTTAAAGCAGTGGCTTCCGATCATTGTATCCTTTTGTGTCGATGATATTAGATCGTTGCGTATTTTTTTTAAGTACAATCAACGTCCAAAGTTTTGAAGGCATTCCAAGGATCGAACGTAAATTGATAAGTAAATGTAAATAGTTGTAGAAGTTTGGAATACGATTGTAGGTGTGAGGTAAGATATCTGAATGTATTAATACTTTTACAATGTAGATCCTAATAATTAGTCTTTGTTAATGCATTAAATCGAAAATGGAATAAAAACAGGATATATAACGATTTGTCAATTTATAAAAAAAATATCAACCGAGTTTTGAAAGTGTTTTCAAGCGAAACACTGTCGAGCTTAATAATATTTCCTGAACGAGTTTAATATAAACACATCAAT